>JAQGAD010000046.1:0-122983 GCA_034696625.1 Isotomurus palustris | reverse complement strand
AAGTGACTCTTGCTATTCGACATAACCTTTGCCTAGCCTGTCCGATTTACTCGCATCTCATCACCGCAACCAGCACTAAATTAATTCACGACGATTCAAATGGTTTGTTCTAATTCCTCATGCAATACAAAGAACAATTAAGGATGATTCATGCTAACTTCACTTAAGATAAACAAGTAAATATTGCAGCGAACCAGGTTAATACTTTTTCCCAAATTCCAATTCTAATGAACCTTCATCTAGCATGTATGTTTACTTAATTACTACTCAATCCGGCCAGAGAAATCCTGTGAATACAAACAGTCGTCGAATTAGTTTTACTCGCATTGCTCTAAGGCGCCTTAATTCGTATTAAGGGATTGAGGACTATCGATGAGTAATTAATCTCTACTGCCGTTTATATATATAAGCTCTTAATCTGCTTCAGTTTAATAAAACGAGAAAATGTTTAAGTGTAGTTAACTTAATTACTTACAAGTCTGAACCGAGTGTGATTATTAGTATCATCGGGAAATTTCGTAATTGCATGCTGGTTATTTCCTCATACTCTGCTTTATAAACTAAAGATTAGTGGCAATTGAAATCTTTCATGAACGGGTTGCGTGGGTTAACTCTAATTTATGTACTCATCAGTAAGCAAAAACTTTTAGTAGTTGGTAACAGAAGGTTATGCTCGAAATAGAACTCCTAGTTTCTCAAGGGCCCTTGGTTGTGTCTTTCATGCAGGGAGAACCACCTGCATACGGCTGATCTCAGTGAGTGATAAGAACTCCTGGAGAAAGTGGCCATCTCAGTGTTACTCTGTCGTATATTTGTATTCATTAAAAGTAAGACTCTTTTTCCCCCCAATTAAAGACATGAATAAATCCGATGTGTCCGACTGCAATTTGGCCGTCGTAAGTAATAATTAACTTTCATGACAGTTTTGCACTTGCGTAAATACTTGAAACTTACGCAAATGCTTGAAATTATTACTTAGTCCTGTTCAAAACCAACAATTTTCTCCATCTTGCATGTAAATATGTTGAAAGACAGCCCAACATGTGGAAATACGACTGCACGGGTTAGCACTGCTGAATATTGTTGAAGGGAAACTCCTACTTTTTAACTTTCAATCCTTGTGACAAAATGTTCAAAATAACTTCATATCCTCTTGTTAGTTTCGGACAAAGTGAAAACACTTAAATTGTGGAGACAAAAGGTAGCGTATTGCGTCTCACTTGACCTTCTTACCTATAAATAGATTTAGTAAAAGTATCATTGTGGCCCGACTTACAAATATCAAATGAGTCAAGTCCTCAAGTCTCACTCGAAACCAATACACATTTTGCAAATTTTGCGTCTGGACGATCCAGAATTCCAGAATTATGGACACAGGTGTTTTATTTACATTGCAGCGTTCAAGTCGGCACCGAATTTCTCGCTTCAAGTGGATAGAAGCTTGTATATAGTTTAGTTACGACTGTTACAATCATTGTAGTAGAGTTGTCACAGTCATGGCTGTGGCTATTGAACGCCTCCTTAAAGTGGCATTAGGATTCGTTTTCTTGGGACAACCTGCGTTATTTAGCAGTGAGAAACTAGAGAATGCGAATTTGTCGGATAGGAATTCAATAGAAAATTATTGGCAGCCGTCTAACCAAATAGAACTGGAAGATGTAACGCAACCCTTCAAAAAGTGTCTTGTAATTCTTAACTTCTTTCCGTCCCCTTTGTCTCAAAATATTGTCTTAAGCTCTACGGTTCCGTCCATGATCTTCAGACACCCTGAGACTAAACTCGTGCAATCAGTCACTAATTACCATAAACATAGGCCGAACGTGTCTAGTGTATCAGTCCTTAAGTCCTTGGAGGTACAACAAAGATTAAAAAGTTGGAAATTCCGTCCTCGCACTGTGCCATCGATATTCTCATGTGCTGCTGAGTTCTACTTGGTCCCTCCGCTCGAACGAGGAATTCCTCAAGGTTTCGAAGTAATGCAACTTGTTCTTCATGGTTCTCGAAAGAACGCAGAATTGGGATACCCTGACTACCTTTTCAGCGGTAGAGTTCCGGAGATTCGAACTTCCACAGGAAGATACTCCGTTCTGGTGACAAACTTGGAGGAATCTCATTGGAGAAAGTGGCCACATAGTCTGTCTTATTGGAAACGGTCCGACAAAATTGTAACTAGTTTCCTGATCCATCATTTCTCTCGAGAAGGGCAGAATAAGGTGATTGTATCTACCTACAGCATTTGTGAGCACTGCGATCAATGCAGTCTGATTTATATCAAGCTGCCCCAGAAGTCCTGGGATAGTCACGTAAGTCTGGATAAGTATTTTGAGCATCTGTATTCTCGTAGTATTTTCTCTGAAGTTGGCTGGTCACTTCAAGACTCATCGTTGATAAAGAAGCGTATGGAAAGCCTTTTGGTTTCCTACAATAGAATAGGACGTAGTGAGCCGTCTCCATATTTCCGGAAGTTTCCCATATGGCTGACATTTGATTTACTTCTCGTTAAACTTCTCTTACCTTCAGTCAATTTCAGTGAAAGTGAGCAATTGTTAACGACTGAGTGTGCTGGAAAGTTCACGCGTTTTTCAAAGTCTCAAAATGAACTTTACACTGAGCGTGCACCTTCCATTCTGCTGCAAGCTAAAGAAGCCCATCTTATGAGTGAGCATTATGGTGGACTGGAGTTCATCACGTGTTCGTCTGTAGATTCCCAACAACCAGTCCTCTCCAAAGAGATTGGACAGATGATTTCTCCCTTCGACAACGACTCTTGGTTAAGTTTGATAATTTGTGCGAGTGGAGTGAGTCTGTTGCTTGGGGGAGGCTTAAGTATCATGACGGGTAACAACAAAAGGCGTCTCATGCTCAAAGTCAGTGGACTTGATTTCGTCGTGAGATCTCTTCTGGAACAAGAGAGTTCATTAATGCACACTAAAAACTTTCGATTTATTAATGTGATAGGAATAGTGTGGACACTCATGACGATCATCCTTACAAACTCATTCAAAGGATGCATGTTTACGAATCTCGTGAGTTTGAAACCGAGCTCTTCTTTCAGAACATACCAGGATCTAATTGATGGTAACATAACTATTCTCACGAGGACATTCGGAGATACGGAAAGGCAGTGGTCTGAGATGTCCCTCGAAGACAGACGAAAGCGTGCGAAGAATTTTAAATTAACGAGGATACTGCACTCGTCGCTGGCAAGAATGTCGGCTACCTCCACAGGTTGGCTTAAGTTGCGTAATTATTACAAGGGAATAGTAGAAGCCTCTGTTGTGCCTCTTGATCATATTATAGACATTACTGAAGACAGGTTAACATTTGCAGACTTAATTTCTAACTGTTCTAAGATTGCCTTTGCATCGTGGACGTCAGAAGTGGAGTTGAATGAAATGAGGTTGAGAGATCTTCTCAAACATGGTCAGCAGACTTCTAAAAACTTTGTAGTTTCTCGAGGACAAGAAGTTCTGCTTAGACACATGAAAGGCTGGCGGTTAGCTGATTTTGGGACTGGGGTGGTTCTTCGACGTCTGGAGTGGATTAAGGAAGCCGGATTGCACGGAAAGTGGGAGGAAGTAATTGCTTCCAGGACGTATGGAATGAGGTGGAGGAATAAACCGACTGTGTCAACAAATAATCATCCTGTGTCCCTTTCAAACATCGTTTGTGCAACTTTCTTTATGTTCGCTTTAGGAACTTCAGCTGGAGTGGCAAGTCTAGCTGCAGAATTACTTTTGCACTATTCTCTGGCAGCAAATGTCGTCCCGTTTCAATACGCATAACTTGACTGCTCATGTGGTGAAACAAAACAAAATGAGTAATTTATGAGGTTTTAAATGATCGACAGTGAGATTAATCGATGTATGGAATTTATTTAGGAAGAGTTTATTTTGTGTATATAATTGACTTGGTAGGAAAGAAACTTTTATTGTTTCTGTTGAAGTCAGTTATATGTGCAGAGTGCAGAAGGAAACAAACTGGTTATTTTATTTCTTAAGTTGAGCTTTTTTGGCGAAGCCGTTGGCCTGCAAGGCTTCGATTATCGCATCGTATACAGAGGCATCTTCGATTGTTGGTGGAATCTGAAACGCAAATTCACAGATAGAAAATATGCACAAGAGTTTGTAGAAACATTAGTAGAATTAAACTTGCAGTACCTGCACCACTTTGTTCTGGGCCAAGTCTGCGATGGTTTTCCTCGGAGTTTTCCCAGATCTCGTTCGTGGAAGTGATGCAACTCGAATGGCCAGTTTGAAAGCAGCAACTGGCCCAATCGTATTTCTCACATGAGATACCAGTTCTTGTAGCAAGTCTTCGTCGGACTTTGTGACTCCTGGAAAGTGAGAAATTGAGAGACAGATATATTATGAGTCTTATGAAAGATTTCAGCGCAAATATTTACCTGGCTTCGTAATGTAAAGTGCAAGAGGAATTTGGCCTTTGAGAGAGTCCGGCACTCCCACAACAGCCGCATCCGTGACGTCTTCATGTTCCAGTAGAGCCTCCTCTAAAGCGGAAGTGGATAACCGATGTCCAGCTACGTTTATAACGTCATCATCTCGGGCCATGACAAAAACTCTGCCTTCTTCGTCAATGTACCCGGCATCCATGGAATCATAGAAACCCTTCCACAAAGCGTATCACTTTGATGACAGCCTTTTCTATACTTTTTCAGATTCAAAACGAGATTAATGCTTCTCACTGGATATTTCTCAAAGTAGGCAGATTTGAAGTGGTCGTCAGCCCGGAAAAGAGTGTCCATGAATCCAGGAGGCATTGGAAGTTTGCTCACTATCCTTCCTAACTCTCCCGGTTTAGCTACGCTCCCATTTTCATGCATTACTTGCACTGTGTAAGAAACAGACTGTTGTTGAAAACGATATACTAACTTCGGGGTCTTAAACAAGACGACTTCCGACTTACAATTAAAGCCTGGAACTGGGTGTCCACAAGAATGTGGATGTGGCTTCATGGCATTCCCTAAACCTACACAAGTTGCTGCTATGGGATGACCTGTCTCCGTCTGCCACCAATTGTCCAGCACTGGCACCTAATCTCACAAAATGCCTTGAAATACTTCAGAAAGAAAATTAAAGTGTTACACTGCTTCTTAAGCTTACACCAAAGGATTTTTCAGCCCAAATTCTCGTCTCCATATCACAATGCTCTCCAGCGACAAACAGGTTCTGGAGTCTGTAGTGAAATAAGTTATTTGTTAGATTCAGAAGCATATTTTATCGCTAAGGCTTGATGCATGAAGCCATACGTTTTTGTAGAATATTGGACAGACAGTTTTCTCCCCGAATCTGCTCTTCGAATAGCCCGTAAGGCAGTTGGGGCTGTGAACATTCCTTCTACTCCATGTTCTTGTATGACTCTGTAGACCAAATATGTGTAATTAATTCAAAGATAACTGCTTAATAAAGTTTCACTGTAATGTTAACCTGAAGAACTGAGCAGCGTCAGGAGTACCCACAGGTTTCCCCTCGTACAGCACAGACGTGAGTCCTCCAAGAAGAGGAGCGTAGCAAATGTACGAGTGACCCACAACCCATCCCAAGTCTGAAGCTGCCCACCAAACTCCCTTTGGAGAATCCATTGGCATTCCGAAGACATTACTGAGAGTCCAATGAAGTGCCACTGCGTGACCACCTGTACTTCGAACAACTCCTTTAGGAGCTCCTGTTAAAGGATAAACACAATTATTCAGACCTTTGAAGTTCACTCCAACTGCTCATTAATTTTGATTTGAGCACGACCTGTGGTTCCAGAAGTGTAGAGAATATACAGAGGATGATTAGATGGTACAGGTACGCAGTCGTGACCTTGACTGACACTTCCAACAGCTTCATCCCAATCATTATCGCGTCCTTTGACCAAAGAAGTCCGATCAAACTGAGATCGATGATAAATTACGCATTTAGTAGAGTCTGCTACCGGACTGGCTAAGGCAATTGCTTCGTCAAGAATCGGTTTGTAGCTTTTTAAAGAAAAATATCAAAATCAAAAGTACTAATAAGATTGTTTAGTTCTGAAGTGTCTAAGGATTGATTAGCATGACTCTTACAAAATGGTTCGATTAGGTTCAAGACCGCAATTAGCCGAAATAATTACTTTTGGTTGGGCATGTTGAATTCTTGAAGCCAACTCCCGAGCTGCGAATCCTCCAAAGACAACCGAATGAACAGCACCAATCCTCACTGAGGCAAGCATGGCAATAATTGCTTCAGGAATCATTGGCATATAAATCAGAACTCTGTCTCCACTGGTCACTCCTAAATTGACCAGAACCCGAGACAATTTTGAGATCTGAGGAATTTCAAGGAACTTGTAGAGTTAGGCTTAATTTATAAAATTACTTTCGTATTCTGACCTTGTCTTGGAGCTCAGAGTAAGTGAACTTTGCCACTGAGTTTGTTATGGGGCTGTCATAAATTAAAGCATCCTTTGACCCTTTTCCTGCACGCACGTGCCGATCAATCGCATTGTGACACATGTTTAGCATACCTCCAGAAAACCTGGAATTTGTAAATTACAATGTTGTATCAGAATAAAAACTGTTTGGCATATGTAAAATAGCAAATCTGGAGTACCAATTAGCCTTTGGAGGTTCAGCAGGGCCCAAAACCTTATCGAACTTACGGAACCATTCTATGGCTCCTGCATGGGGAGCCCAGAACCCTTCAGGGTCCTGAATGGATGCAGCAAACACGTCCGAGTAAACCTTTCCTCCTCCTGCATTACTACTGTAGTAATGGTAGCTCGACAACCTACATTACAGACCCACAAATTCATGAGTCCTTCATGCACAACAAAAATTCAAAACAAAACTTGTCTTTCCTAGAAGATGAAACTCGTCTTAGCAAAATAGATGAAGAGAGACGGGAGTACATTGAGGTGGATTCAAATATTTTAGATAAGACTTAAGTAATAAACCCTTATGAATTTTCTTAACGCTCGATTTAGCGCAAAATGAGACGCACAATATTAATCTCTGTCTTCTAGGAAAGTGTTTCCCGCATGAGATGGAGAAAAGTTGTTACAGCTAAAAGATAAACAAGATTCATTCATATCATCTGTAGGCACTGTCTGCACTGTCAACCGTAAGACTTGCTGAGGAAGGAGTAGAGTTAGTTTACTTTGTTCGAGGAGTTTGCTGCTGCAGGAAATGAGCTTGGTAACAAATCCTAACATCAGCAATCCATAACTTTCTGCTGGTGGTGTTTGCAAAACCATTTCAATTGCATGACCCACTGCAATGAAGATCAGTTGTCATTAATGCATTTACTCGTATGGTCGTTCTAAATTTTTAGTACTTTATAACGTTGTTTTGTTGCTATAATTGAATGAGGATGATGGGTCAGGGGTTGTTCATGCAGAATTTGTGCTTAAGTGGTTCAATAGCAGGCATAATCATAATAGTCATATAAAGATGAAAATTATACTGCGCAACTTTGACCTTGCATGTTAATAGTGGGACTGACTTGATGTGACGGTCATACAGATAGGAAGACATACATTCACAGATCAGTTGAACATTGATCTGGTGTCCAATCATCATGTGCTTGTTGTTGTGTCAGAAATCGTACTCCATTGATTGATAAGTTATCATCAACCGTTCAATAAAATAGTTCGTATCTTTTACATTTTCTTGCAATTGATCATTCCACTTTAAATCAAGTTCAGGGTAGTGTCCGTTACTTTGTACTTTGAGCACTGCAAAAACTACATTGGAAAGTCTTGCAAAGACTGAAGAATATAAATTGTGACTTGGCGACCAGTATGCCGGAACCACCGAAGATCTGCATTATAGGAGCGGGGTAAGTAATTGTTGCATTATACGATGCGATTTCATTAGTAATTGGTTCTTGAATAATTAGGTTCTCAGGAATCGCTGCAGGAATCAAATTGAAGACAGAGCTTGGAATAACGTCCTACACGATTTTTGATGAGAATGAAGATGTTGGTGGAACTTGGCTATGCAACACTTACCCAGGATGTGCATGTGATGTTCCCAGTCATTTGTACAGCTTTTCCTTCGAACCTAATCCGAGTTTGTTTAGATGAATACTTTTTAAAGTTAAATTACCGATTTGTTGTTGACTGGAATTTTATATTTTACGATGGTATAATAAAGATTGGTCATCGGCGTACTCTTCCCAAGGCGAAATTTGGGAGTACCTCAAAAGAGTCTCCCGTAAGTACGGATTGTATGACAACACCAAATTCAAGCACCAAGTTCTGAAATTGGAATGGAACGATAAAATTCAGAAGTGGAATGTCACTGTGCGAGACAACACAAGTCCCAGTCAGAAAGAACATCAGTTGATTTTCGACATTGTGTAATGCACATAAAATTATTATTTGATTAATGTTGAGAAATGTGAGATTGTAAAAGCGTAAATCCGCTGCCTAATTAGGATATCGGGTATTGGAGGTCTTCGGGTTCCACATACTCCAGATGAATTCTTAAACTTCAAAGGTCAGCGAATGCACTCAGCTCAATGGGATTCCAGCATTTCTCTTGAAAACAAAGTTGTTGGAATTGTTGGAAGTAAGTACCCAAGCCCGTTTTGGCCGTTAACTAATTGTAGGCTCAAGTACTGTAATCAGGTGTTTCTGTGAGCAGGTGGAGCAAGTGCTGTCCAGATTATTCCAACTATTGTTAAGAAAGTGAAGAAATTGGTTGTTTACCAACGGTATGATTAATATTTTTAAATACTTCCACGATTTCTACTAATCGAGTTTTATTTTTATGACAACAGGCATCCTACGTGGGTGGTTCCAAGGTTGCAATTCAAGTTTCCGGAAGTAGTGAAGAAAGCGTTCGAGCTAGTGCCACAGTTACGAGCAATCTACAGAGCAGCCATATTTTGGACGAATGAATTAAACTTCCCCAGCTTCTACGCAAATTCCTTCGCCAATAAGTTAGGTAAGTTTTAAATTGACGAAATATGTTGCTAAGTGCAATGATAGTGAACTTTATCTGATTGTGGAGCTGCGGTTCCGTAATACTATAAGCTTCCAATATGGTTTCTGAGCATCACACATTCTTTTTGGTAAACAGGAGAGAAACTAGGAAGATATTACATACAGAAGCAGTTGGGATCACACCCAGAATTATTGAAAAAGTTAACGCCTAACTACGCGTTCGGGTGCAAACGCATAACACCTTCGACGGAGTACTACCCAGCCTTATCCGATCCCCGGGTTGATGTGGTCATCAGTAAGATTAAAGAAGTCAAGAGTGGTTCCGTCGTTACAGAAGATGGACAAGAAAATAAACTTGACGTAAGTCAAATTTCCCATAATGCATCAGTGACGTCTTTGAGATTTCTCAAGATATATCTTTCCGCAGGTATTGATCTGCGCCACAGGATTTAAAGTCCAAGACTTTTTCGCTCCGATGGAAATACGAGGAACCGGTGGAGTTGACGTGCTGGAGAAATGGAAGGCAGAGGGCCCTTCAGCACTTCTCGGAATGTGTTCAAACGGTGGACCAAATGCGTTCTTCCTATTGGGCCCTAACTCGGTAAGCTTCATTGCCATACAAATAACTGCAGGTTTTATGTTTGACAGTAGGGCATCAAATACCTAACATCTTGCAGGGATTGGGGCACAGCTCAGTTATTTTTGTCCTGGAGTGTCAAATCGACTGGACCATAGGGGTAATTCGAGAAATGATGCGTCGTGAATGTACCGTCGTAGAGTCGAAGGAATGGGCTGAAAAGCAATTTATGTCAGAAATGCTCCAAAGTCTGGACAAAACCGTATGGGCAGCCACCGATTGTGGATCCTGGTATGCTGACAAACGCGGAGTTATTACTGCACTAATGCCCTACTCCCTTGTCTCATACTGGTCCAAAACACGGAAGCCTGATTTTAACCTCCTTAATTTCTTGTAATCAAGTCCCCCTGTCAAAACAATTTTAGTCGAATAAATCAAGCTTTCTGCTATCATGAAGTGCGGGTTTAAAACGCACGTGTTTCTCAACTACTTCACGAGTCGCGCTGGCTTCGTTAGAAAATGTTGGAATGCAGCGACGCTGGGGCGGAGCGACCTCTACGTTTGAGGGAGGGGAAACTTGATACACGCCTCTTTGAGCGGGAGATTCGCAAAGGCCAATGATTTCAGCGGGAGCAGAGTGGGAAATAAAGGCCGCACTTCTCACTTCGTCCCACCACAACAACATTCGCATCTGCTCCTCAGTCGCCCATCACTTTTCGCTCTGAAGCGTTATTGTCGACCCAGTTGCAACTTAAATGTGCAAAAGGTGTCAAACGTTGTTGGAATAAAAAGGTGGTTGTCCATGGACGAGGGGATGAAGACAAAGGACGCTGAGGGGGAGAGAACGTCAACGGAGGAGAATGTCAACAAATCGCCTACTCTGATCCCTTCCTGTGCTCAAAATGGTATGTCAAGAATTCAACCTTTAATATTTACATCCATTTCTAGCGCTGAACGTCTGGATAATATTTGGGTTGAAAAGATAAGCGAGTGTTATGCAAATTGATGCGATTTCATGGTGGGCTGTCGTAAATATTTTATATTGTTTGCATAAAGTGAGAATGACTTGGAGAAACACTAAGGAGAACTCCAGGTGAAAAGCAGGAAGGTTGAGGGGGGGGGGGGGTGGCTGTGGACGACGAATCTTCAAGTCATTCTCATTTTTACAGCGGAGTTGTTATTGTCGTGGCTAACATTATTGGGTGATTTTTAATATCTTGAATGCTTGATATACTAAGTGAAGAAGAATGGTGTTGAATTGCGTTTGAAGTACATTTATTTATTCAATGCGTATTACTCCAATGAGACTTTTTACATATTACTAACTATTATTGTTGTTTGTTTCAGATGGTACAGAGACTGTCGGTAAAGGAGTCTTGGACAGAGCAGACAATGATGTTCTTTCAGACGTATCAAGTGATACTATTCCTGAGTCTCCTTGTGGGGAAGAAAGTGTGAACGGACAGTTAGAAGGTGTAGAGATGGAGTCTCCTAGAGTAGTGGATTTACAGACACTTTTATCTAAGCCTGATAAAGTCATAAACGGGATCGTTGAGGGTCACAAGTCGAACATTCCTGATGGGATAGAGAAGGACAAAGAGAAGATGCCTATTAAAACTACATCATGTGAAGATAGATCCGAGGATGTTGTGGATAAAGATCCTGATATAACAGAGTTGAATTGTACTGAAGAGATCATAAATGATAGTGATACGGAGGACAAGACTGGTGCTGAAACAAGTATGGATTGCAGTGAGAAACCTCCTGTTCCTGCAGTATCCTTAGAAGAAAATTCCTTGACGTCTGCCGAACTCGATTTAGATAAACCAGAGCCAAAACAAAAATGCAATTTTCCAGTTACCACTACTAATGAAAATGGTATTCTAGAAATAATTTCAATGGACTCATCCACCCAGGATGAAAGTGATAAAGAGTTCGGAGAAATGGATTTAGTCATACAAAGTGTTACGGGATCTGTAGCTACAGATGATAAAAATGGTGAAGGTGAAAACTCTAAGAAAACTCATTCACAGGAAAAGGACGATTCCGATTCGGATGATGAAAACCGTCAAGGAATGATCAGATTGAGAGATTTCTCCACCCTGAAAGAAAAGTCTGATGATGAGGAAGATGAAGATGATGACGTTATTTTCTTGTCTCCACCGGAGAAAAATCCCTTTGTTAAAGCCCAAGATTTGAGTGTGACTGAAACCAATAGAGTGATGACCTTAGATATGGAGTCAGGCCCTGGGCAACCGGACTCTAGGGTGCAAAAAGAAGCTGAGGTGGGTTTCGTTTACTAAATATCGTCAATATTTACTAAGTTTTGACTTAAAATCATGAAGGTTTGGCATTTTGTTGTACAGAAAAGCCGTGCAAAATTGGGATTGGCTCGGCGACAGCTATCTTATTTAACTCAGCAGTTAATTTCTCGAAACGGCGTGATTACTTTGAAAGCTCCTACGAATGGTATTGTTGGTAACACGAATGCGTATACTCGGATGCGTCCACCAACCCCGGGTACTGTCCTACAACAGGGCGTTCGTACGTATGCTCCACAGCAGCCGAGGCTATCTCCTCCTCGTCTGCAGCAACCTGTCTCAGTGGCAACGGCAAATCGGCCTGTACCGGGATTGCGTCCTACATCCACTCCCACTGCTACTCCAAGTGGTATGATACAAATCGGAGACAGACTTGTTGTGGATTCAAGCTCATTTACATTACGAAGAAATGATACCATCGTAAGACGTGAGTGCATGAGTACTTATTAATGTGTATTCAAGTAATAATTCTTATGTGTGATATTGTTGCAAACTAACTGTCTTTTTGCCAACAGCTGGTCCTACTCCTGGTACGCTGCAAGTGTCTGTATCAAATGTCCGTACGGCCTCAGAACTATATCAACAGCAAAGGGTAGCTTCAGTTCGGCCTCCAGGAAATGTGCAATCAACATACCGCGTTACTGCAGCGCCTGTTGGTATGCCGATATCCACTTCGAGTCAACCCGTTACATACAGTCGTGGTCCGGTTCTGATAAATTCTGCTGGAGGAAACTTCGTTACTCCAGGTAATTTTCAAATTAATTTGACGTGACGTATGAATTACAAAATTTTAAGAAGTGGTTATGATATAGTTGTACCAACAGGCCGAGTTTTCTCAGGCGTAATCAATCATGCGTCAGGAAATATTCATCTGCAACAACAGCAACAAGCTGTGCGTCTCGCGTCGTTAGCATCCGTTACGTCTCAGATCATGTCATCAGGCCGTGTCTCCCGGATGCATTTATCGAATTCTGATGCACCACATTTATCTGCTACAGTTGTTAATGGTCCTACTACGTCTGTGTCTCCCTCCGACGTAGGAAGTTCAGTCCAGACATTTGTACTTGACAAATCTACTGGCAGTATGATCCCCTTAAGTTCTTACCAAGATTTGACAAGAGCTGTGATAAGACCTAATTCAGCTCCAGCTCTTAGGCCCCGGGGTGTGCGTCCACAGGGTACTTTGTTTCCAGCACCCGCAACTGTTGGTGCTGTAGGAGCCCAAAGTCAGCCAAAACCAAACAATGCACCAAGATCATCAGTTACAAGCGGTGCTAAAGGAAGACCTCGAACCTTGTTTTCTGCTAGTGCATCTAATCCGTCTACTGTCTCTCCGAAACCAGCTCAGTTGATTCAACAAGCAACTAGACTCATTGCGCCACAGAAACTTAGTGTGAGTTCCATCATAGACTACTATCACTAAGTTTCATGATTATTATTCCGCTGTTAAACATTAAACTGCTTAATATATTTGCAGAATGGACCCGCTGCCAATCCATCAAAACCTGGGACAACTGGAGCTAATAGTACTGCTACAGCTACTGGAGTGACTGCAGGAACTATGAAGGCCAATGGAGCTCCTGTTGGTGCACCTGGTGACAGTGGCGAAAAAGAACTGAACAGTAAAACGTTTCCGTCACTGGTTGTCATAGTTAAACCGTGTCTTCAAGAACGAGCTCCAAAATCTGTTATCCAAGCTTCTCGAGTTGATCTGGATGCTAGAGTGAAAACTATCCTTATGTATTCTCCATCCAAATTCTCTGAGTGGCTAATGCAACAGGGATTAATTAGACTGAGCCAGAAATGTCCTGCCCATCCGCATGCAGCTTGCAAGCTAGGTTTGCACACATTGTAATTATTCTCAGTCCTGTGTCGGAATTTAAAAATTTTTAATTTATTTTCAGGAATGTACTCCGATGGTGGAAAAAAGCATCCATTTTCGGGGGGTTACGTTTGGATTCCAGAGTGTTGTCCGGATAAACAAGTATCAGTATTTACTGGATCGATATTTGAAGCATCTGTGTATCCTCCAGGAACACTAATGAAGCTAGTGTATCACTGGGC
This sequence comes from Isotomurus palustris, assembly GCA_034696625.1. Taxonomy (NCBI): domain Eukaryota; kingdom Metazoa; phylum Arthropoda; class Collembola; order Entomobryomorpha; family Isotomidae; genus Isotomurus; species Isotomurus palustris. The sequence continues at coordinate 109,087 of JAQGAD010000046.1, read as the reverse complement.
ATGCCAAACCCCAGCCACGTCTGTTTTGCAATGGGTCAAAATTACATCGTACTATCTGAAGAATTTCTTCACCCTCTTGCGCTCCGCTTGTGTGGCTGGTTTACACGAGCATGCAGTTCTGATGGGAGGAAAAGGAAAATACGTTGAGATAGGAATTATAACCCTTGGAACAACCGTCTCAGCTCAAGGTGGAGCTTCGAAGCAAGTTAAAATTGAGATTTTGGGTGTTTTTGATCCGGCCTCAAAGGTACATGTTCATTATATTATAACATTCAAAGGAGACGTTGTAGCTCATTAACAAAAGTGACTAGTGATCCCGTTGAATGTTTCAGGTTATTCGCATGAAAGTATTGAATCCGCAAGACGAAAAGGGTGGTGGCGACAGAGTTTCTCAAATATTGTGGCCTTTGCATGCGTGGGTGAACAAGCAGTCGTTCGTTCTTATTGATAGCTCTTTGGATAAACTGTTGTTGGAAGGTATGGGATTTACCCACGTGTCGCAACGCCCGTCGAACAATGCCAAAATCAATTCTACAGTTCCGACAAATGTCAATGTGATGAACTATTTAAAAAATATCGTCCCGAAGATGTTTCAAAATACACTCTGCGTTTTGAGTAAATCTCTCATTCAACAATTTTTGGATGAACTTTCATGGCGAGAAGTTTGGGGAGCCACTCCGTCAAAGTGTTTCGACACTCTTCTCGTTCATCTTGTGGAAATGACCAGAGCAGAAACCGGAGAAACCCTCATATCTCGTCTTAATAGAATTTCCCTCAATCCGTTTTCTGAATGGAGCTATACGCCTAAAAGTAATCTCAACAATTTCGACAGCCATGAAGCTCAGGTTGCTGCAGGAAATATACCATCCAGTACCCCTGAGAGCAGCACTCGAGAAAAAAATTCAGCTCTAAGTGCTCTTGACTCGCTAGGAGAACTCGCAGCAACTTTTATGAGGCAAAACAAAACTTCTGGAGCAGCTAAACGTAAATCATCTGTTCTTGGAGATGATTCTAGTTCGGGCTCCACACTGGATGGAGCCGATCTTCATAGGTTGGCCGCGACTGGGGCCAAATTATACACTGTTCAGTCTTACTACTATGCGTGGATAGCTGGAGGTGCTTCTGAAGGAAGACCTGCTTTCCCGTCTGGCTTGAAATGCCCCATGTGCTCGAAACTACTGCTGAACAATATTGATGCAATGCGCCATTTAATGCAGCATGTGGTTTACGTTGATCGACCATTATCGTCGTTTCAATCAGTGTGCTCCTATTGTCTGAAGGAAATTTCTGGACCATTGATGCAGCAACATATTGAAGAAAAACATAAAATGGCTGACCTACAGTATGCTTGTAGAATATGCTGCCTGAAATTTGGCAGAGAAAACGATCTCATCGTTCATATGTGGACTCATCATGTTGAGGCAGAGACCCCTTACCACTGTGAACTATGTTCATACAAGAGCAGTTTCCAGTTTGACACAGTGGACCATTTTGGACAGACGCATCGTGATATAGACTGTGTTTTGTGTCCCATGTGCCTGCAGGTGAACCTTCTTTCTACTCTTATCTAATTATGTAGGTTGTTGGTCTTACAATACTAAATGTTTTGCTTTGGTTGTTTGTAGACATTGCCCATCAAATGTGTTGGAGATTTGAAGCTGATTGTTTCACATCTGCAAACTCACTTGACTCGAAAATCCAAAAAATGTCAAGACTGTGTTCTTGCGTTTCCAGATCATAAAGACCTGACTAATCATATCCTTATTGATCGAGCTCACTCATCGCAGTCTGATAATCCAGTTTTCAAACGACAGAAAGTAATCGGAATACCAATTGGAATGGCTAAGCCTCCTCCAGTTAATCGATCTGATCGTATTCCTCCGCCACCTCCTCCAAAGAAGTCTAAAACCGGAGGAAGCGTTAAGCCTGGTGTTAAAACTTTGAACTCTGCAATTTCGATTCCTATTAACCCGAATGAAAAGTTCACGTATGATCGGTTTACCATGCGCATCACTGACTGCACTAAGAAAAAGTGCTGGGAATGCGATGCTGATCTGACTCCAACTCATTTCACGTATGTTGTACCACTGCTTTACTATTTATTCAGTGAGACGAAACCAATCTACATTTTTCTTTCAAATTTATTTGCAGTGGACGTTTGAAATGTAACAAATGCCGATATGTTACATCTTGTCCAGCCGCCATGGCTGAGCACACCAAAACGCATCCTAATTCTTCTGCTTCCTCTGGTCCTCCACCTAAATCCCTAAATTTACCAGAGTCTCTCAAAAAAATAATGAAAGCAGAAGGTCCGGTTACCTGTTTGAGTTGCCATTTGTCGTTCGATTTTGCTGATCACTTAGGTACCAACGCTGATTGTGTATTTTATCTAATATTTTGATTCCGGACTATATTTATACTTATTTGTATCATGACTTTGAAATTCCAGTTCAGCATATGTTAACCGTGTGCAACCAAAGGTCTTGCAAGGTTTCAGCTGTGGAACAATCCAGTGCTGCAGACAAGTCCTGAAATGCAGTTCAACCACCTCTCTTCTCCGTGCAGATTATAATCATATAGATGAAATAATGTCTACATAAACATGCTACAGTTAAATTAAGAAGCAATAATTGGTTTTTCCTGATTAAAACTGTCCGTGTTTTTTTAATACAGCCACTAGAATTTGTGTTTAACTACAAATGAACTTTGTACAATACCAGTGTAAAATTGTTTTATATATCGCTTAGTTATAGAGTAATAAACGTGTCCCTAAGTTATGCTGATTCGAATTATAATAAAGCATCACAATTTGCGATGACAGGTTGTGAGTTTGATTCGTAGTAAAACGAGTTTATTGTAACTTCCATGATGCAAGTACAAAGTATTACTAACAGTCACATGATAACTGTATATATGTGTCACCTCACAAAGTCAATCTGGAACTCGTTGATTGCTTCAAATATTCATTAAGAAGTTAGTTTGTTGGGTTACTTACAATATTTGTCCTATAATATAGCTTAATTAGTATTCACTTGTGTGCACAAAACTGCCATCCAAGAAAATCATTATGCCACTCAATTGCAGAAATTCTAAACGAGTGTCTTTCAAACATACACAAGAATCACCAAGATCCTTAACTAAATTATTTTTGTAGGATCTTAAGATTTCCTAAGTTTTTGGCATTTTATAGTTTTGAATGTTTAATATTTGTCAAAAATCAACGTCGAGTATGTTTCAGTTAGTTAGTCCTTTAAGACCCTCTTGGAGAAAGGCCAACAACGCAGTTTCATAATGTTCGGACGCATCAAGCCTTCTCAAAGAATGACGTTCACTTGGATAAACTTGAAGTTGGTACGGTTTCCCAGCTCTGACAAGAGCATTTACAAGCTCTGCAGTGTGTGTGAAGTGCACGTTTTCGTCGCTCAGTCCGTGAACCAACAGAAGTCGACCAGTCTCTTCAGGGAAAGCTCCGGCATGATGCAGGACTGAACCCATCCTATATCCAGAGGGATTCTCAATTGGCGTACCCATGTATCTCTCTGTATAGCCGGAATCATAAAGTTCCCAAGATGTGACTGGAGCACCTGATTCAGCGTAGTGTAAAAAATATTATTAAATAGATTGCAAAGCCAACGAGACCAAAATCGAATGATTACTGTCTACCTGCAACAGCAACTTTGAATACAGATGGATACTGCGCCAGTCCCATTAGACTTAAATAGCCACCATATGACCATCCATATATTCCGACCCTGCTTATGTCCATCCACGGCTCCTTATCCGCTAACCAGCGCAAAACTTCTACTTGGTCATCCAACTCTACAGTTCCCTGTGAATATATTCGGCACACGTAAAGAGGTCCCATCAAATCGTATTAAAATCAGCAGTGTACCATTCGCTGATGAATGTGGCTTTCAAAGGCCATTCCCCGATGGTGGGATCCTCGAGAGTCAATCGAGACCACACAGTAACCTTGGGCTGCCATTAAATATAGCCAAAGTTGTCCAGTTCCCTGACAAAAATTATTTAAAATGTTACTAGAAGCCTAGAAGTCTTTTAATGTATTACAAGAAATACTTCCAGCCTCACCCTGAAAGAATTGACTACAAGCTGCACTTCAGGCCCTCCATACACATTAAGTACTACGGGATACTTGCATGTAGGGTTAAAACCAAACGGCTTGTATACCATTGCATACAAATCCAAATCGGTATCTTTTCTGTACACGTAAATTTCCGGGAACTGCAGAGAAGGATCCAGTCCTACTTTAAATATATAAAAAATCAGCTAAATGATACAGATATAAATGAAGTTGTGCACTTGTTTATTTTAGCAGTAGAAACTTTACTTTTCGGTTCAGTGAGGTACGTCAATGGAGTAAGATTTATCCGTTTCTTTTCTCCATCCCAAGCCACACGATGAACAAGCGTATGAGGCTGAGTTCTCAAATTACTAAATGTCAGAACAAGCAATGTTGCATCGGGACTGAAAGCGGCACTGTAGGAATATCCAGGTATCGTGAGTCGTTGCAAGCATTTATCGGGGTCATTCAACGATACGCAATATAAATGTCTTTCTAGAGGGGTGTCTTTCGTTCCCATAAAAAACACAGCTGCGCTAGGTCCATGAACAGCAATTGGTCCATTGAGCACCTCCCACTTTCCAGACGTCAAGTCCTGCCTAGACTCAACGCACGGAGTGAAGTGGATTGCTAGTAATCAATACAAAACACAGGGTTCTAGACAATTTTCAGATTAATGTTAAAGCATTTTACGAAGAATCTTACCAGGAGACCGGACTCCATGCCAAGGCTGGGAAATAGCAGGCCTCAGTTTGGAAGTGATAGCCTGCAGATGCCGATATTCACTAGATTCGGAGGCCCAAATAAAAGAAAGAGTATCTGGCCGTGTTGCTGGCACCCACATTAATATATCGTGCACATTGACCCATTTGGGGGACTCTTCCGAAAGCAGTACGTATGCTGGGGCAGTGGCCGTTTCGACACCTTCGACAGGCCACGCGACTAATTCCAAACATCTCTGAGGCCGATCAAGAAGTTGTGCCCAAACGCTGATCACAATAATTTGAAATGAACAATTTGAATCAATGAGTTAACTTGGATAGATTTGGATTCTCACTAATTTCCATCAGGGGTCCATCCAGCACGGACAATATACTCGACCCATGCAAAATGAACCGACAACGGGTATTGAAAGTCCTCCACTTTCAAGCCAACAGCTTCACCACAGGAATCAAAGCGAAAAACAAGAACTCTGAGCCTGGAGCGAGCATTAGAAGATCCAGGTTTGGGAAATCTAAATCTCTCAGGTTCACGGCCAGGCAAAGTTAGCAGGCTCACTATTTCCACTGCTGACTCATCTACTTCCTCGTACAAAATTTTGTACGTTCCCTCTGAAAAACATCGAATAATTTTAATTACCCACTTGTCGCCTCAGATTCGGAAAAAACTACCTTTCTTGGAGGTTGGCTGCCACCAGAAACCATCAAATCGATTGAATTCTTCTTGCATTATGTATGAAGGAAGTCCTGCACTCAAAGCTTCCGTATCGACGTCGGCATGACCGACTCTCCCTCTAGTCCATGTAAGTCGAGTTCCTTTTCCTGTCAAATTGTGAATTGAATAAAACATTAACATAAAATGTCCGTATTGGTGATATTTCTAGTTTGTGTTTGGTAAACCTGAATCACTTGAAACGACCCACAAATCTCCATCGTGGACAAAGGCGATAAGATTAGGATTATGAGGGCATATTCTTGCATTAAGTCGTGCACCATCAGTTCCCTCTCCTGGTATCTCCGACGGCACCAAAGGATATTGCTTAACAAAAGATGAAAAAAACAACCTGTAACAAATTTGTACTTGGCATTACACATCAAGACCAAGTAAATGTGTCGCATTTACCGAATTGTTATCTACACAGTGAAAAATGGAAGACGATGCAGTGAAGACAAAACTCCCTGACGATTCATGGAAGTCATAAGCCGAGATTCCAGTGGGACTCATTCTCTTGCGTTCCAACATGAGCAGTTCTGCCTTCGACAACGGCATCCCCTAAAACCAAGTCAAACTGTCATAAATCTTGGTCTCAAAATCACACTCTAATTTCAGAACCTGGCCACCTGAAATCCCGTAGGAAGCATCTGAATCCACGGGAATTTCACGACTCCAGTCTCATGCTCTTGCAGACTTGGAGCGTCATCAGGAATATCGACGGCATAGAGGCAATTGTCGCGATTGTTTGGTGCAGAGCACATGAAATAAATTCGTGTAGAGTCCTGAAGAGTTTTGAAAGCAAAAGAGTGTGGAATTCGAAACCCAAGGGTCCAAAGACGTCTTCGAATGGTCCTCACATCTTCTCTTAACTCCCCCCATGACTTCTTCTGCACTAATCCTTCCTTCTCATGAATCATCGGGTCACTATCGTCAATTTCAACTTCCGCAAAACGACGCTTTCGGGTAATGGGGAGATTCGTTGCTCCTCCTGTCACCGGCTCTGTAACCCAAGGCTCCCAACCCCCACCGCCTCCTCCTCCTCCTTCAACCTCACTCTCCACTATACTATTTCATTCACACTTATCGCCTTAAAAATCACCGTGCCATAAGATCCTTTTTCCTCACCTCCGTTTGTTTGTTTACTAACAGTGTAATTATGAGCCACGATTCCCACAACAATAACAACAAACAACTGCTACTCAATTATTGCCGCTCATTTAAATTACATGCACACAATCGACGAGCTACTTACTTCAGGCACTGCAGTTAAATTTGTGAATTCGCGACAATCCACTTAAAATTCTCACATCAGAACAAAAATTCGTTTTGAATTCTGCGGGCAAGTGTAGCATGTGATATGCATTAAGCTTCAGTTGCCGCCAAATTCAAACTTTTACACTAGTGAGTGTTGAAACTTGTATATGTATTGTATCTGTCCACTTCCCCTGCTAGTCCACCTCCTCCTATTTTATTACAAGTCCATCTTGAGTTATAATAACAAGTTTATAACTCGGCAGCTGACAAATTTCGAAAAGGTTTTTTGACTGCAATTATTTTTTCTGCAACTGAGTTGAGGGATCTGCCTGAGGGAGTGGTGGTTTGAGATTTAAGGGACATGTAGGGGTGTTGTCATTGTTGTGATGATCATTAAATGTGGAAACGATGTTACCCAGTAAGTATTGACATCTGCAGAGATTAGCGAAGCCTGTAGAGGAAAGTATTCTGCTTTTGTGCTCAAGACGGATTTCTTCAAGATGGCTTCGGGGTCGACGTCGGATAAGACTGTGAATAAAGTGGCATTGTGTTCAGCAATCTTCGCTGGATTTGCTTATGTCGGGTATTCAGTGGTGCGAACTGCTTTTCACAGGAGACGACGGGAGGGAGAATGTAAGTTTTCGATTTGTTACATTTGTTTGAATTAAGAAAGGTCGGAGAAGTAATTGAAGATGTGGTGCTTGATATTTAATTAGTGAGCTATCCGGAAGGTGAGGCGAGACTTTACTTCAGGAGGTTGTCGCAAACAACGCAAACGGATGCGCTGCTAGGGAACTTGGACGTGTCTAACTCAGGAAAGATTGTTTTGCGTCCTTTGTCGGTGCAAGAACGCATCCGGGAGTTGAACTTTCGGGCACGACACTTTGCTGACACGATGCTTGCGCTTCAAGGCAACGGTGGTGCTGGTCGCCATTCCTCAAGAAGTCTCCAGGTTTGTAGGGTGCTGCGTGTGAGAAGATTAAGAATTTTGTATAGGCTGACCTAGATTTCCTATTACAGTGTTCTCCGTGGAGCTCACCAAGAATTCTGAGTCCTGTAGATATCCGTCATTTCATCGCTAGTCGGTCTTCAGACAACCTCTCACTCGTGCCAGTAGACACTGGATCGCCTGTGCGTAGACGGTGGTCTCGAAAGTCCATTGCAAGAAAAAGTCCTGACAGTGGTCTAACTGCTGAAGAAGGAGATAGAGCAATCTCTGAAGAACTCAAGGAAAAACTTGAATCACTTAGCCTGAAAGGCCGGTTCGTAACTACATGTTTAACTACATAGCTGCAATTAGTTCATTTGTGTTAATGAAAAACTTATTTCTTGCAGAACAATGGACAGCTTTGAAGCGAAAACTCTTGTTGCGCTTCTCTACACAAACGATGAAGGAGTGCTGGAGAGAGCACTTATCACCCTTGCCAATCTTGCAACTCTCGAGGCCAACCAAAACGCTTTACGGGAGGCCGGAGTACTGGGAAGGTTACAAAATCTATTAGCTCATCCTAAAACAGATGTTCGTCTCGCTGCCATCCGTGCTCTGGGAAACCTAGCTCTGAACGATCACAATCAACGGGAAATGAAAGTACGGAGCTTAAAAACTTGATCTCCTTTTTGTAGTTGTATCGTTTTATGGGTTATAATGTATTATTTCATTGTATAGCCGGTAATTCCAATTCTTCTGTCGTACATAACTACTTCGTCAACGGAGGAAGTCACCGAGGCAGCCCTCACAACCTTGGCCAACGTCGCTGTCCTGCCTGACTGGCACAACGAGTTTTGTGGTTCACTGCATTCATTATATGCCCTCCTAGACGCCCCCCTGCTGGCTTTAAAACTCCAGGCGCTTAAGGTTCTACTGATTTCCTTGGTTTTGTGTCCAAATTCAGTCTTTTCAGCTCGTAATTACTTAAACGTGACTACGTGATACATGCCTGTAGGTACTGGTCAATTTATCAACGAATGAAGAAATGGTTCCTTGGTTGTTGGGCGGCCAAGCCCCACGTCGACTACTGTACCTCATGGACGCTCCTGAAGAAGCAGAAGTTGTTCTTCGAGTCATGACCCTTCTCGCGAACGTGGCCTCTACTGCAAGAACCCATTCATTAAGCCCCACTCAGGATCTCCCACCGGAAGATAAAGCACCCGCACCTGAGACAATGTAAAAACTCTTTAACTCTCTTCCACTAGTGAACCCCTGCCCACTTTTCACTACAATACATTGCAATATGTTGAAAATGACTCAAATTCATTTTAAATTACAATCTTCTCACTCACTCTATCTAATGCTTTCAGTAACATGCATTTAATGTTTTTTAGGTACGCAGCTATATTTGGAATCAGTACGATAGAAAAAGTTCGTGAGAAGGCCGAGTCAGTGACGAAAAGGCATCCAGAAGAAGATGTGCGGATGCACGCACGTCGTCTGTACGTAGCTCTTCAAAGTAAAGTTCCATGAGCAACTCTTTTTTCAAGCCCCAAAGTTACCGACAAAAATATCAGTTTCAAACAAGCGGCTAGTGGTTTTTACAATTGGCACTTAAGCTCGTCTAAGCTGCTCACTCGTACGCTGAAATAATTTCACAAAGTACCTTCGGTTTCTACAAAGAGATTCACTCCCCAGGAGTCTAGAACAGACTGCAATCTCGGAACAATCTCGGAGTGAAGTAATATGCGTACAAGGAATACTTCACTCTTCACTTGCTATATGCTTCTTTCTGCGATGCAGAATAAGTAAAAGGGATCTCTCGTGTCATTGTTGAAAGCAAAAATATAATTGTTGTAGTCGTAGGTGTGCATGTGATACGGTAGGTGTTAAACAGATATTACTACAGTAGATACAGTATCCGTGCGTAAACATTCTTAATTGCTCTATGTAAAATGAAACCTTTTTGTTTAACTACCTTCGCAATAAGAAAGTAATCCGTTGATTAGTTTGAATTACTTAGCAAGACTTAGGATATCACAAAACAATTCTGCTTACTCGTTGTCGTTACTCAGTACACCAACCAGGGATGAAAGAACCGAAAATGTGGAAATTATAATAGTAGTCATAATGATTTTATATTTTGGATTGTTTTTTGTTTTCACAATTTGCAACTTGATCTTGTTACGAAGACTTTAATAGTTACATACTGCATACTATCGATCGATTTACTGCAACTAAACTCACATACTTGTAGAATGTGTCAAATGTTTAATTTTTAAAGTCAAGTAATTAAAATAAGCAGTCCAGAAGGCAGAAAGTCATTATTAAGGAGAATTGATAACTCACTCAATGTGTGAAACAAAGTTAATTTGTTGCAATGAATAATTGTTCCTAATTTAATTTTAGTATATTATTTAAATCGAAATGTACGTACTTAAGTTTTTACGATAACAAGCAACTTGTTTATATTGAATTACGATTTATGCATCAAAAATATCGTAAGAAATTATCCACTCCAGTCGAGTCATATAAAAAGCGTTATAATAATTATTATAAAGTTTAACAAGATATTAATTAATATATTACAATTCACTGAACATGAAAACCCAGTCCTAAGTTAATGTTCTTGTGATAAGTCATTATTTAATTATGTTGACGGATGATTATTAAAGTATAAGAAAAATGAAAAACCATTATTAACGAGTTAGTCAGTTGGCAAAAAGTAATGAAAAACCGAAGGGAGAGGAGCCATCTCAGATTGCCCCGTCGATTATCCCGGGAAACTAGTTGTGTGAGTTTTGTTCACAATATTCACATCAACTTCCTCTGAGTTCATTCTGCACTGTCTGCACTGCTGATGACGTCCGCCAGTGAACACTTCTCGCTTTGGTTGACGTCGTGAAGATGAGTTAAGGAGTGCCATGACGCTCCTTCAGCCACCTTCACGGCTACGACGACGTCTCTGCAAGAAGATCCTCCAGGTAAGAAAACCCCACCCTAAAATCGAACCCTGTGGAACGGTATATTCATCTTAAATGCCTTTCTTCATTATGACAGGTGAGTGTTGTACTCATCCTGGTGGTGACGATAGCACTCAATCTCCTCTTCATTGTCGAAACCGGAAGACGATTGAAGCTGCATGGATCCTCCAGTGGAGGAATTGGCGGCGGGGGAGGGTCGCTTCCTGCATTGAAATTTTTCACTCCTCCGTCACTCCGTTCCTTGTCTATACAAGTGCTGTCAAGTCAATCTAGGGTTGCTATAATTGTCGACGGCGCTACGGTACTGTAATTTAATTATTAAATGGGATTAGTGCCGTGTGTAAAGGATATTTGGTTGATGTATTTTACATTTTATAAACTGGTTTTGGTAGATTTTGGAGGATGGCGAGGGGCCTGAAGGAAGACGAGGAATTCATGTTGTCGTGCTAAATGAAGTTACTGGTGCTGTAATGGCTACTCGAGTATTTGACACTTACTCTCCACATGAAGATGAAGCTCTCATTTTGTTTCTTAATATGATCGCTCCCCGTAGAATTCTTATTTTTGCCATTAAGGTAATAAATACTACTTGTAGTAATTGTGTAATGTTCGTAATTTTGTAATGTACTAATTGTAAGTTTTTATAAAGGGGTGGGCTTATGTGTGATATTTTACTTTTTGGTATTTAGGACGAAGGAACTTTTCAAATGAAATCGGCAGCTCGAGCTCTGCTATCCAGACTAGGGTCATCTAGAGCAGCGACTTTGGGGTGGAGAGACATGTGGGCCATGGTGACAGTAAAGAGACCGGACGGAGGAACTGAATCTTCCAAAAATGTTCCTCCTGCACCGTACAAAGCTCTTGGAGAAGAGTATAGCCGTTCTACAGAATTTCACTCGTGGGGTGCGCCAGTTTCTCTCAACGTCAATGTTCCATTGGCTTCTCCAGCAGAATCAGAGTGTCCAGCGTGGAAGGGTGATGAGAGAAGACGAGCCTTTTGCAATCATATCGAAGGGTATGGAAGTGTCTGCAGCTGCAGTGATCCATCACCGCTTTACTTTCCTCGACCGCTCTCTCCTGTAAGTGTGATTTTTGTGTAAAGGCAAGGCATGAAATGGAACAACTTACAATTCAATAACAATTTTTAGCTTGTGAATTCGTCGATTACTGCGATTCCTGTGGCTGTGATTGCATCCAATCGGCCGCATTATTTGTTCCGAATGTTGCGATCACTCCTGTCTGCCGAAGGAGCTAATCCTGCCATGGTCACTGTTTTTATTGATGGGTACTACGAAGAACCTATGGCAGTGGCCAGACTATTTGGTCTTCGTGGAATACAGCACACACCTTTAGGATCGCGAAATGCTCGCATTTCCCAGCATTACAAGGCCTCTCTCACAGCTACTTTCAATATACATCCACACACAACTCACGCAATCATTTTGGAAGAAGATCTCGATGTCTCCCCGGACTTTTTTACGTATGCAAAACTTACGGTTGTTGCTTTACTTTTTTCGTTAGTAACAATTGTAATCATAAATGTTTTATAACTAGTTACATGGGGCAGTTGATGACCCTTTTGGATCGAGATCCTTCTGTGTATTGTGTTTCTGCGTGGAACGACCAAGGATACGAACACACGTCTGGAGATGCGGGTCTTGTGTACAGAGTTGAGACTATGCCTGGTCTTGGGTGGCTTCTGCGGAAAGGACTTTATAAAGAAGAGTTAGAAGGAAAGTGGCCAACGCCAGACAAGCAATGGGATTGGGACATGTGGATGAGATTACCAGACGTGCGGAAAGGCAGAGAATGTCTAATTCCCGATGTGTCACGCACATACCACTTTGGAGCTTCAGGACTTAATATGAATTCCTACTTCCAAGACATTTACTTCAAGAAAAGGGCCTTCAACACTGCCCCTTCCGTCCGCCTCAAGGACATCCCTAGGTAAGTCTAAAACTAAAGCTGGCTAGTAAAAATGTAGTCAAAGATAGTGATTAGATAGAAATCTTTATTTGAATTTCAGTCTAACCAAGGACGCATACGAAGCCAAATTAGCCTCCCTGCTAGCTAACGCTTCAGTTATAGACCACAGAAAGTCTCCTTGTGAAGCTAACTTCGTTCCTTCCCTTCAGGGTCTTGTTTTTGTTGTTTTTATCAAGATGGAAGAGCCGACAGACTTCAAGACATGGCTTCACCTTGCCAAGGTAAATTCATCGTTATATTTCATGAAACTGTAAATTCCACAGACAATTAATCGTTTTCCGTTTGCAGTGCTTTCGGATTTGGGATCTGGATGCCCGTGGCTACCATGAAGGCTTGTGGCGCCTACACATGCATGGAAGTCAAGTCTTAGTTGTAGGAGTTCCGTATTCGCCCTACTCGTAAGCGAAAGATGAAGTGATTTGTCATCCTGAATGAAATAATGTATGAAGTATTTGTAATATTTGTATACATGGAAATTTCAGGCAGTACAAACCACCAGACGTTACCCCTATATTCCTAGACTCGACACAACCACAGCAGCAAGAAGGTCACATGGTAGCTCCGTACTGAAAGCAGCGCATTTAGTCTCCTCGTGTTTAGCTCTCTGAATGCCCACCAGCAACAATAATCTCATTTTTAATTCATATACTCTCTAATTATGTTATCTCATTACCATGTTGTATTATTTATTTATTATTATTACTTGTTGATAAAGGACAAACATAGTCATTGACATCCTCAGAACACTCGGATTAGTACCAATTCATTTCTTAATTTATCACAAGAGATCAGCATTTCTTGACATGGAACTCTCATATAATTTAAGGATCCTTTTCTGTTTTGCGACATGGTTCCTGCCAGCCATCCGTGGGGAAACTGACGATGACTCTGTGCACTTTTTATCGCCTCCTATCGTTCGAATTTCAAGCACTGCTTCAGTTCAGGGCACATTTCATTCTTCTCGAGACGGAAAACCTTACGCAGCTTTCCGCGGAATTCCCTACGCAAAAATTCGGCGACGATTTGAGGTAATAAAGTGAAAAATAATGCATAAGTTTTCTTGGGATATTACTGGATGTTACCTAGTTCCGGTCGACTCATAATTGATTAGGCTCCACATGAAGTGGATTTGGAAGGGTTGTTCATCGCAAGTGATTACGGAGAACCTTGTCCACAGAAGAATAAGCAAACAGGGTTAATAGAGGGATCAGAAGATTGCTTGAATCTCAACATTTATACGCCAAACGTACGTTGTTTGTTACAGTTTACCGCAGTAAACACGATAAATATGTTTTTAGACAGTGTTACTTGATTCAGGTTGCAGGTAACCTTCCAGTGATAGTAATGATTGAAGGTGGATCCTTCAATCAAGCATTCTCTCAGCGCTCAGGCCCAGACTACTTCATGGACGCTAGGCTATTGGTGCTGGTCACATTCAACTATCGTGTGGGAGCATTTGGATTCCTAGCTACGAAGGACTGCAGCGTTCCTGGCAACGCAGGTCTCAAAGATCAACTTGCGGTTCTACGATGGATCCATAAGAACATTCGAAACTTCGGGGGTGACACGCAAAGAGTAACTCTTCTAGGGCAGTCAGCAGGAGGTTCTTCAGTAACGCTTCACTTGATATCTTCCCTTTCCTACGGTCTGTTTTCCAGAGCAATTTCCATGAGTGGGAGCTTTTTCACACCAAGACACTTCAAAAGAAATCTCATGCAGCCTCGCTCAGCTCTACTTGCTCAAAGAATTGGCTGTAACATAACTGAAGAATCACCATCTGACCTGATTAACTGTCTGCGGGAGAAATCCATAGACGAAATTCTAACAAACCAAAACGACGTGAGTTAATTTAATGTTTACGCAGAGTTTAACCTTTTGGAGTGATTTCTACCACTTTCTGGGGTTCATCACAGATTGGAGATGTTTTACATAAGGAAGATACAACCTTTGCACCGACTTTAGAACCCAATTGGTGTCCTCCTTCGCAGACATTCCTCTCAGGTAATCCGCTCATCTACAACGTCTTTAAGTATGGATACTTCTCGCGCGTTCCTTTGCTCCACACGGTCACTAAGGATGAGGGACTGCTTTCTTACTCTGCCCTTCTTCTAAAGACACCATCCCTTCTACAATCCCTCAGAACTAACTGGTATCAACTCGCTCCGATCGCCTTTCACTACTCCGAGCTAGGGCTTTCTACCGCAGTTAAGGAGACAATTTCACGACGCATACTTGATTTCTACTTTGGTCAGTTCAACAGTTTCTTCTAGTGAAACGTTTAGTCAATCTCAACCAGTCAATTAATCATTAAACTCACTGGTGGTGTGGTGTAGGAAATAAGTCATCCAACATTGGGGGAGAGAGCTTGACAGCACTTTACTCGGACTCCTTCATAATGAGTGCCGTTCATCGGCACGCTTTGCTTCATGCTCAGTTTGCTCCAGTTTATACAGCTATGATTGGTCACCAGGGTCCGTGGTCGTTCATCATGCCACGGTACGGGTACTCGCACCCAATGGGTGTGGCTCATGCAGATGATCTCCAGTATGTCTTCAACTACAAAGACTTTCCCAGCTTTCCCCTCAATTCAACAGAGCGAGCCTTTTCCATTAAATTAGTCCGCACTATCCTCAGATTTGCTTACAACGGGTATAATATCGAACCTGGGCTTTATTGTTAATTGTAAGAAGGCAGATGAATGATGAGTACCATTTTTTTCAGAGCTCCTACAAACTCTGAAGATTGGCGACCCATTACCAGCTCCGAACTCAGATCACGGGATATTCTCTGGCGAGTGCTTCTTCCTGGAAAAGATGGCATTGCTTTTATTCCTCAGCGTCAGCGTCTTCATTTCTGGGATAAAATCCAAGCCATCATTGACAACGATTCGGAATCCTACTGACGAAAGCACTAAAATAGGCTCACATATTACGTTTTAGTATACTTATTACTAAATGGATTATCATACATCAATAATTAATATTAACTATATGTCAGGCGCAAGATGCAAAATTTATAAATTATGTTGACGACTTTCATACACTATATAACTAAAATAATAATATAACAATATAACTAAATGCAAAGTGCAAGATGCAACTCAATAATGTTAATTTGCTACATTTTATGTTTGAAATTAGTAAGGTTAATGAATTATACGCAATGCAATAACTTACAATTTTAATAACCCCCAAAATCAGCAGGGACTTAATAAAGTGACTTTGGTGTTGCTAAAATGCGGACATTGGTTATGTTTATCTACAGCGACGACTTCAAAAAAATCCTATCTTCGCACAGCTGCAAGTGCTAATACAACTGTTAAATCAGTCAATGATTGCAGAGGATCGAGAAAGTAAACCACAAACCGTAAATTTTCAGCAACACACCTTAGTCCCTTTACAAAGTCGCCTCTTGGCAATTTATTGTTTCAATACATGAAATTTAATGACGATTTGATGCAAAGTTTGACTAGAAATTTGGTTCTACGATACAATGTCGGAATTGGAGGTAGGATACTGTTACCAGTTACCATGCAGTAGCAAATGAATACAGAGATGATAGACGATTGAAGCGAAGGATAAGCTAATTTTGATGTGATTCCAGGAGTGAAGTAGGACGGTGAAGTTAAAGTGACATGCAAGTTCCAGTATACCACAGACAGTTCCAAACAGACATACCAAGCGATTTTCTCCCGTTAAGCACATGCGTTTCCGGTGCACACTCGCATGCGCTTTGCGGTCTGACCTTCTGTGCTGCTGCCAGCTTGCCCGTTCTCATCTTCTTCGGATTCGGCAAGGTTTCTCTTTTCTTCAGAAACGCGGTGAACAGGGGTAACGCATCGAGGCGATGGGCAGACACCAAACCTACGTTATTGGTTAAATAATAAAAATTATAGAACAAAATCACAAAACTTCTCATGAAAATAAAGTAAGGGAAAGGGTCTCACTCTCGTTCAACTGGGTTCACTTTTGCACAGTAGCAGGCCTGATGAAAACGATGACCACAGGGAAGAGTGACCGTATCTAACTCATCGCAATGAATGGGGTTGTAGCATCCGCCACAAAACGGAGGACGACCGAGTTGACATCCACCAACAGGACAGTACATAACAGACTCTCTGTGACACACGGGAAGATCAGTACATCCACACAACCCTTCCTCAAATTCAGATAACCTTAAATGACTCCTTACCCACTCCCGATGACGCTGGAGTAACAAACCATGTGGAAGACGTGGTAGCACGGTCGAACAATGATTTGGTCCTTTGGATCGCAGTACTGTCCACAGACGCAGCAAGACCCAGCGTTCATCTTTCGAAACTCAGTTTAGCAGAAAATACAAAACTCGACAATTTTACAAATCTCCTCTGACTTGCCCTTCTTCCTGTCGACTAGAAGTTAAATACTGGCGAAAGTTTTAATTGATTTTCGAAAATTAAGTGAAAAGTAGCTGCAGGACGGTGAAAAGAAGGTGCAGACGAGAGAAGAGGAAGAAGAAGACTGAGGAGGAGAAGTGTTATGCCGGAGAAAGAAAGGAGAAAGAAGGAAGGAGAAGAGAGAATGAGGAAGCCCTTTCGAAAGTTCAAATTCCCGTCTCCTTGGCGCCATTTCCTTAGTTGAGAGGTTACAGGCGTGAGATGGCGCTGTGATGGTAAAAATTAAAACTGTAGTAGTTCGCAGTGCTTGTCGTTGGTTGGCATCTGCTCTCTGGTCTTGCGTCTTACAGCTTGCAGCAGAGCCTGTCTTGATTTTCTCCTGTGCGCTTGTCTACAGTCTCCACGCTGTCACGCTGTACCTGTAATGTAATTCATTAAGGATTCAAGAAGAGGTTTAATACCTGATGTCATGTATGCCAATTTACAGTCACCCTATCTGCCTACCTGTTATTAATCATTTCTGGTTTATGACTTCCAGAGTCCAGAGTATAGGAACCACTTGGTAATCGGCAAGCGCAAAGTTTCCATGCTTGAAATGCGAAGCATGGTTTAATTAATTAACAGTGCTGGTGTCATTATGCATCATTATGACTTGTTATCAAGTTCCGATTTCCGACATTTCCACACTTCGTTAATTACATGCTCATAATTTCATACTTTGTAATAATTGCTAATTGTATAACCCGCAATTATTTCTAATAACTGTAATAACCAATTCCCCCTGCTATTCCAAGTTCTTCGACTTTTTTGCTTGTTAGCTACTTATGTATCTAAGAATTTTAGATTACGGAACTATTCAGTAATACTATAGTATTTTTTAGTAACATTACAGGCTTATGGATAAGTACATACACGGGTGACGGCTTTTGGGCATTTCCTCAATATGACACGCAAAACTTTCAAAACGGAGTCCACTTTGAGTAAGTTTCAGTGCATACGAATTGAATTTCCTGATTCCTTGGCAGCTTTTAATTGTCTGATTATCAAAATTATCATGCATGATAGATGTCCAGCTGCAACAACACTAGTTCCAGGCTCCAGATGCTAGTTAGTGCTAGTATTTCCGCAGGCCTTACGAGTACTGGAGAACAGCTTTTAACTTTCCCACTTCATTGACTTATTATTCTTGAATCTTAGTATCAAAGCATTGACATGTTTTCACAAAGATTTTTAAAATATTTTGGAAAAATTTTGAACCTTTTGGCATTAACACATACTATGCCTTTCTATTTTGACCATGAAACTTGTCGTATGCTTGTAACATCAAAAAAACGGCAATACTTGGTCCATAATTGTTTCATTTCGATTTCTGTATTTTACTGCGCTTTCTCTGTGTTCCGTATACTCACAGAGCTGCACACATCCTTCGAATCCGATTACATTGGACTTACGGTTGTGTCTGTGTGGATCTTTGTATACCTCTGGGAATTGGTTCTTCATGCATGTCAAGCTACAAAGAAGAAAGATATGGCTTGGCTGTTCAACCAAATTGTTGATCTAGATTTAACGCTAACAAGTAAGCATCAGTAAAAGTATACACTATGACTTACAAGCTTATTGTAAGTACACATACAACATAGTACAGATCACTCATACTTAAAGTTAAATAGTAAAGAATGTGATTTTAAACTAGTTTAAAAACAGAATATTTTTTACAGAGACGCGTCAATCCGAAGCAATCAGTGTCATCCCTGAAGCAATCATAGTAGTTTGCGTATACATGGGCTTCCTTGCGGTTCTCATGTGGACGACGGTCT
Source organism: Isotomurus palustris (assembly GCA_034696625.1). Taxonomy (NCBI): domain Eukaryota; kingdom Metazoa; phylum Arthropoda; class Collembola; order Entomobryomorpha; family Isotomidae; genus Isotomurus; species Isotomurus palustris. Next base: position 90,228 of record JAQGAD010000046.1, on the reverse strand, counting down.
TCTTTTTTACAGCAACGAAGAAAGGCTACTTGTACTCTCTGGTCCCCGTAGAATTCCAGATTCCTCCGGTTTTCTCTCTTTTCCTGGCATTTGAATTCTTTAGCAAATTCCAAGCGTGTACTTCAGTCCTATGGGACTTGATGTTCTACGAAATAACGACTATAGTGTCATGCCACTGGATTAAGAATATCTTGTAAGATTCATAAATATGTCTGACACAACTTGTAATCTAATTATGGAATTCTGAATGAATAATTTCTGCAGGTCCATGCCTAAACCATTAAGACAAAAGATCAGAGACTACAAGTTCTTAAACGTCCTGAGCAATTACATCAATGCAAGTAATTCAACAGTCAAGTTTCCCTTAATCGTTGCAATTTTGTTTTTCCTGTTATGCATTGGAATTTACGGAGCTGTGCGACTTGTGGGACAAATTAACGCTCAAATCTACATAATGTTTCCAATCATAATCAACAATGCATCTTTGATCTCAGCACTTATTCTGCTACCTGCTGCGCACCAACAAAAATTGTCGGTGAATAGCTTGGGTCGCATAAGGTATCTGACGGACTCTTTGGGGAGAAAGATACCCAGCCGAGAAACAAGACGAGAGATAAAGAGCCTCCGAACTTTTGGAGTCACATTTGGAATATTTAGAATCGTCAAGCACTCTTATGCAGCTCAATTTGCCATGGCGGTCTCTAATGCTGCCCTGTCATTGTTAGTAGCTTTTCCTAGTGCAAAGTAAGCCCTTTACATCTTGATCTTACTAAATTCCACAGTACATATCAACACTGCTCAAATAGCGATTGGCTTGTAGCTTGCACGATCTATGCAACATTTACCAATTGTCTTTTGGTTAATAAAGTGAATTGAATGCCTAGGTTACTGTGTAACATTATATATAGAAAATGAACGCACATCGTTTCTTGCGATAGGAGCTTCATAGTAAAGTAACAGGAATTATTTCTGTGCAATTGCGTTATGTCCAGAATGTAATGTAATATGATGAGTAGGTAAATAAAGGGCAGCCAATTGACGCAGAAATTCGCGATTTAGTCCAACGATATAATTCTGTACACATATTTCGACACAGTTTAAAATAAATAGAGAGAGTAGAGTAGTGAGTGTGGAGTGGCGCACGGGATATGTGGGTAATACTAAGGTGGTGGTGTGTGGTGGGAGATTCTTCCGTCCGACTAGTGGGGGTGTGGTTTGCGTAGGGTCGTCTTCTCACAGGATCACGCACCCCCCACAGCAACCCCTCCCACCTCTTTTCGCCTTTTGACGATCATCTGAAAATCCAAAAACAATCACTCGTTACAATCACGATTTCACCAATACCACAAATCATTTCCACCATTCCATTATCTACTGCTCCGCCTTTGCTTATGCTCAATTACCCGATTTACTTTTTACTAGTCGTCAAAAATCGATTTTGCACATAATGATTACCCTCGCAATCGGGAGACTATACCTTTCTTTGATAAATCGAATTATGAATATATGAATTTAGCTTAATGCATTTTTAATTTGGTGTACGCTGATGGAAGCACGCTTTAAGTCTTTTCAAGGGTAAGGTCTCCTTTCCTGCTTCTGTAAGTTACTTAACAAGTTTAAGTAGTTCACAAATTAAGAAAAACAACTCATCAAAATAAAAAGTACGTCCTGGTTATTTGCGAAGTTATATGGATTCATTTGGTTGTGTAAGACATACTTGCAATTCAAGTGGTTTCTTGGAGTGGTGCGATTTTAGACGGGAAATTAAAGTCTACTGTGTCTAATAGTGTGAATAAATAGAAGCCTGAGAGTAAAAGTGATACTATACTTTACAGAAGAGGATCTCAGAAATTGTTTGAATTATGCATGACTTCCTAATAACCTTCGTATCGAATTTGTTCGTCTTTAAATTAACATTTTTACTTGCAAAGTATGATTGCTGTGAAGTGGAATTGGTTATAATATTTGTGATGACCAAGGTTAGCACGAAGAAAGGTGGATAAGAGAGAAAAAGAGAGGATATCTTTGGCTGGATCTTTAGTGAGGAAATTCGATAAAATAAATAATATAATGGTAGGGGCATTGATACGAAGAAGAAACGTCGGAGAGATTTATACTGATACTGGTGCAGCTGACCTTGTGAATTTGGTTCGGGAAGGTTTTCGCGAGGGACGAGGTGCATGACAGTAGTCTTTGCTGGGGGTAGTCCAAGGGCACCCAGCGTTACGTTGCTGTGGAGGAATCGCCCTTGGTAAATGAGTCGCAGGATGTCTGCCTTTGCAACAGCCTCACCGTTCCATTCTGCAAGATAACACACGATTTCGATAAGCACTACTGTTGACACCTTCCTCCATCACTTGCAACAAAGAGTAAGTAGGTAGTTCTGAGAATCAAGAACCATCTCGTTTTTACCTGGGGGCCAAGTGTCAAACACATGCTGGGCTATGTCACCAGCAGCATCACTGGGGCTGAACAGAAACTCCTTAGTTTTTCCACTGACGAGAATGAGTCGGAGGTTAATCTGTTGGGGAGACAAGTTGTAGTTTAAGTAAGGATGCGTGGATAATCGTGGATAAGGCGATGAATGTAGGTCATGACGAAGGAACTCACTCACCTTATCACTTGGAATGTTTCTGTTTGAGGCCATGATGATGGGAGGTGCTCGGAGGACTGGTGGGTAAGGCAAGCATCCGCCGCAGAGCCTGAGAAGGAGGAGAACGACGGGTGTGGCCGCGGGAGGGCCCCGATCAGCTGACACACATCGCTACAGCGACACAAACACGACAAGGAGCACAGTTGTCTTCACAGGGAGAAGTGGAGACTCAGTCGGAGAAGCCTCTCTAAATTCTTCGACAAGAAAGAGAGCAGAAAGAAAGAGGTGCGAACCCCACCCACCCCACCCGCACATGCCCACTCGTCTCGGGAGCCTCCACACACCCCGTCCTTCCCCTCCGCCTGCCCCTTCCACACGCCCCTGCTCACTCGCCCTCCACGCACGCTACCTCACTCCTCTCTCGTCTCTCTCTCTCTCTCCTGCTCGCCTCTGACTCCTCAGTCTATTGCTTAGGGGATCTCTTCAAGGCTGCACACACACACACACACACACACCACCATACACCATCATCACCACTGTGACCAATACGTCCGATCGATACTTCCTCCTTAATTAACTCACTCCTAATGATGAACCCTTAATCACACTACCCGCATCTTGCCTCTCTCCCCGAGATTCACATCCTCCGAAAATCCGCTCTTCCACCCAATCTACATGAATGGCCCATCACATTTGTACGCATTGAAACAAGGCTGCTGGTCACAGTGGAATCGCTCTCCTACCTACACGTTGTTACTCTGTGCTACCTCCACTGTACGTCATCATAGCATAGACTCAAGGCCAAAAAGGCTCACCCACCAACCATTCTTGTGCATTTGATTTTCTGATGCTTGCTTACAGTCACAGGGCGAATATATGGACTGCAGCACATGTGTGTGTGTGTATATATATATATATGTATATAATATTATTACATGTATGTTTGTAGGAAGGAACGAAGGAAGGGATCCCTGAAAATTCGACCTTCCATTTCCTCAGAAGAATCTCAAAAGAGCTTTCTCTACATCCGTCGTCTCATCCTGAAATCTCCTGCCTGCCTTCGTTTATGATTGTTGGTTCGGAGAGTACACCCTTCCTTCTTCTTCTTCTTCTTCTTCATCTTCTACTTCTTCACAAAGAAATGCACCATGTGGAGGAGAATCGGTTTACACACACACATACACTCGCAACCACTGAATTCGATATTCTACATCATCACTACTAAACCATATCATAACTACCCTAATAAATCTCCTTATCACTTAAACAAGACCTTTCACAAGCATCCTTCTTCTTCCCTACAAACATCTTTCATGTTCACTCACTCTTCTCACAGACAAGGATCACTGGATCTGGTCGTTTCTTAAATGCATCTTTAGTCAGAGACTTCTTCAAACACATTACACACACACACAAGAAGTAATATGATGCACATGCTTGTTAAGATCAATTCATGGAAATTCATACAATTTCTCTATTCTTTCACGGTCTTTTATGCTACTTACTCCTCCCTCGTTCTCTCTCCCCCCAAAGAAGAGTCCTCATCTTCCAACCATTTCTTACGAATTCTGAGAGAGACTGACTGAGATGCATATGTATGTATTCTAAGGTGCATTCGAAGAGGCGCCGATTAATGAAGCTCTGCCTGCACGACAAGAAACAAGAAATGTTGCAATAGAAGGATAACAAATGACGAGTTAGTATGCAAATTTCATGCAATATATTTGCATTGAATATATTAAGCAGAACCAGGGCAGAGGTAACTTTACCACGGTCAGTAGTTCTTGTTCTTAGTTCCATACTTGCTTCTTCCACAGCTATAGATTAGGACATAAAGCAGTCACAGAGCAGAGTAGCACAGAAACAAGTTCAGCCAGACTGCGGAGACTTGGGAAACGTAAAAAGTCTGCGTGAATCCACAGAAACTACTTCGAGTCCATCTCCACTGCAGCTGTGAACTATTTTATTTCCTCTGTTCTGTTTCTTCATGGTTTCTTCTAATTCTGATCTTGCCAAGTTGCCAATAACCATTCATGAAACCGTGAGCAGTGGTCTTTCTCCAGAGGAGACGACTATTGAAGGGGCACAAATATACTTTCCAGTATACTTGGAACTTGGAAGCACGAGATGTAAGTTAGCTTATATCTGAGTAAATATCACTGCTGAAATGTTCTCGTTCCATATCGGTCAGAGGTTGCAGTTGTTGTCAGAACTCTGTAGAGGCAAGGAAGGAACACTGAGACCGAGTTGTATATATGGAATTGAATTAATGTACGGTTTTATTAATAATCAATTAATGTGCAATGGAAAACTATTAAACTATTAAATCGTAGGTGGAATAAGCAGTGATCGGACTCTGACTACTCCCAGCATTCCAGCGTCATCTTTGAATATTAGTGGATTTCAATCGATGCTAGTTGACATCAACATACACTAAAGAAACGATAAAAAGTTCAAATTTTCTGGGTATCTATCGGAAGACCTTAGTTTAAATACAATACAGAATAGTTTTAATATCCTGGAGATGAGTAATAACATTCGTTGTTGAATCACGTAAATGCTTTTTATGGAAACTAACTTCTGGAAGTTCCACAAGAAGTCTCACAACGTTGAATCTAACGAATATAGCAACACAAGCTATATAAGCACTTTGGCACTCTTTGAGAAATAATACATTCCAAATACATTAACATATTTATCACAGACAGTAACAGTATCGTTCAAGAAGCGGAGTGGCAACACAATCCGTTTGTCTTTCGATTTTGTTCATTCTTAGGAGATCAGTCTTTACTTGAAATTTTCCTTGAGCCGTAGCTTCTACGGTGGCTTCAAACATAAACTTCCCTGGATTCGTATAGAAGGTCACGACGTACGTAACTTCGTCTCCACTCTTCATCACTGCACCGGCTACAACTCGTTCTAACTTGGACCGAGCACATTTCTCCAGTGACACAGCGTTATTCAGATAAGCCACAGCTGCTTGTGCGGCATTTTTCAGTCGTTGGTCGGTTTCGTTTAACTTCTTCGGTGGTAGGCAAGCGCAGTAGTTGATAGAAATTCCAGCATCCGCACATGAGCGTTTAGAACTGATTGGCTTGAATAGTGATTGACCATGTTTTCTCTGCACTACACTTCCACCAGGAGTTATCTCATCTTTGAACTCAAAATTGACACCCTTATTATAAGTTTTGAGCACATGTTCCATCGTTTTGTAGAGATCAAACGGCGAAGTTAAGCGTTTAGAGTTTAGAACAAGACTGTCTTTCCACTCTGGATGCTCGGTTGTTACTTTTGGTGGAAGATAAATAGATAGGATTGGCAATTTGTCCTCATACCATCCTGCAAGAGTTTCTCTAATTGCTCCATAGCGTTGTCCATGATCACTTAATACAATCAGTATAGTATTAGATAGGTCGAGGGCTCGTATAAAACTTGCAACAGTTGAGTCAGCAAATCTAGCTCCGTTGATGTCTAAATGGGCTAACGATGTCATCCAACTATGGACAAATACCGGTGCTGAACTGGAATGTGATGCTATTCCTTTAATGTAAGAAAGTAGAGTTTCTTCTGTGGTTAAACTTCCTATACAATCCGTGTGGAAATAGTCCTGTTCATAAAGATTCAATTCGCATTAGGTTCAATTAAATCTATTATGTATTTATGTGACAGTGACGCCCACATGCTTCATACTAATTTCTCACTTAATTATTACTGGTATTTCTTACATTTCTTAGGAGACTTTTGTGTACAGCAAGCATAAAAGGGCGAAAGTAAAAGTCGGTTGGCCGTTCCAGAAAGCCTAATTTAAGATAATTGAATCCAACGAGTCCAGGTGCGTCTTCTACAGTAGCAGTTAAATATCCAGCTTTGCTAAACTCTTTCCAAATGTAAGGGCATTCATCTTGTGGAGTTTCCGCAGATCGAAGACAAGTTTTTGCTAAATCACCTTGTGAATATCCGGCAAGAAATCCAAGGGTGTTAGGATGCGTGTTTTCGCCAACTAGTAACAATTAATAATTGGAATAATGATTTCCAGTGGAAGTATTAACTGTCGTTGATAAAAATTACCTTTAGTATACCCAAGTAACTCAACAGACCCAATATTGTGAAGGGCTGAGAGAGTTTCATTAAAGCTGCGGTGAAAATTCATTCGAGAGAGGGAATCAATTCCTACCATTATAATACTTGGCGGAAGTTTAGTTTTATCTTCGTTTTTCTTCCAGTTATCAACTTTTGCTTTAGAAGATTTTGTCGCAAGCAAAGGTATAGCATGGAACTCTCGATACACGACTTCACCCATGAAAGGCCACGATGTTACCGTACAAAATACGCGAATGAATTCGCTTTGCAGCGAGTTCACCACGGACATCAGATGACATTCCTCAGAGTATCTAAAGAGTTGATAAAACATAAAGATAAGATAACTAAGCCAGGGTTCATTAAGAATACTTTTAAGTAAAATGCCAATATGTTACTTCACTTGGTCGTCAGCAGTTAAGTCACGAAGCTCGTAAGTCTGTTCAACACGTAAGATACTCCTGTAGCAACATCTGAGAGAACTTAAAGAATATCCTGTTTCCTCCACTGCAGTTAGATTGATATGCAATTCCTACGCGAAGAAAGATACCACGATAAGATTACTGGTATAATTTTAGACAGGACATAAATCAATAAAGAATTATTCTACTAACTGAATCTTTAACATAAGTCCAACGTTTGTTTCTATTAAAGCAGTCAGGTGGGCTGATATGCGGTTTGATGAACGGAAGAATAGCATCATCCCAAGGACTCATCTCGAGTATCTTGCATTTCGGAGTGTCAATCGAATACTGCATGGACTGTGAAGAGTTTGAGTCGAGAAAGTCTAAGCAAGAAATAAACATAATAATTATGTACGCGTGCATTAATAAATAAGTACTTCAAGCGTAAAATAAAATTTGTATAATAAACTTACAGTTGAGAGATGCCGGATTTCCATACTCAAACTGAGTCCATTCATAAAACTCCACGGCGCTATAGATAACTAATGTCCAACCGAGGATTTTCGCCACAAGTTTTCTATTCCTTCGAAAAATTTTGCTGCACGAAGTTCCCCCTCCACCCATTCTCACTTGGTAGTCTGTCTCCAGCTATGCACAAAGGAATTACCATTACGAAAAATTACGATAACTTTAGAAATATTACAATAGGTTAACATCGAAGTTCAGTGAGTAAGTGACACATGATATCTTATTCTGCGTGTGTATAGGCCTACTATACAGTCTACATGATCGCCAGCCCATGGAAGTAATAGCAAATATCATATCATATCATCGCAATATCGCAAACATTAATTCATGTATGTAAGCATGATAAAGATATAACTTTTGAGAAAGTATACTCTGCAGAGCATGACAATTACTGTGTGCACTGCACAGACAGATTAACAGCTCGTTTAAAGCAATTCATGGTCTTTCCACCTTTAGTTGCCACCACCCATGCATAGTCTTTCTAAAACTGATTTATTTGCTTAAACGGTGGTGGTTGTGGGTGAGTGGGTGGATGGTTTGTTTAACTATATCTTAACCATAGTTTTACTTAATCCCTCATACTACGAAGTGACCTATGCTCAGAAGTCTGAGAGAAATTCTTCTTCATACTCACTATCATATTCAATGATGAGTAGTTAACAGCTCTCTCGCTACTCCAACGCATACTTCAGTTTCACACTTGACTTGTGACATCAGACAAGGAACTTTGTTCGTTCATCCAGGACCTCGAATCACACGGCATTAACAAGACGTTCAGGCAGCATTGTGTTATGTGAACAAATCATACGAAAGAATATTAAATGAAAGTCTTACACACCATTGACACCATGATTGAGCTTAATAATGTGCTCTTTCACTCGAGAAAGTCTCTCCTCCGTCAACTTCTTTAGTCCTCTTCTGCTCTGTCCTCCTCTGTCTAATACACAAGGTTCCTTTTTTAATATTCTCCACGTCGAATCTGAGATAGGGTAGAAAACAGAGAACAAATTATGCAAAACTATGCAAATGTTTATCTTTTGGATTTTTAGGAATTCTTGAGCTGCGTACTGTGCAACATTTTCTATGTTTAGTATGTTGGTAGTCTGGTACTTGTCGGGAGCCGGGTTAACCAAGTTCTCTTTCGCTATCACTAATCACAAATAAATGAAAACTTCTAAGAGGAGCTTCTACTTTTGCGCTTACTTTACTTGCTGTTTTCATCATGATACTAAATCCACGCTACTTCTTTCTATTCGCATTTTGCATAAATCGCCTTTGACGACACGTCCCACGAAGAATTAATAGTTTCTGGGAAACGACGGAGGAAAGAGGACAAGACAACAGTGAAGTCTGCGGGACGCGCGCACGTGGCAGTTGGCAGACCGGGTAAAGGAGCGCGAGGAGGGCGGCTCAACAACCTCGGATGGAGGAACAGAGGTGAGAATGAAAATAAAATCTTCCTACTTCATCCGACACAAATCTTCCACGCCGTCAGCGCCACAAAACCCTTTGGACTTCAAATTTGCAGTTAACGTCAAATTACAATTAGTGAGTGAAGGTAACGTAACGCTAGCGGCTAGCGTAGCGCTTTTGGTGTGGGCAGTCTAGTTTCTCGAGTCCTCTCGTCGACTTTTCTGACTATCCTATTTTGATACTTTTGACGATAATATTGGTTCGTTTTCAAGGCTGCGATTTTGATTACTTGCTATGTTTCTTTTTACGAGTTTTCCACTTATTATTGTGTTTCGAAGTTTGAATTCAAGAATGTATGTCTTATTTTTTTATTATACCTTGCACTAATTAGATTGGATAAAAGGAGCGAAATGGATCGAAGTATGGGAAGTCCACTCTTTCAGCGTTCCAAAGGAATGACCCTCGACAACCAAACGTTTAGGGAATGTTCTCAGCGTATGCAACTGCAATTGGAGCCTATGGTGAGGAATTCGGATACGAGTAGAGATTATAAAGCAGGTTGGTGTAGATTTATTCCTAGAGATTAATTAAAAATCTTATACTATTTTAGGGGACGATGGAAGAGGTGAGCTTATGTGACACCTTCGACCACCGACCCATTCCACCGCCGAGAAGAATCCGGAACAAGAAACCATGTAAATTGGTTACTGACTTGGACGCTGACTTTCTCCGTGGACCATCTTTAGTTACATCTCAACATTCCCCTGAAGAACTTACTGCTCGTGAGGCTTCTTCCGTCTCAATTGAGTCATCTCATTCTTCACAGAAAACCGAGTCTACCTTCAAGCAAATTGTTCTCAAGATGAAGTCGCCCAAAAAGCTTATTCTCTCTTTGATGACAACAATTGCCGATAATGTTCAATTAGTCCAGCAGGACAACTTGCGGTAATAATTATTATCATACACACAACATACACAGACACACACACACCACACTATCTTGTCAAATCATTAATCATCATCATGTATTCCATCAGGTGTTCAACCATCATAGTTTGAATCATTTGTTAAAAGTCTCCTTAGTCTATTAATGGGATTTACCGGCTAAATTAATCATTAGTCAGTATTCATCGTCTTGTAAAGTACATGCAGACGTAGTAGTACATTTATAGTGAAGTAGGCAGTAGTCTAAATTAAATGTGTTCCAAGAAACATATTATCGCAAATAAAGTGGAAGTCAGGACCTCAGGTGAAAATCGAACAATTGATTAATTAACTGATTAATGAGTATTACGTAGCCCCGTCGAGTAAAAACATAATTTACAAATTCGGAGATGTAAGTCTTGTGCGGGGTGTAGTGATACTTGCATTCACGTTCATTTCCCATGCAATCTTCAGCAGACTGAAGAAACCCGAAATCGGAGAAAGACGGACGGAGTGAGGGAAATGTGGGGTCGTTTCTCGTGTGTTGTGTGATGGGTGTGGTAGCCATGGCAACTGGCTGTTTTCATTCTCCCATCATCAACGGGCTTTCTAGTCGTCGTTCACGTTTCACTGGTTTCACATCACGTATCTCACGTAACTGTCTCTGTGATGCTGTTCCTGGGATTAATTGCGGTGGGGGTGGCTCTCGTAGTTGTGGGGGAGGAGGTTCCTTTCACATTTGACCCACCAGCGTCCTGTGCCTCGCATAATTTCACTTGGTCACCTGCAACGCTTTCGTGTGTAAAGTGTTCTCCTCCCAGTAAGCTGAGAAAGTTGACATTAATAAATTAACATAAGCTCAAAAATGACATTATGTGTTTCTGTTTTGTTTCATAGACTGCAAGGTGGGGAAATGCGGTGATGGGTTGGCGTGGGTTGACGATGGACACTTTCAGCAAGGCTTCTGTGTTCCCTGTGGAGAAATGAACCCTTTCGATCCCAGTAACGAAACGTGCTCACCGTGTCCTCCTAAACATATTTCAGGTTGGTTGATATCCACGACAAGTGTAAAGCATTCAATGGGTATGCTACAAAGAATATTTGCTGTTTTTGTAGTAACTCGGGAGGTCACAGGGACATTGTTGGATGCGATTAAATGTGTGAAATGCAGTGACGGACTTGTTCCCAGTGACTCCGGACTCTCCTGTGTCCCATGTCACCCGTCATTTGTTTCAGGTAGGACAGGGTACATATTATTACTACGATTGCAGAATCTTCATCTGTTCCTTTTTGTATGTCGATATCAGTTTTACTGTGAATTACTTTATTTAAGGTGGGTCAGGAAGTTGTTCTTGTCCAGAAGTATCACACTCGGAAGTCGGAGGAATTTGCTTTCCCTTGGCTAACATGAGTGGGGAACCTACATTCGATAAAAAGCACGCATACAAGTTGCATTTTGAAAAGTCGTCTGTGGAGTCTCATCTGCTGAAGGAGCATCTGCTTGCATCTTTCTATCAATGCAGGGTAAGAATTTCACACATAACTTCTAGACTCATCATTCAAGAAGGTATCTTATTATTTTTTTTTTGAATTTGTTGTTATTCAGGATTCGTTAAATCTGTCTGCATGTGAAGTCCTAACAAACCTTTGTGTATTGGACATGGGCTCGTTTAGTGATGAGTGGACTGTGTGTCGTCTTCTGCGAACACTTTCCTCCGCGCGTGTCCCCCTTCCCCGTTACTACTACTCTGATATTGAAGCCGCAACGACACTTTTGGCACGAGCGGATGCGATTCCGCACATCCATACGACGCGTCACTCTTTGGTAAGCTGAAGAAATGCCACCCTACCGCCTACCGTACCACTTTGCTTACACTCTGACTAGACTCACTTTACTCGTCACTTTACTTTAATTGACTTTGTTATGTTAGGTGAATATCTCTGTGACTAGATGGTCGCTGAATGGCAATTTTTTAGGACTGAGTGATCTGGAGGATATTCTGCCGTGTTCCATGCCAAAGAAACTTTTACGGGTGGGAAGACACTTTGGGACAAATTTTCGTCTGATGTGTGACGTCGAATTGACAGACATTTCATCCCATCGCCTTGAATTCCTTCATCCTTTTTTGTCGTACAATGATGATAATTTGAAGACGGGACAACACCTTTTGTATCCCATTCCCTTGAAAGTCCTCAATTTGAATAAGGATGGGAAGAAAGTCAACCAAGTGAGTTTTGCTCTAGTTTTAATTGTTGAAAGATCATTTCATGCAATCTGAGTAATTGGGTCAATCTGCAATAATAGGGAGAAGACCGGCTAAGTTGGCAGCTCGTCCGGAGATTCTTTATAGTAGATGGTGTTAGCACTAGTAATAATAGAGATGACAAATTGCCCAGAATCTTTCGCTACTTGAAGAGTCTTAACTTGAAGTATTCGCTTTTATGATAACTATATATCTTCGTTGCATTATTTGTCCAATTACTGAGTCTAACTTTGCAGAGTGACCTTACAAAACAGCCCAGAAGCAGGGAAAATATATGTGCCACTGTTGACTGCTACTTATGGGGAGCTGACTGGAGTTGAAGCAGAAAAACGAAAAACTGTTCCGTTTGTGTACTCAGTTACCTATTCGATGGATATGTCTCGAGCTCTAGAAGATATCAAAGTTCGTAAAATGGGTTGTTTAGTGTTTTTTGTTTCTTTAGTTTCTATTTATGCAAATAATACGTTTGATCGTAGATTTCTGTGGGAGTTTTGTCATCTCTGGCTGTTCTGTGGGGGGCTATAGAGACATGGGCTTGGACTCGACGGAATGGGAGACTTGAATTAGACTTACGTACCCTACTTACATTTCTGTCCTCGTGTGCGGGTAACTTAGCGGATGCATTTGCCGTTGTTTGTCTCTCCACTGGCACCTTTTGGCTCGTATTTTACAAGAAACAGGCAGCAGTCCATGTATTTCTTCCAGAAACTTTTCAGGAAAGGCTGATTCGAGATCTGCTTATATCCGCATTTGCGTTAAAAGTATGTAGCATTTTCGTTTTATCTTCGTAGCGCGCGTATATTAGGAGGATTGAAATTGATTTACAACGTTTCTGTTCCAGATTGTCGAAATAGCGCAACTAATTCATCGGCAATGTACGATCTCGCTGTTTTTAATCGATTGGGAACGGCCTAAAGCTCCAGCACATATAACTCCTGTGCCGCCTGCCGGAACTTCTAAGTCAGCTAATAATAACGCGCCTCCACTGAGCGTTGAAGTTATATCAATTTGGCGAACATACTTTATAGCAAATGAATGGAATGAGCTTCAAACATTTCGAAAGACTCACGTCCCCACGCAGTTGTTGGCTTCATTGGCTTTGCTGGAAGTGTTCGGTTTTAAATGGATCGCACTTCATACAACGCAATCTGAAAGTTATGCAGGAAACTACGAACTTTTGAGTACAACCGTACCCTTTTCCACGATCGCTCGTCTTGTAGTTGGAACTGGTGTGTACTTATCAGTTGGAATTCTTCAGTGGATATTTCGACGCCTTACCTGGCACTCCTCTCATCCGTTGAATGCTTTTGTTGACTTATGCTCTTTGGCTAATGTGTCAGTGTGGGGGATGAGTGCAAGGCTGCATGGGTTTTACATCCACGGCAGGTACGTTTAAGAATGAAATATGTTTCTTCTACATTAAAACAATTAAGTGTTAGATATCATATTTAATGAATGGCATGGTGTGATTCAGATCTGTCCATGGGTTTGCTGACACGGACATGGGAACCATGGTGGAACAACTTGCCCGAGAAGAAGAAGACTTGTGTGGACGAAGAGGACTTGTTCCGCAGACTGACACTCAGACATTCACTATCTCAGTGCCAGTTGCATTCAGGTCCGTGTATGATGCACTTCTTCCAGTGGAGCCACCGCCTGGGATCGTAATTCCTAGAGGTGTTTTTGGAAATGGTCGAAGTAGAAGAATGCCACTAAATGCGAGTGCCAATGTGTCTTCTGCATCACTGACCGCTAGATTAACTTCGTACGGATGTCTCACCCGATTTCTTTGCGCCTTTCTTGATCATGCTCTCTCCGATCTTGACTATGAAGTAGTTAACAAATCTATTTTGGAACAAACTCTTCGGATTGAGCTTAATGATCTTCCACCAGATCGTGCTTTCTTTTACAATGGTGAGTTCTTTCATGAGTACACCATTGATCATATTTTTTTCAGAAATTATTAATAACAGCTAATTACTCTTGAAACTGTAGATGACAGTGGACATTCATCTTTTGACTCTGTCCTGTTCTTTGGTCATGAGAGATCTCTTTTTCTGTTCAATATGTACTGCTTTTTGTTCATGGATATGATGACTCACAATTATGTAATGGCTGCAAGCTTTGTTCTTATACTGGACTTGGTAAATTATTTTGAGTCTTTTAATTTATAGATGCTCAGATTAGAGATTTAACTTAAGTGGTCAATTTTGTAGATTGTGATGGGAATCAGGAATGCTTGGGGGAAGAATAATTTGGCTCGAAAGACACTCATTGACCGACGATTTCTTATCTGAAGAAACGAAACTTCAGAAGTATCGAACAAAATCAAAGATGCAATTATTGTCAGGACCAATCGAATATACTTTTTTGTCAACACTCGTGCCAATACGCAGTGTAAAGTGTAATTTGTAACACTTAAAAGAACACATCATCACGAAATAAAACGAAATGAAATGTAAATGAAATAATTATTACCCACGGTATAAGGTTGCTATTTAATTTTGGTTCTCCTATTATACAAATTAAAAATTGCAGTCAGGAACAATGTCAATTCAATGTCGATTTTAAGTTCATGAATTTATTACTCACGTACCTACCAAAATGTTCGTAAACTAATGTTAGGTGGTTATGAACAAAAATCTGAACAGTATTATACCCGAAAGATCAAAGCAAAATTGCTGAAGGTTATCGATTGTGTGTCTTAATTAAATTGGTTTCAATACTTGGTCCTTGGCTGCGAGTGTTAAACAGAAGCTGCCGATTGTTCTGCTATCAGCTCTGTAGATAATGCATGTTTTTATTTAGAGCGTTTAATTACTAATAGTTGTAGAATTTGAATCTTGGATTTAGAATTTACGAAATGTACTCGCCACCAAGGCTTGCAGTACTTTTGGGTGTGTCGATTATACTACTTTCTCTTCTTGGTGGAAGCCTTGTAGATGGAAAGAAGAAATCAAGGAAGAAGGAATCATCTCTTTCGGGGAATAGTGAGGGGAAAGGTATTTGTGCCCCAATTACCTGTACATCAGCACCCGAAGATCTGTCGTGTACGCGTACGAACATTAAAAACCCGTCACTACTGAAGCGGCTGGGGCAGCTCAAAGATTGCTGTCCTGCTTGGAGATGCCAAGATGCCGACGGCAGTTACTCCACATACTTCGGCAAGCTCCTTTTGCGTTTGAGTGGCTCGTTGTCACAGTTGCAGGTATTATAACTCGTCTTGCATTGTAGGAATATCTGGAGATGCAACCCCTGAATTTACGGGAGTAGCTGAGCAGTACAAAGACGGTAAAGGTGAGAAGAATGACAAGTGCATTGAAGCCAAAGCAGTTTGTCCTAAACCCGATGGAACTGACAAATGTATGGAATCGAATACACCTGAAGCAAACGACTTTAAGCCAAAAGGAGATTTAGACAGTTGCTGTCCGACGTACAACTGTACCAAGTCTGATGGGTCGTATCATGTCCATTTCGGTACTGATGCGAGATTACGATTTAATTTAATCGTAATTCTTGCAGAACCTTACTTTCAATTTGCCATTTCAGCGATGACTGGAGGAACAATGCCATCATTTGATGATATTGATGCAGTAGCCAAGCAGAAAGGAGAGCCAAATGGGGACAAGAAATGTTCTAATATGATTTGTGCTCCCAAGCCGTCAAGTCCAGACGATGGGCCTGTTTGTGCATCTTCTTCCTCAGATGACTCTTCGCGAATTGAAATTCTGGGGCCTTTTAGGGAGTGCTGCGATGTGTGGAAATGCTCATATGATGATGGCTCATATTACGTACATTTTGGTACTTTTTACTCACTCATTCGTATTATACAATTGGATGCTTAATTGTAATGATGTGATGCACTGTACAGAGTTACAGGCACCCGGATTCTGGGTAGCGGATACAAGCTTTTACTCGGAACTTCCAGAAGTCCCTGATGAAGGTGTGACAATTGTACAGGATGAGTCTGAGGAAGATCAACCAGAGCCGACAACAGCAATGGTTACTACAACCACGAAAACTGTAGCTACTCTTGCATCAGATCAAGGTCTGTCTGTCTTTATGGATTCTTTATGGCCAGGAATGTTCCACCTGACTGCTATTCTTTGTTCATTTATTGCGACACAGATGAGAGCGAGGAGTCAGATGAAATCACGACGACGACTACTGAAGCACCTCGGGCATTCAAGCCTAAGCGTCACAAGAAGAAAAAGAAACAAGGCAGAGGTGGAACGCAGCAAGTGTCTTCACAGGTTGTGACAGTCATTCTTAACAGCAATGGTGGTGGGAATTCAACTGCCCAGCAGTCAGACGGAGCTGCTGGCTATGGCGCTACTGCAGCTTCAGCTGTCGACAATCCCGATGTAAAACCCAATCTTCCAAACGTTCCAAGTGACCAAATCCAATCTCAGTCTGAGGTCGAGTCTGAGAAAAATCAGCCCCAACAGTTTGAAGTACACTATCAGTCTTCATACCAGTCTTCATCACAGGATCAGCCACAGCAATTACAAGGACAACCAGATCCAAATGCTGCTCAATTGCAATCGCTACAAGCCATGAATTTGAACCAAATGCAGCAGATGCAGTCTATGAATATGCAAAACATGCAAAGTATGCAAAGTATGAATAACAATCAAATGCAAATGATGATGGCTCAACAAAACAATCCAATGGGAGTACCACCGGGTTACTGAGAAATTAAACAAATTTACCACCTGCTTCACAGTTCCTCTGTGATTTTTATCAGGGCTATAATAATATTAATTTGGTGCAAAATTCGAATAAAATTATTAGAAGTTTAGTTTAGTATTTTTTATTGATTCTCTTCATTGCAGCATTACACTTGTTCTATAGTAATTCATGTTCATACTTATCGGTTTTGTTATTGAAGAATATAATACATCAGCCAATTTTCAATAAATTTTGCAGAAGGGTGGTAAGCGCCAAGAATTCGCTGCCGAAAAAAGTGAATACAAAGTATGGTTTTCAGAGCTACGTTACGAGTCGTATATTCACTGAGATGAGACATTCGAAAACCTAGGTAAGTACGTCCGATAATGGATTCCAAGTCTGCTCCTAGCGGCCATGACATAGCTTCGCCAAATAAATCTTTATCTAATACAAACACACTGTTCCACAGAGCGATACATTTGTCGAAGTCAATGTCTAAGAAGTACCACATTCCTAGCCTAATTCTAGCATTTCTAACTTTGACACTTTGCTCATCTCCATCTCTCAGACTTACAATACCACAGACATCTTCTAGAACTTTTAAAGCACCCATAGAATTTTTAACTCGAAAAATGAATGCAAGCTCACTTTTCACAGCATTGGAGAACGAATCTTTACGTTCTTTCAAAACTTTCAGCGCAATTTCTGCCTCACGAGCTGCCTCATCCTTCTGCAGCATATTAGCTAAAGCTAACGATTTAACAGTCAATGCATACGTCTTCAAGATGTCATCATCATCTCCGCTAGCCAAAATCTTCTCTTGAATCACTTTCACCATCTTCAACGAGTCGTTCAGCCTACCTTGCCTACGAAATAAATCCGCTTTACAAAGTTCAAGAATACTGTGTGTTCTAACTACGATGTCACTTTCTGGACACTGATCCAAGTAAGATAAGCTACGGTTTATCAGCTTCTCACTGGGAACTAGCGCATCCCAAATCAGCAGTCTTTGATTGGATAGTATCAGGAATTCGTACACCACATTATCGATTACTTTGGCAGTCATGAGTTCAGTACAAACAGCATACATGTTGATTAAGTCTTCGTTCTTTCCATCTTCATAGTTCATCCTCGCGATAGGAAGTAAACTGTTCAAAGCAAGGACAATGTCAGCTGGCTTCCTGGTTATTCTTGACGCTTCATTTGGTATATTTTCCAAACTCATCATCAATGATTCGAACATCAATTCTAGTTCAGTCTTGTCTGAAAAGTCTCTCGAGTTTCTTTGAGCAGTTACACTTCCTTTCCTGGAACTTCTACGACTCTGTCCCGAGATGCTCTGATTCTCATAGTAAGTGACTCCGCCTTGAGATTCTTCTTGCGAGACTGCATCATCCTTAATGTTACCTTAACACAGCAAACATAAAATAATTTAAGTGTTCATGCACAAGTAATTACCATGCGATGATAAAATATTCCCAATTAATCGCTATCGTTAAATGCATACCTGTGCATGTTTCATCGTCCTGCTTGTCCTTTCGACCGCCGCAACTGATGAACCTCAACGCTTTTCGAAAGCACCCGGGCATTTTGGTACTAAATAGTGAATCCCCACAATTTTTGGAAAGTAGCTGCTTCCGTTCTTAATTCTGTTGTGGATAAACAAAAACCACGCCTGCTTGGTTAAAATATTTCCTAATAACCCAAAATATTATGTATTATTAGTATATTAGTCACTAAGTTCAGTACGCACCACATAAATTGCTTACTACGTCCGTAACAAATACACACACACATTAAGGGAAATAACTACAACCACAAATTGATGCAGTGTGCAAATGGGGAAGATAACACAATCTAATCGTGTCGTCACTCACCTTCACTGTTTCCAGGTCCTGGCAGTTCTGAGCACGTCAGCAAGTCTCTGCGATGATAAGAGCCGTGCTGTTAATTACTGATAACGGCTACCGATAACCCTTTTCTTCACGTCCGAATAGTACATTTGTAAACACGGGAATTTTGAGAATAAGATGAGCCAGATTAGTAACAATGGTGATCCGTAACTTCGAAATTTTGAGAAAATGAGCTGGATCAAGAAGAGTGATCCATTGTTTGGGAGTTGAAGAAAAGATGGGGCAGATTATTCGCTCCGCCGTGGCATCCTCTGATTGGCGGAAGGGGGTTGGACACAGCAGCCATTGTCTTTTCGTCTCGCGGGTGTTGCGCATGACGTTTAGATGGTCTCCATCTCCAACACCAAAGAAGGTTGTGATGTAATTGTTGCGAATTTTAATTCACGCGTTCTTGTAGACTGGTATTACACGGAAACTGATGCCTTTGCTTTGTTTGGATTTCCAACAATTCCAACAAGTCGGTAGCATCCATGTACTGCACGTATGTTACCGTCTTTTAGTATGTGAAGACACAACACAGTCGGTGTACGAACCGCTAGTACAAGAGTCGTCTGGAAACGTTGAGTACTGTATTCCTGCAGCTGTGCACCGGGATCCGGAGTGACTTCTGAAGCCTGTAATGATTACCGCATGCGATGGCAGAAGAAAAGAAGAAGAATAAGTTTCTTGCAATTCGAGCGAAAAGTTTCCGCCAGTGGTTTATTATCCACGTGTTGACTGCCAAATCTGTGGTTCCTCTGATGTTAATATTATTATTTCCCTTCAATTGGTTCAAGACCACAAGGACTTAAACTGGTTGCACAAATATCTGCATGCATGCTTAAAGGCAGGAAATGTGTAAACATTTTCAGACATTTTCAGGTGATATAATTGGTTACGTAAAGCCCTGTTCATCTGCAGAAGATTAATAACTCAACAATAAAAATCAATTGACCTTTGTTAGACTACAGAGTGGAGCTCGCTGGCATTTTACTTTATTACTAATTTTTTGGCTTCTATAAATAATTGGCTTAATGTGTACACAAAAAAATACGCTGTGAAACAAGCATTTTGCAATAAGCTATGGATGTTCAAAATGACTTATACGAAAAGATGGAGTATCAAAACAACGAGAGACTTTTATTGTTTTACAGTAATTATTTGCGAGTGAGTTTACAGCGACATTGACCATGACAACTTTCCTAAATGCAGATGGAGGTTTTAATTGTGATCTGCGAATCTTCATGAAAGAATTGGAGAGGGGTGCACCTACGATGAATTGGTTCTTCGGTGTTTCAGCGCCTTCTTCCGAAGCGAAGAAAGACGTGATCGACATCGTGTCGCTTGACGCCTCCATCAATGAGAGGAGGTCCGATGAATGGAAGTCTCCTAGTGGCATAGTGTGCCTCAACGGCATCGGCATACGTGCGGAGAAAGCGACAGATTTCAACAACTTTGGGATTGTCGACTTCCTCCAGAACTGACGGTGAACAGGGCGGAGGAAGAAGAAGAGCTGCTGACACACTCCCCACCGCCATAATCGCCATTGTAAACCACACCCTCCACATGATCCTGCATTCAAAGACAAATCACTACATTAAACGTCGATCCTTCCAGTTAATGAAATTTACATGCAGCAGCGTCCATTCTCATATTCCCCAAGCAAATACTGGCTTCGGTCACGCATTAAGTGTGACAAGTAATTCTTTCAACTGTGTAGCCTCACGATCTCCTGTGTTTGCATACCAAAAATGTGATGTTTGTTTGCTTTATTCCTATTACTGCCTCGACTCCTACTTCGTCACATTACTTATTTATTAACTGGTCTGATGAAAAGTGGAAGGTCTCATTCACCTGATTATCATGAGAATCTACTCGACAAAGAGCTAATATGTCATTTTATTATACCAGAAACTTTCTAGCCTCCACCTACTCAAGTCACCAATAACTTATTAGTGAATTGAGTTGGTGAAAGCTTTAGGCTTTGTATTGCACAACTTAGCTTACTGTGAATGTGAATACTATATAATCCCAATTTCTTAAGTTGACATATGATGAAAAACTTTTTAGCGAATGCAATCCCCAAATGGTAAACTTATAGCTCTGATGCAAGCTGCAATATTAATTCGTCGGAGATATATATGTGTCTAGTCTGGTGCATGAGTACTATATATCGACCTAAAATTGTGTGCTATCTCACCTCTGTTGCAAAAATTTTCCAATTGAGCAAAACATCTGACCGAAAATTACTATATATCAAATCTTGCTTAGTCGGCTTAGGGAGTTGAGGTTTAATTCGTGAAGTGCAGTGTGTGAAATAAAGGATGTTTCGCAATGCCCCGAAATTAAGGAAATTCACTCACAGTCTCTCAGGTCGAAGAAATCTCGTTTCTTGATAAGACTACTGATCAGCCCACTTAAACTCACGTAATGGTGATGAAGGGTGAGATTCTCTGCAGCTGAGAGCTTAGCGGAAAGCCGAAGTTGGAAGTGGAGGAGTTAGTTAAGTTGACGGAGAAAGTTGAAGAGTGAGTGAAGCTGTTGAAAAACCCGTTGAGCTTTTATAGGAGGAAGAGCTGAACCACAGGGACTGGGACATTGAGACATTGGGACTGTGGGGCACGGAGTTCTGGATACACCGAACACTTTCCTAGACTTCCCACACACGTTTATCTTACATCAGCAAACATGCATTCATAACCTATGACCCACCCTCAGGACCTCATTAGCTGAATTTGAGGTCAGGGGTGGTCACAAATCAACTTGTTTTTCAGAAACTTTAATCTATGAGCTGATGTAGGAAATACAATTTGGTAAGAAAAGTGGGGAAATTCTGTGAAACCAAGGTCTGTGGAAATGATGAGATTGGCTTACGGAAGAACGTAGGTAAAGATTTGAAAGCACGTAGTCTAGTCGGCATTGATGGTACAAATTAACGCTGGATCATCGATGTGGAAGATTAGACGACACTCCACATTCCACGTTGTCGTTGCTTTGTGGTCTTCTAATCAACTTTCTCCGAAGTTGAATCTGTGTCTTCGTTCTTTGAAGACACACACCACTTGACACTTCCATTCATCTTAATATTTAATCATGAAGCAAACGAAGTAATTTTTGATTGTACGACGTGACGTCACGGGCAGTAGTGGGGGTGGTAATAAAATTCCCCTTTTGACTCTCTCCGCTGTTGTATAATGTCACGTTATTGAAGGAAGTTCTCGTGTTTCGTGTCTTCGTGTCGGGTCACGATTACCTGAGTGGAAATAACTCATATGTAAGCAGGCATATTTATTATAAATACATGTTGAGCATCAAGTGGGAACAGTAGCACACGGCACACAGGTTGTATTCAACTTTCTCCAAGTAATCGTACACTTTCCTCATCTTCCATTGACCAAAGTGTCCAGTCGAGCGTCTCAAAAGATATGATTTACTTTGTAATGAGATTCTTAACACTGTGCACAAATGTAGTCAGGAGAATGTCAAATGTGAGTGCGGATGTTGCAATAATCCTGCCAGCTTTCTCTTGTGGTATGATTCTTATTGTTAGTGTAGGATAATAATGATGACAAAGAGCGTTACATGAACCTCCAGGATAAAATTCATTCCTGTTGGGAAGGATAGAGACTTTGACAAATGTTTTCCTCATATTTTTCGTACTCGGATAAACGAATTCATCGGGCGGAAACCGACTTTAGACTTTCTGCTTCATCTATGAGCATTATTTGAAATTTGAAGTATTCGTGAATGAGGAAGGCCATCGTAGGCGTTGAAGGTTTTTAAGCTTTGGGACTCTGGAAACTTCGTAAAAGTCAGTGTATGTCTGGCCACGAGGATAAAGAGATGGATGTGTCCAACCAATGTGCCGCTGCGCTTATCACCATGAGGAATAGGAAGGATTATCCTAGGATTAACAGTTTGAAGGCTTCCTTTCTCACGCACTCATTCACTGGACTCATTTATAAGCGGAACTGTCCTCGGGCATTTTGACCATTGAGCGTTAATAGCTGAGTAGATGTTATAAGCAGGAAATCATTGAATATTTTGTGTAAAAATACAACACACTCCCATAAGAGGCTTGGAGTGGGAATAATGCATAGAAAGTACAGAAACATAAAGTTATAATTCAATGTGTGTAGGAGTGTATGAAGTTTGTTCAGGCAGAGCACCTCTCATATTGGTTGATAAGTTGTAACAGTTGTAAGACCCTATGTCTAAAGTTTTGTACTTGGATGTTTTTAATCCATTACTTATACTTATGTACTCAAACTATGTACTGTGTGTTAGTTATGTACTTTGTGTTTCAAATATTATTACGTTTTTATGAAGTTTTTGTGAAGTTTATATTTGCATAAGACTTAAATAACGCGATTGTCTAGTGAATTGAATTACTTTATAATATTCGTACCTCCTGCTTTAATTAGTAATTCTTCAGGGAAAAGCTAACTAAATTTTTAGTAAGAAGAATGAATTTCTCAAACTTTGGAATACTTTCCATAATTCCATGTATTGATTTTTGGGTTGAATCACAGGTTGAGACGTGGGTGACTAAATAAATAGAAAAACATGAAGTTCTTGCAGAAACGGGGGCATGAAAATGGTCTTATTTCATGGTTCACTTGGCTTGCTTACTTTCTCTAATCAGCAATTGAACCTACAGATAAAACGAAACCCAGTCAATCGTGTATTTATTATGTTAGTGGGGTATTACCAAAGTACTAAGCAAAATTTTCCCTGCTGAGAAACATATTTTACATTAATTTTACACATGAAAAGTAATATTGGGCCTTTATTGACGGAGTGTGAGTCAATTTAAATTCCAACTAGTGAATGCACGGAGCAAGAAAGAAAGACGCTTTTATTAGAAGCTCTGTGTTGTGAATGAGTGAGTGGGGAACCTTGAACTGAACATATATCACTCACACGTAGGTAGGTACCTGTTGTTGCAATGAAATAATGACAGTGCCAATTGTGTACCCACTCAAATATATGATTGAGGGAAAATATGTAAAATAAACAGACAAGGATTATATTAATGCTGGAGAAGAATCTAATATGACTTGAGTTGTCGTATTGAAATAGTTGAAATGAGCGAACTAACAACATTTTATGTTCAGTGGAAACTCATAGAGTCACATTCACATTATGAATGGAGTACATATATGTCGTTAAATAAGAGACAAATAAAAGATATTATTTTACTTTTTACTAAGGGAGAAGGTTATCAAGGATCCAAGGCATGAAGTACGAGACCTTCGTGTAGAGCGCAGGTAGACCAGCAGTATCGCAGGAAGCAGGTCCCAAGCTAACAATTCCAAATTGGAAAACTCGAACAGCTCCACCAACGCTTTTAGCACGGAATGGTAACATCAAAGGTCCTCCAGAATCTCCTCTGCACGAGTCGCGACCTTTCACCCCTCCGGCACAAAACTGTTTGTCGCAGTCAACATTACACAAGTGTTACAAAATAGCAGTTGTGCAAGGTCAGCAAGGTTAAGCAAGCAAAATTATGAAATATGATACAACTAATTGGGTTATTTTGGGGCAAAGTAAGAAAAGCGAAATGTTCTCACCCTTCCATCGTCAATATTGTCTCCCAATTCTGGCTTATAGAATGAGTTGCATTTGTCATTAATGACAAAAGGTACTTTCACCATTTGGAGAATTGGAGCTTGGGCAGGATTTGCTAAAGAGGGAGAACACATCGGAATAAGATTTCTTGATAAAGTGGAGGAGAAAGTTCCACTTAGAAATGTGGCGTCTCGGACTTTCCCTACTCATTTCGTCCGTTTCCTATTATTACCTGATTCTGTTCGACCCCATCCAGCCACTATTGGTTGGAGAGAGTTCCCAACTTTCTGCAGTCGTTCCCCGTGAGGCAAACATATGGGTCGTACGAAAGCTGTGGAATCCATTCACCAAATCCAAACTCATTATCATGTGTGGGCAGATAATAGAAAGAAATTATGGTCGAATTTAGAACTGCACTTACGTCCCAATGCAGCTGGTTGGGCTAGACGGACTAAAGCAATATCGTTTTCTTTCTTCTTCTTCTTGTCATATGATGGATGAGGAATCGCAGCTTCAACGGAGATGTCTTGTACAGGTGGAGCACAAAACGATCCCTCACAGTCGACCTTCTCATCCGTATTGTACTCACCTAGGCGAGCCACAAGAAGTTTGAATCCTTCAGGTAATCCGCTAACGCAATGAGCTGCTGTTAGAACATATCTGGAGTTTATGAGAGTCCCCCCACAAGCAAACTGCATCGGAGCAGATGATCCTGTGGTGAAAAACAATTCACATTTTGAAATTCACATATTTAAAGTAACAATTTAATAATGTGTTAGTTAATTCGACTAACCAACAGCGTTGAATCCGAGTAAAACCATCCATGGAAAATGACCAAGACCAGCGTCGCTTCCCCCTGCAATATGTTCGTCCAGCAGAGATTGGCCACAATCCTTTGTGAGTGGAAGCAACTTCGAGTTAGGATGGGTCGATATGTCCCCAGAATGTTTGGTTGGGGTGGGTGTGGTTGTTGGCGATGTCACTGGAGTCGTCGGCGCAGGTGGTGGTGGTGTCGGTTTTGGAGTTGAAGGCGTTGTTGTTGGTGGTAGTACAGAAATGGGACAGCACGCGTACGGCTCATCATTTGCGGTAGAGCACGTTGATCTCTGGAGAAATCGGAGAGTTGTTGGCGACAATGGTTCTGTCCCCGTCAGAAGGGCCAGGAGGGGTGGGCATGCCGACAGGACTATGCAGCGACCCTCTTCTTTATTCGGCGTTGTGCAAGAAGTCTCATCGCCTATGATAAATGTTCAAATACTTTTAGAAGTTTGCTAAACGGGCGAGGTTAAACTGAAATAAACGAATTACATACTTGCAACTGAAATTCCAAATTTTAGGAAGATAATAAATATTAACTGCAGGCTGCCGAGTGTCCTTGTGGATAGGTCCATGTCTGAAAACTCAATGGACCTATACTTTTATTCCTCGGGATTATCTAGTTTTCTTAATTACAGAGATAAGACATTGTAATAGCTCTGCTGCAGCTTTGCGTGTATACCTTTTCGAGGTAGATTTCCAATAATAAGAAAATGTTTCATCACTACAGGCATCGCATCATCGCATCATACCTGTTTGTGAAAGAAGTTTCGTACTTAAAGTTATAACTTATAAGGATATAGACGATTGAAGAAAATTCCTTACGCTGAATAAAAATTCTACTTTCAGGCAATATTATACTTGTAGTGAGTCCTCTGAACATTACCGATTCCCGTGTACTTCTTCGTTATTATTACAGTGCGTAGAATTCCAGAATAGCTCTAAACATCCAACAGTTCCACCTGTAGAATACATGAGACGGCTAGTAGTAGAATGATTGTGGTGTGTCCTTCCCTTAATTAGCAATTAACATCTACTTTACTTAGTATTGACTACGACTAGCATTGGATACAGGCCTACAGTTGGATCTTTGCGTATTTAAAGGCAGAAGACACTAAAATTTACTTCACAGAAGTATTCATGGTGAAGATGGGGTGTCGCAGTGCTTTCCACTTCCACTTCTCCTGATTTTGAGCATGACTTTAATGTTAATTTATGAACGATTTAATAGTACATCAGACTGACTTTATGCAGTTTCTTAGCTAATCAAACTGTGATTATCCAACTGTGATGTGATAATTACTTAGAATGACTACTTCGCAAAGTTGTTTAAATAATTGAAATGTTGGAAGTTTTGCGGTAGCACCGAAGATACTTACAGCAAATTTCCATTATCCCTTTCTCAAATAACTTTGGCGCAGACAGTGTCTCGTACCGTACCACCAAGCTTATTAATAACTTATTATTAGTTGTTTTCCATGCGTGGGTTATTCATTTGTCCTAATTCAGACTTTATTAGAGGATATTTGTAGCTTTGCATGCTGTTTATTTGCGATTTCGCATTCATTCAAGGAGTATTTGGGAGTTGCAAATTAAGGCAGAAAGTCATTATGATGAGATTACGTGAGTTAGATTGAAAAAGTTATTCAACGTCATTCTTCTGTCACGTGTGTGTAAGTTTCGTGGAGTGTTTGTGGCAGAATGATTATTAATGGATTTAATGGTAGGTGGAGGAGGAGGTTAGGCTCTTGAAACCAATAACTACAAAAATAATGATTTGTCGGGCTGAGATTTGAGATACTTCAGATTTATTGAGACGAGAATAGTTCCGAGGAGTAAAGTACAACACTGCAGGGCGACTAAGAGAGGCCGAAATATAGCAGAATGCTAGAAGGGCGAGAGGCAATGTGAGACATTCTGCCAATAAAAACACGGAACTCTACAGAACTCCTCGCAACTCTGCATTGTATTTTGTATTTAGTCATTTAATCATCATCATCATCATCATCAAGAAACTGCACTCACATTCCCCTGCTGCCTAAACTGTTGTGGTGTCTGCAATAATAATATTTTCACTAAGAACTGCCAACTTAAAACATACGCGACTCTGTGTTGATGTAAAATCCGTTGATACGAGGCCAGAGACTTGTTGAGTTCGCTTGGTCGCTTGATGTTGTACATTAAGGAATATAATTATAATTGAATGTAATTTAGGTTTAACGAAAAACTATTAATACTATATAGTAATCACTCAAATCTACTCAACTGTTTATTATACAACTTACAACTAGACTAGCATGCCTTGTTACTCCTGCTTAAGGTGTGAGGGTTCTGTATATTAGCCTACTCTAAAAATATGAAAGAACTGTTGACCACTTTATGGAGAATAAAAATAAATAAGCAGGCCATCGAGGATGGTTTTTGTCATAATATTATTATTATCAGTTTGAGATGCGAATATGCTTAGTTCTATATGTATATTGTAGGCCGTAGGCTACTAGACTTTTAGTTAGTACACTTAGATTGTTAGAAGTTGGAACGCTTACAAAGCGTCTTCTGTTAGTGGATCATCTCACTACCTTGAGTAATGTGGGATACGTACTTGAATAAAATATCTGCGACTAAGATTTCGGAATTTATTTATAAAATTGTATGAGTACAAACGCACGAACGAAGTAGTTTAAAGTCGCATGCAATGGAGATGGGAGACGTTCTTGTGAAAAGTGCAATATGATAAAGATAGCGAGTTTTGTGAGTGAAGATTACATGAAGAATGTTAACTTTTTGGAGTTCATGTTCATTTCTACGGTCACTTGCATCAAAAGATAGAAAAGCGTACTTTGTACTTAATCTTAATTAAGGTCTGTGGGATGAATGGATGGAGACGAAATGGCTGGTTGCGTTGTTCTTAAGTTGAACTCCGTCGTGGGGGAAACTTCCGAGAAGAAAGTCATCGGATTTTAAAAGTGGCCAAGACGCAGGAGGAAGTGACGACTCTCGAACACTGCCTGCTGTTCGGAAGCCCGAAGACATAAATAGCCCCAATGTTCACCAACATCTCCTCAGTCATATAATTACGAAGAGACTCGCAGGTGAACAAGTCAAACCTCAATTGCAACTTATCGAGCAATCTTTACTGCCTAATAAATAGGTAGTTACAATAGTGGAAGTAAGGAAGTGCAAAGTACTACTTAACGTGTAACCCCCAAGGGAACACATTTCAGCGTTCAGCTACCAGAATCACCACCACTTTTGTAAGTCCTCCACAGTGTCAGTCATTCAGTGCAACTTGCCTAGTTCGCTCTTTTTGCTCTTTAATTCTTAAGAAACCATTAGACCAGAAAGTAGTTTAGCTTAAGAAGACGCCTGATAATCTGATTATTCGACAGAGTTTTGTGACAGTGGTACATTTTGACGTCGGAGGGTTCGTTCGTCATGAGGCCGTACGATGTTGTCACTCGGGACGGGGAAGATGAGACTGAAGCAGATGCAGCAGCAACTGCCCATGCAAGGGCTGCGATGGTTTGGACACGGGAAGCTGGAAAGGCCATCATTCGTGTGGTCGGTCGTGTCGACGATGCTAAAGAAAACTCGCATCTCGGTAACTTCAGTTTCAAATGTTTGGTTGTTCTTTTAAATGTCACGCTATTTGAGGTGAAAATGTGGTTTTCTTCAGATTTATCAGAATGCGAGCTGATGTCTGTGCCAGAGGCAATCTTCTTGTTGCTTCGCCACACGCGTCTGTTGACGCTGGACTTGTCGCGCAATACGATAACCAAACTCCCTCCTCGCCTTGCAACCAACTTCGCACATATAACTCGTAAGTGACATCCGAAGCACGGCAGTGTCTCGTGCTTTTAAACCCTGTTTGATGTCATGTGTTTAAATTAAGTTGTTTGTGTTCGATGGGAAATCCCAATGCGCATTAAAATTTGAATTTAGTTTAGCGAATGTTCCGAAGTGAGTTGGAAGGGTGCCAGGATGGAGTTCCGAGTATATTTATTGGGATGTTGTGTATACCTACGTACGTTGTATAGGTTGTGGAGAGCAGTGGCCTATCTGCAGTTGGTGGGTTCCCATGCTCCGATATCCCTCAACACCTCTACTGCATGCTTAGTGAGTCACCCTAGGAGAGGTGGATTAACACTTGAGACATTAGCGTGTCTGCTAGGTAGCTTCGAAGGGAATGAGCATCGGGAGTTCTGTTTAGCAGTTTTGTATGTATCATTAGTGAATTAGTTAGAATAAGATGAGTTGTTACACGAATATCATGGAAACGTTTGTGTCTCCTGCTTTTACAGAAATGCGAGTTTGCCGAAATCGCCTGAGCAAGTTACCCGATGAAGTAGGACGTCTTTCGTCTTTGACGCTGTTGGATATTTCTTGCAATTCTTTTGTGTCCCTTCCTCCGGCAGTGTATGCCTTGCCACAACTTACCGTCCTTCTTGCATCAAACAATTATATTGCAGGTAAGTTGAGGCAGTTTAATTAGGGTGGACTAGAAGTTGTTTGTGGGATAACTGGAGTGTGTGGTTTGTTAGATGTGGACGGAAAGCTGGACTCGGAGGTGTTGGAGACAGTTGACCTCCGTCACAATCCCTTGTCGGAAGACGCTTTATCGGAGATCGGATCGTGGACGACAGTGACTGTGCACGTCACTCCCCCTGACGACGAGGACGAGGAGGATTTACCCCCACTTCCAGCGCCTTAGGAAGGGAGACTCGCACTTGTACTTCAGTCACTAAGACTCGCATTATTTTGTACGGATTTTTGTACTACTCACTTCTTACGAATTTGAAGCCTCACCCACATTATGTGTCTACGTACTTTTAGTACATATTATACCTCAGTTACCATTTACCACACGGAACTACCTAAGGATTGTATAGCTGAATAATAATGTATAATAGGGCTGTCGTAGTAACCGTTCTAGTCTGATGAGCCAAAGCTAAAGTCCTTCGAGCGGAAACGCACTCACACACACGATTAATAGTTATGAACTGATAATCAGTTATCCTGAATAGTTATGTAAGCAATTAGTTCGTGGTGGTCAGTGGACCAACTCTCCCTTTCGATTGATAACGTCCTTGTGCAGAGTTAAGCAATAAAGCGTTAAGATAACAACGTGTAATACTGCATCGTGAACCTTTTCATTTGGCCGAGTTACGTCATCCAAATGGCCAACTTGGCACGCTAAACTCAATAATAAAAAACAATAATTCTTCAAGAGTCAGAGGAATTTAAGGGAAGACAAAGATAAGGTCAGTTTAAGCGATTAAACAACTTCCTTCCTTCTCTGTGCAATCATGCTGCTCTAATTAATAGGCTTTTGGATCAACCGATTTCAATTTATTATATAAATCAATATCAACTCCAATCCGACAATTTCAAATTCATAGACTCATAAGTGCACACAGTGCAGTAAGTACTAACAACATGTAATTAAGTACTGCAGTTCCATACATTAGGTTTTAATCTTATTTCTACAAGATTAACTAGCGTGCTTAATTTGTCGTCACCTACGGCTTACGGAAGACCACCTTTGCGAGATAGATAAGTGAGCTGTGGACACCAGACTGAGTGAGTCAGAAGCAGTGACTGTGAGCTGCCGAGCTGCGGCTCCGAGACTTCCTGTGAGTATGCGATGATAAGATACAAGCGACAAGCGATCTATCTTGTAACTTTGGTGGGGTATGTTGAGAAGCACTCGAGCAGTTCTCGTCGGGGATTTCCTCTCGTTCGCTGATTGACTTCCGAACAATCCATCCGTGGAGCACCAAAACAAGATCATCAGCTGCTGCAATGGCGAGTGGTGTGACTCGTGTAATTGATCGCTGTGACCGTGCAATTGAGACCGCTCAATTAGGTGAGATAAACTAGTGCTACATTATTTAATTTTGGTAACTGTGTGAGACTGACATATTTGTATGATCTCTCTGAGTAGATTTGAGTGAGTGTCTATTGACTCAGATGCCTGAAGCTGTGTTTCATCTCATGCGGAACGCTGAGATTCTCACTCTTGACCTCTCCAAGAATGTAATAGTTCGGATCCCAGCTAAGCTTCCTACCAAATTCCCACTGCTTACTGGTAAGGACATCTCATGCAGAAAAGATGGCCGTCACAAGCAGACAGTATTAAAATTTTCTGAAGTGGAACTGCACTGACTGACTGTGGTACTGATTGGTCGGTCGTAGAGCTCCGGCTAAGTGGAAATCGAGTAGGCCTCCTGCCTCCCGAAATCGGGTCCTTTGCTGAACTCACCCTGCTTGATATTTCTCGGAATGCACTTGTTACTCTTCCTTTGTCTGTATACGGACTTCCCAAGCTCAAGTGTCTAAATGCGTCACATAACTACATAGCAGGTGACTTATAAGCGATACTCAAGTCTGTCTATTTCATGCATGCAAAAACAAAGGAAAGATCAGAAGTGCTGAATGTGGGATTTTGGGATATAGAAGTTGAGGTGGATGATATTCGAGCGATGCCATTTCTTGAGTCTCTTGATCTTGGAGGAAATCCACTCAGAGATGACGTACTGCAGTCTCTGAAGACTTCGCTACCGTCAACAATTGCTGTTACTCTGGAGTCGGAAAACCCTGATACTGAACAATGAAGTCCGAAAGAGTAATAATAAACGTTCTTAAATTCTCAACTTTGAAAACCCTCCAGTTTGTACGAAGTGTAATTCATTTGCTCATCATTTCATCAACAAGTAGTTTATTCCTGATTGCCCGGTATAGAATAGAGATAGAGAGATATGTACGTAGTGTCCATGTTGCATTCATGAAACAATCGGGCGAATATGGATTCTCCGCTTGTCCTTCACCCAGTCCCAGTCCCAATTCGCTGTTATTGTAGGGTCACTTATCTTTGGTTAGTTTTTGGGCCTGACATGGCAGAAGTGCAATGCCAGTCATTAGCCCGCACAAAAATTACGCTCCCAATGAAGCGAGTAGAAATAGAAAATTCTACTGGAGATGGACTTTCATACCTTACGCTAACCAGCCACTAAGCATTCTGAACACCAAGCAGCAAGCGCGAGATGAAAATATTTATGTCTACCGATCCAAGCTGGCGAAGAACACCCATTTGCTACAATCGTACCCAAACTTTTATCGTATTTTACACAAGTGCCTGTGCACTTTAGCTTTAAAGCGCTTGGGAAATACAAGCGCAATGCATGCGTCTTACGTTATGTGCATTAAAATTGGAGCTAAAGGTCATAGGTAAGGCCCTTTTGGGATTTGACCTTCAAAATCAGACAAATTGCCGTCTTCTGCCAATTTTTGAACATCAAGCGGGTTCAATCTGCTGATGTGTTGTTGTTGTTGTTGTTGTTGTTGTGACGTGTACGACTTGGCCGGGAAATAGAATTTATATCGTTGTGTTTGTTGTTGTTCGCGTAATAAGCCGTGTGAGCTCGTTGTAGTTTATTTCAAAGACCTGGTCAAGGAAGTAGAAGTGTATTTAACACGACGAGGAGAGTTGTTGATTACATCAGGTCAAAGAAGTAGAAAGGATTTGAAATATTCATCACAGAGACAAGAGTGTTGCTGACATCAGGTCTAAGTAGGTGTAATTCGATCTCATAGAACTACAAGTGTTGATTGGTGTTGGCTATTTTGTAAGGGAACTGACAGCTCTCTAAGAATTTCTTTTCTAGTTTCTTATATTGGGATATTTCTTATTCCTTTTCTTCGAGAGAGACAGTTAAGACTAGAAAAAGCGACGGAGTGAGAGATAGGGTTGATTAGTGGTTTAGAAGTTGACTCTTTCGCGTGAGATTATAGGAAAAGACTGCTAACCCATTAAGAAGATAGATGTACTAACCACTGTACGTCTTCTTTGTGACTATTTATGATTGTGAAAATTCAAAAAGTTTTTGGTCCTGGTAGATCGAGGTTCTTCAATGCAAAATCCAATCAATAATAAATCACGATTTGCTAGTCAATGGACCATGTAGACGACAAATATATTTCGTGGAATTAATATGAGTAAATACAAATAACGTGAACAAATTATGCAATACAATGATTAGTAAAAATGTTCATTTAATTCGCTGGTGTATCATCTTGAGCCCAGCCATCGTCATCGGATAGGAAGCGACGTTTTCTAGCTGTATTCATATATGGTCTCCAAGCCCACTCTACGTCTGCTGCTGCTGCATTATCGATTGTTCCAAGTTTTATTTCGTACACTTAAAAATAAAAGCACACATTAGACAACATTATAAACAAAACTAATACTAGTTAAACAAATAATGGTTGATGTTCATTTATGACTTACATTTGAGCATGAAGCGAGGTCCTACTTCAACCAAATCTACATTTCTATCTCCTTCTGATTTATAAGTGTGATGACGAACTGCGATATAATCATCATGGTTAGCAAAGGAAATTACTCGCTTCGAGTCTACCTTAGGCACAGGAAAAAGGTACTTAAGAATGTTTTCTACCTAAAAAGTCACAAAATAAGACAATTTCACTCATATCTCACATTCATTTACGAATATAGTTGTATGTATAGTTCAACTAACTCTGTGACCAAGTTGGGACTGAAAATTATGGAAGATGAGATGCGGGTATTGCTGTGGAGCATGAGGAAGTCCTCCTGCAATATCATGCCGCATTACTGTCCCGGAAATAGTGAAGTAGGCGGTAGGACCATAAGGCAAATGACAAATAATAAGTCCGTCTGGCTCTCCTCGATGTTCCTGAACAAGTATTAAGTCAGTAACAGCGTTTGCTCTACAAGCGTCCACCAGCTGGCCCAGCTCATATCCTCCTCGATTTATCCGTTGACAATTCGGAACCAGCAAGCGCAATTCCTATCAAAGTATCAGTTGACAGTTAATTCGACTTGCAATTTCATTTACTGTTCGCAATAAAAAAACCTCAATTAAATACCTTAGTAAACATCTTCAATCTTGCCGAAGGATCTCGGGAGGTACTCAACACAACTTTTGGATCTTCCACCCCCGCCCATCGATATTCATCATCTTGACTGGAAACTCCCGTTCCTCCAGACTAAAGAAAACAACAACACAGAAAAAACATAATTCACTTAGCATCGACAGGTAATCGTTCACCAATTATGCAGTTAAAAATGAAGTGTTACCTCTCCTCCTATCGCTGCGGCTACAGCACCAGACTTGTCATCCCACTTGAGAGACTTCTGCAGCCCCAAAGCACTTCTTTTCAGGTCAGTATCAATAGGAACTCCATCTAGAACCAAATGATAATACATGGCATTAGCAAAAATAAACCATCGCCAACTGTTTACAAAATTATTCATCTCACCATCAAGGGCTCGCTTAAGTCTGTCTTTCTTCTCCTGATTTGTCTTCTTCTTCTCCTCCACTGCTTTCCTGTAAATAAATTCCCTCCGAAGTCTCGACTGGCGACGTAACTACACAAAAGTGTCAAGTACGAACTGAAATGAACTGTAACTTCGTACAAATTTGTTACACTTACCATGTTTCAAGCACTCACTGACGGACGATCAGAATGTTAAGCAGCGATTAAGGTGATCGATACGCTTGCCTTAACTCCCAAATAAAAATACTCTCTCCGCTCACCCACACACACAAACAACACATGAACACACGTGCTTCGATGAAATTGAATTTGGAGCCAACTCACTTTGCCCCGCGAGCTGCGCTGCAATTCAAAAAAGCAAAACAACAACACACACCATGAAGACGGGCGAGCAGGAACAACACCAAAACAAGAGTAACAACACATTAGTCAAGTAAGACTTGTTTTATTAGCTCGCCTCCACTTCCTCTCTCGTCTGACTCATTTCCTTCAGTTAACTAATTGAAGCTCCCTTACTTCTTTTTAATTAAGTGTAACCGCAAGTATTAACTCACTCCATGGACATTATTCAAAGACGTCATTTAGACAAACACAAGAGAAGTCCATTGAATCATAAGTAGATTAGTTCGTCGGCGTACTCTCTTCATTCAAGTTAACTTCAAGAATTCTTGTGTGTGCTTCAGTCTAATAAAATTATAATAATTTAATGATTAAGTGCTGACAGTAAAAGCAATAGAAACTAACGGAGCGTCAGAGTTTTAAGTTTGGTTGTGATATATTTGTTGGACGATTCTTTCTTGTTGGATGCTGTATTGTATTCACTTATACACAGTAGAGCTCTCGGTATTTTCGGAGATCGAAATTTGAAGGGACCTGGAAAATATCAAGAGCTTGCGCCACTACACCGGTGATGGAGGATTTAAGTAAGGATATATTTTTCATTTTTATGAATTATCTTGTTTCTCTACTATACACAAAGTTCATGAAAGTAAAGGTAGTGTCAAACAAAATGCCAGCTGGATTCGTACTCTAAATTTTCTAACTGCAAGACATTAGTTTAACGAACGTTCGTGTAAAGTTTAGTCTTTCTAATAATAGTAAGTGCCATTTTCATCAAGTTTATTGGGTCATTTTGTTATGTTGAGTTGGAAATTGTGGGTTAGTAAGCGATGAGAGACTTGAAGCAAAAGTAGACTATATAATAAAAGTTAGCTCCGCCAAGCTAGTTAGTATAGGATATTAATTTTATCATCATTCTGTAATTTATGGCTTTAAATGTTTAAATGATTCACGATGAAGTCATCATTCATCTCAGAACTTCAGTGATTATTTTGTCATGCCTTCAGGTTGTGGTCAGCTTTCAGACCTTTCTCTATACGAATGAGAACAGAACCACATGCATGTATTTAAACTACTGCATGTTCTAAGATTATAAATAAGCAGTCTTTTGGTGCTTCAGGCTTGTTGCCAATCTGAGAATTTTGTTTTCACAGATAATAGAAGGATTAATTGAAGGAAAAATTTCTGTACAATCGCTCGCAATGAGGTCAATCTTGTACTTAATTGTGTATGTACAGTTTTTCTTAGGTGGGACACTTGAAAAATAGAATAATAGTTCATTACTGCTCTTTTTACACTGTAACTGAAAAACAACATTTATGTCAGACCCAAGATTAAATGGTCACCTTAGACACATGTCATGTCATCAGGAGTCCTGCTCTACGTAAAAAGATACCGTTGAACTATATGAGGGCTAGGACTGGTTCCGTTTGCTCTTCTTCGTTAAAATATGAGGCATCAGTACCAGAGATCATTCTTCGGCAATTAAGTTACAAGTTACATGTAAGCTTCACTGACTCCTTTTACTACACTCTCGTGCATCTTGCTCGGATCAGAAATTCAGAATAAAAGTTGCTGTTGGTACTCGTGTGTGGGATATTCATATGTGTCACCCACACTGTTTTTTTATTGTTTTTGGCCCGTGTTTGACTGCTTTTCTAACTTGTCGATGTATGATTTTATACTGCCAGTCAGTGCTGCCTCGATGTAGTTATACTAGGCTGAAGCTTTTAATTAAGTTGTTTGGACGAACTGAGAGAAGACTTTCTGCCATGACATATGATGCAGACGAGCAGATATGGTGAAATTAGGTTTACACAGTTATATATCGCTGATGGATGCTTGTACTGGATTGTCATCAATTATCCCTAACACAGAGAAAGAAAGACCCAAGGCTGTGTTAATTAATTGCACCTCCACATTTTATCCGAAGAACTCAATCTTCCACAGATTTTTCCTTGAGGAATAAACGAAGGCTGCTTGTACGATGTAAGCTAATATCAGTTTTGTATTTTTAAACACAGAATTTTTGTTATACTTGATTTCTAATAGCAGTCACCTCTTCTTACTTTTTGTGTACATTTCATTTCATTGAGCAAAAAGTGAAGACATACGTAGGAGAGAGAGAGTGCGTCGACAAGCGTAGGGCGAAGTTTCCTTCCTTCCGTTCTATTGCTCGTCCGGTTGAGTCAGTCAAGAAGTTCCTATCTAATTCCAACAAGTATTCGAGAATTCCCCAACTACCTCGTCTGTCTCTCTACCATTTCTTGACTTTTAAAGAATTCAGTGTCTTTTCGTCTCGTAGTCTCATTCCATCAAATCTACCGGCTCTGCTCCTTATTTGTAATTGTACTTTTCGGTTGAATTGTTTCTTGCTGGGGTTTTGTGTATGCGTTAATTGTATCAGTCGTTCGTGTCCGTATCTCATCACAGCGTGTCTTATCTCAATAAAGTGTTAGTTTGATGTGGCGTATTTGCTAAGTATCCATCTGGCAGTAGTGATAGTTTTTTACTGACCCTTCATTCTTAAGTTTCCTGTTTTGGAAGTGCCAGTAAGTTTAATCAAGTATGT
The DNA here is from genome assembly GCA_034696625.1 of Isotomurus palustris. Lineage (NCBI taxonomy): Eukaryota > Metazoa > Arthropoda > Collembola > Entomobryomorpha > Isotomidae > Isotomurus > Isotomurus palustris. The sequence continues at coordinate 52,846 of JAQGAD010000046.1, read as the reverse complement.
ATGGAAATGTTGAGGATGGTTCACCGTCATATCAACCGTACAGGTGCACAAGGAGGCAGCTTCCGTCTCCCGGATGTAAGTGAAATACGGGAATGTTGCGATTATTTGCTTTCTACTAAGATATTAAACTAAGATTAGTTTGAAACTTTTGGCTGACTTATTGGCGTTTTAGAATTGGAATAACATTTCTGTCCCAAACTTGCATTTACTGATGCTTGAGCTTTATTCACAACTTCTATTTACTTGTAATTTAGAGGCAACAGTTCATTACACGAAGCTGCATTTCACCAGACTTAAGACACAAGATATAAAATGTACGTACGTAGGTATTTAAATTCAAGTTATTATAGTATGTTATAGTAGCGAAAACTGCTGTCACTATTTAGATTCCTTGAAATCTGGAAAAACACGAACGATATTTTTGACTTAAGAGTTGTGACTGTGTAACAGAAAGCAGAGCACAAAACTTCTCGGATCCTGCACAAGAAATAGCTAGTGTATGTTCAGGCTCATATAGACTTAATTTACGACAATGATTGACTGACATGAAAATTCTAAAAGAGAAGAGGGTAGCATAGAGGGTGTGGTTGACTTAGCTTCCGCTCCACACCCAATCGATAAGACACTGATGTTTACTCATTTCTTCTTTACGCGAGAAGTCAAATGACAGATTGATGTGATTACTCCGATGACAGCAACCTACTACACGACTACCAGCAAGGCCCCCTTGTTGTCTCAGTTGGTTATGAAGTTATGATCGTATGAATGAACACTTTTTGGTGCATGTTAATCTCAAATCAGCCGTAGTCGAAAACATTTATCTGCAATAGGGAATTTTCTACAAGAGATCTCTACTTTTCTTGTCCGCAGCCAGAATAAGTATCGATTGAAAAACGCAACCACATGCTACCACCTATGAAGTTAATCGATGTTCAATTAGAACATGCAGTTTTGACTGACTATTTAGTGGTGAAGATGTTCTTCCCCCTGTATCGTTGCGCTTAATTGCAAACATTTGTGTGTAGCAGAGAACTGTAAGGAAACAAAGAGAGCATAACAAAACATGCATTACCCTTATGCCAAAGAATGTGTTGAGGATTCCGGGCCGGATGTCTATGCTTGATTATTTTGAGTCTTTAGAGTTTGGGAAGATTGATGTTTGGAAATTGTTGGACTTTTTAAGCAAGTTCTTGAATATCAAAGTATGGTACTTCACTAATCAAAACAAGTTTAAAAAGAATCCTTTCATGTTTTATATATATTCTAACTTCTTATCCTAGTTTTGTGTACAGCATTTTTGGGAGAATTTTATTTAGTTTTGTACGTCTTCTATGCAGTTGAAACATGTTGGTACGATGTATATCTTATACGAACTTATCAAATCTTTTCATGCATTGGACTCCATGTTCACGAAGTAAATTACATTTATGGAAGGAATCACACGAACGAAGAAGGGTGTGGTCGCATATAGAGTAAGTTTCTTAGTCGTAATTCGTAGGTTAGGTATTGAGCGTAGATTTGGGATGGACACCCGTATGTGCTGTTTGGTTTGTACTCCGTAATGTAAACTTTCATTAGCATCTCCATACTTTTCATACGTGTGTGCTGTGCTTTCTCGCTGAGGCAATACCACATATCAGGAGGATGTTGATAAATGTACAAAAGTACAAAGTGTGTATGTATGTTGATGTGAGTAAACATTTCGAAGACGTTGTTCTTAGCGTGAATCGTCTCCCCTCAGGTTAAAAATAGTGCGGGTGGACGCACAAAAACACATCTTGGCTCGTTCTCAATAGATTCATCAACTTTCGTCGCCTAGATATGCTTCATGTAACTGTAGTATCCTCCCCACATGCCTGCCGTTCAAACTTGACCTTTGACATGAAACAACCTTGTCTTTGTCATGAATCTTAAACTCGATTAGAAAACAATGAACGCAGCGTGTCAGTTTTCCAGTTAGCAATCCTTTCTTCTTGTCATTTAAACTGCTTCATTAGAAAGCATTTTGCAAGGCCATTACAACTTAATAGTACTAATGGATAATCAATATGGCCTTGCGTAACTTCGAATAATTTATGTATGGATCATTGAACACCCACACCTTCTATGCCTAAGGTTCTAAGTTCGTAAGTTCCTAATTGTGATAGACTAGCTGAGGTTTAATGACAATTTGATGAACCAGTGCAAATGTATATAAGGTTGATATTACATCTATGATGATCCTGTTTTTATGGCTTTTAGTCCTTTTTACTATCAGCATTAGGTGCTAGACACTGCACTAAATTTCGGTTGTTCAGTGACGCAATCTCTCAAGAATGCATATATATTACTATTGCCGTGCCCTGTTTTTAAACTAGACATTCTGCGTTTAGCTTACGGGTCATTCTTGCATCCTGTAGCTTTAAAATTTGTACAGCGTCTTCCTTTATCACATAAAAGTAATGAAGCAAATCAGATATGTCAGTGCAAACTTGCAATCTACGCACACAAACTGCTGAACATGAGTGCCTTTACTGTTTAAATAAACATTAAACATTCCTGCTGATAACTTACTCATTATTACAAGCTTTATTTACAATCCGTAACGATGAGATTGGTTTTTGAAGATTATCAGAAGCAGCAGGTCATATTTACTACGCCAAACATTTTCAAGGATATATTATTATACGAATCAGCTTGGAATTTATAAGTCGCGTATTTGCATACACCTGCCCGAGTGCTTTTTCGATCAATCAATCAATCCCTATCAGTTTCTAGAATACGCTTATAATTTTTGTAATTCACAAGTATATACAGCATGATTTTCTTTTGTTCATAGGAGGTTTTTATATTTCGTCTATTAATAATTACAATCCTGTATAGCTTGATTTCCCTAAAAATATAACATGGACAAAATAGACCGCGTGTCCTAAAAATCCGTTTGATCTATCCGATTAAGGTAAAAATGTATAATCGATGAAGTGTGATGTGAACTGCAAACAATTCTTATCCAATCCTTCATGATTATGATTAGTAAGTAGCAAATACTTGTTTATGTTTATAATAAATATAGACAACAGGTGAAGGAAAATCAAGGTCGGGTATGCCAACGTCATGTGTATTCATTGATTGAATACATTGAGCAGCTAAGATCGAAATGTGACTGTGGCTCAATACTCAACTCGGTTCTGTGCATCAGTGTATGTTGTATGTACGTGCTGGCCATTTATATTTGCGATTTTAATGCAGTAAAAATGTGCAAGTTTCTAACAAATGAAGCACACATGAACATAATAACAACATAAGTTTACATGAGAATCGTTCGCGATGAAGTGTCATCATCACGTCGTCACTTCGTGATGGTATCATCACGACAATGATAACCTCTTAACCTACCATGGCCAATCCTACCTCAGAAAACTCAACATTTCACGTTTTGTTGGTTTTATTCTTCTGTATATATATTTGATTCTGATATCATCCTAATTTTTGCAAACTACCTTTTGTGCAGCAACATTTCTTAGACTTAAGCCCCAGGAGCTCGTAACCCCGCACCATATGAGCCGATTATATTTACATCACAGCGTTCGACAGTTTTGTTATCAGTACCGTTTGTCTGCTTACCATTGTAATCATAATCATCAGTGTATCAACATAACATTGTGTCGCGCTAACTGAGGTATTTAGGGTATTTACTCTTGATAAATTCTCACTTGGTCATTTTTGACAGTCCTTCACATTATTGGATCCAGCTGCAGATTGTAATTAAGTGTGTCCCCATGCTTTATTATTTTTAAGTGTTTTGTAAACGAAGTGAGTCAGAGAAAATAACACGTTGATATAAGTTCACAGCAAGGTAGCATATGTTCTACCGTTTTCTTATGCATTTAACACATCGGGTTCATCTTTCTGTGTTTGGTGGTTTGTTCGGTGTGTCAGAAGGACGGAAGGAAGTACAACTGAGAGATTCGAAGATGTAGAACATATCTCCTTCATTTTTGGCTTCCTTGGCACTTTCCCACAAGAAGATTCACCGGGTCGCCTCACAGGAAATCTTTCAGCTCAATTTTAGCTTTTATCATCATTGACACGGTTCACCACGGGAGTTTCGAAGTTTCCGTAAGCTGAAAGTGCAAATTTGTGATTATTTTGCTGAGTAGTTTCGTCTTTCCAGGTTAAAGGTGAAATGTCAGTTTCTTTGGAAAGTGCTAATACATCATCTAGAAATAAATCTTCATCTTCCGAAATCACGACCTCTACTACTACAACTACTAAAACTACGTTTCTGAGCAGTAACAAAGAATTTAGTGATTTAAATAACAACGAAAAAGAAAACAGTTCTTGCAAGAAAGAAAGTATGGGTGATATTCCAATTAATGACGGACGCAGTCCTAGTCCATCTGGGTCAGCAACATCAAGACCTGGAAGTCGACAAAAGAATCATCAGTTTGAAGGCTACCTCAGTAAGATCTTTGTTCGTTGTGATTCGCACACGTAGTGGTTCCTCCAAATAGTTTCAAATATGCTATTATTATGCATGCTTTGAATTACAAAGCTTCGATTGTTTAGAAAATGTTACTGAACAATACATGAAGCATTAGCTGAACTTCATATCTTTATTTCTCTTTGTGTACTTCTAAAATCCTGTAGAAAGACATTTTGCTTCAGTCAAGTTTGGTTGAGGAACAGCTGGGAATTTGATTGCAACGCAGTGAAGAGAAATACGGTCCAGAGTGGTTAACACAAATTTCCATGTTGATATTTTGCACGCTGTTAAGTTACATGGACTCATTTATATATCCCTACAGTTTGGCACACACTTCATGTGTTGGTTCAAATTAGTCAAGGGATGTGTCGATGATAATTTTGGCTCTTGAGACTATAGTCTACAATCTCTTTACTTTGATGCACAGCTTAGATTACAGTGCTAGAGCAACTATGGAAAGACTCCTTGATTTGGGTATGAAGCATCGTACTGGTGAGGAATGTGTATTGTTTGATTACATAATACACAAAGAGATGTGGTAGGAGGAGAAGTTTAGGTTACTAGGTATTCTTCTGAGTTTGACAGTAGAATTATAGCAAGGTAAAGGATGATAGAAGGTGCTCTTTCAGGTTCATCTCTTCATATCGGCGTGTGGGTGTGTCGTCGTCACTTGTTGCTTGCTGAGCATGCTGGTTTCTTTCCTCAGTGTCCCTTCACACACGAAAGAGGATTGAACATCTTCGATTCCCTCAGTATCTGCGTTATTCGTATTTAAGTTAGTAAATCAGTGGGACACGCACATGTTCACTCTGCCACTGACAGAGCTGTAAGTGTGAGACACATACAACATAATAATAATATAAGTGTATATGCATAGTTAAGTGAGTATTTCGAAGACTTGCCAAACGCCGGTGGCTTTCTCTTCCTTCTCTTGCTCCATCTTTCCTCATCTTCAATATCCGGTGGCTTTGTGATTCTCATTCATTCACATTCAGTGCGTGTTGTTCCATCCACCGCCGTTCGGAAAAACTTCTAGTGAAGGACAAACACAAGGACTTATCCGTTTTTTTTACTTCTAGAGATCATGCCGTCAGCCGGTACTGTTCCAATCTCATTCCTTAATGTGTAATGTTTAGCCTTCAATTTAGTGTAGTTTATTTACTTTATTTAATCTTATTACCGCAGGTTTCTGCAGATGTAGTATGCGTGGTTAATCACAAGTATGGCATTCATATTTGTTTCCAAATAGACCAGTCAGTTTATATTGCATTATGCAGATCAACTGGTGCAAAAATTTGGCCGTATAATGACCAAGAATCATGCTTCAGATTTAGCTAGACTTAGTGTCTAACCATATAATTCCGGAGAACTGCAATGCGCCGAATGTAATTTATAATTCATTATTTACAAAGAATTATCTTCTCTTCCCGTAACATGGGACACTAAAATTTGTAATTACTAATAGGATAGTAATCTGTACAATAAAGGCATATAGAATTTGTGGGTCAGAGAAAGTAAGCGTAATTAAACAGGCAAGCAAGCTAGAAATATTTGCCTGATTGTTATGTTAGTTATTCAGCCCTCCTGCACTTAATATGGCTGATGTATTGTGTCCAGTGCTTTTTATTGGCATTGATTGTAATGCTAAAGAAAAACATAATCTTGGTTTGTCTCCTTTCATAGTTGAGTGTGGGCATGTCATGAGAATTTAGAAGGCATCTTTTTATTCTCGTAATACACTGAGTATGTTATAAGCAAGACGGAGTCCATGGTCATGGTCACGAGCAGTTTCATTTATGTTCGTACTTAATCCGTTTCCTAGTTGTCTGGTGTCCAGCCTAAAAGGGGTGTGGTTGTCTTATTTCGATGTTTAAGGTTAGGGGAACTATCCACCCCTTTTGAGAGTTTATATCTATAGTCCACACCCACTCTTGCCCATCTTCTTCGAACAGATGGGCATCACCTCCATAAAAGGACATGAGAGAGAGAAATAACGCCCTGTGGCCTGTCCTAATGAGCTATTTAAGATGTATTGCTGCTAGAAGTTTGTACAACATGGTATTGCATATTTCTCCAAAATGAGGCCAGTGGTGCGTACAGAACACGAGGTGTCACACATTTTTTCGTCCTCGTGGTTAGTGTTGTAATATTTAAGGAGACCTCAAATCAAGGAGATAAAAAATCACATCATATTTGGACACAGTAGGCAACTTTCTACATGCACACCGTCTGATGGACTATGATGATTTTTACAAAGATTCAGTGTCATTTGTGTTTGATGAAGCTCGGATCGTAATTATGCATTATGCTGGTGTGTCGCTGTAATTTTAATTGTCGCATTGCTTCAGTGATAGCTCATGTAGCATCCCTTGCTAAAACCACAAATACGCACACCCACATGATAGCTCCAATTTCTGCAATATCATTTTGGTCTGATGGGACTATCAAGTTAATTAAGACAGAATTGGAATTTGTTAAATTCGTTAACTTTCAAATAATTAATAAGGAATGTTGGAGCAGCAATTCTAATTTGCCAGGCCAGACAAAGAGCCATCTGAAAGTAGGAGTGTTTTGGAAGTTGATAGTGACAGCTCATTGTGGACATTCGCTTTCAAAAACATCACTATTCAATAATATGTCAGCAACTGACTCTGACTCAGAATACTCCGTAAAAATATTTAGATGCACCTGACTTTTGTTTTTTTACAAATATTTTTGCAATAATTGTATTTCATTATAAGGAATAGAGTTGGTAACTTGGCCACGGTGTTTGAATTTAGATTAAATATATATGTGGCATATATTTGCTTATTAAACAATATGAGCATATTCTTGACGGAAGATTATTACTAATAATCAACTAAATTATTATTGTTATAGACGCTTTGTTGGCTGACCTGCAGACGACGGTCACGAGTCCTGGAGGAAGTCTGAGTCGCTCTAGTGGATATTCTTCCCCATACAATTCGTCATCTCTCGCCAAGCAAAATGAAACATTTGACTACAATGTGGAAAGATCGGTACGTTATGATTAATTAATACGAATATATCTTTGACAGTATTCCTTCCTGCACGTGCTAACATTTTGTTTTGATGACCTGTGAAGTTTGAATGTAAACTAACGTGAAATTGAACGTGTAAACACTTTCTTCATAAAACTATCAGACAACAAACAATTTTTCACATGTTAAATAATTTATCTTAAAATTGTTTATTTTATACCTTATTCGCATTATTGGTATTTTTCAGTGTATTTTACACATAGTCCTAATTTTTAACTACTTTGTGTGTCAGGCTTTGGGAAGCAGAGGAGATGCTGTCCGGGAAACGACTACCACGAAGACAATGTATCGAGCTGCGAGTCCAGTTATCAAGAATGCTGGAAACATGAGTGAGCTGGACTCGTTGCTTCAGGACCTTTCTTCGTCTTCCAAATACGCTCCAGTGTCACCCGCTTCCAGAGGTATGAAATGAATCCGGAAATGACCATGACCTCTCTTACCTTATTTAGAGTTAGTTCTCCTGCATTATTTTAGCAGAGAATATCCGTAATAATCTATTACGGACGGAAGTGCATTTCATATTGTCATACAGTCTAGATTATGATGGCTTTATTAGCCTTGGCAAAATGTCATCTTCTGAACTTCTGATGACAATGAGTAGTTTTTAATCTTCATCTCTATTTCGATTTATATACACATATCATGTCAAGTGAACGCTATAGTTACAATGGTTGCGCTGCAATGAACAAAAAGAATGTAGAAAATCGTCTGTATAGTCATGTAGGCTCACGAGGAACAATCTACTTGTGTTTGTGAGATTGTGTCATCGTCATGTAGTGGATAAAGTGATGATATACAAATTCCTGAAACTACTTGCAGTTAATTTAGTTAGCATAATAGAAACAAAAATGTCCCAATTGATAATTAACATTAAATCTGAAGTACCAAACCAATTCATGTTTGACATATTGGTTATTAGCATTTTACTGTATTTATTTACGACTTGTGCTTTCTGTAAATCCTGATAATCCATTCGTGGATTGTTATTATTGAACTTTTTCTGATGAACATTGTCGTTAGCCGGCCTGCAAGTTGTTATTTTGAAGTATAATGTTTCTATATTATCACTGAGAGTGATGTCATGTTTAAGCTGGTGTATTTAAGGTCATGGTTCAGTATATCATAAACGTATATAGTCTTACTAGCTTGCTCTTCATTCATATAAAGGAATAGGAGATACATAAATGGCAAAGTTTTCAAAACCATCACTCGTGTCATGTGTGTACTGTGTATACCCTAAATTATACTTGGGTGATAGTTAGTGATATTTACAACGTAAGCATTTCTGCATTGCGGAGTAGTAACGTTCGCTTATAAGATGTATTTTCTATTTTCAGAACTCGTGTACAACGGAAACAGGCCTAGTTCGCGGTCCTCAGTTGGAAGTCATGAACGGCATGTTGCTGAGCCTTTTCTGGATGACCTTGCCAATGGGTTAGAGAGCTCACAGTTAAATAATAAAAACCTCAAGTCATATTCTAAAATGAGTATTTGCTTGATTTTTACTTAATAAAAATGCTTCGAAAATATTCTGTGTTAAGGCATGCAACATATCATAGACTAATGTTATGCTTGATTGGGTTTCTAGAGATGAAGCTGATGGAAAGACACGAATCACTGTGGAAAGAAAGATTCAGCGGACTTTTCTTGGTCCAGCAGCTTCACCTGCGACACGAGAACTGGACGACCTTATGGCCTCTTTGAGTGATGTAAAGGTAATGCGAAGCATACCCTTGTCTATTTGATTCCAGAATTGTGTTATTGGCAGGTTGTTTGTATTCATAGTAGAAGAGTAGAAGTTCTTAAGTTTCTGAGGTCGTTTGATCTCTGCATGGCCGTACGGCTGTTCATATGTGTGTGTGGCTTTGTTCTGTTTTGGTGGTGTGGACATGTGTGGCGTGGTCCGGAGTGTCAGGTTACATCGGGCGGATCAAATGTCACTCTTCATCGTATCCAATTATTCGGCCAAATGTTAGATTCGCTCATTAGGCGCACCTCATTGCTTCACCACCGCTCGTTCCATCCCATTAAGTTAAGCTTTCAGTTTTCAGGCTGTCATCGTAGCGTGGTCATTCGTACTTGCGTTTGTGCTCTTCTGGCATTTCATAAATTGAAGGAGCATTCCATGAATTACCTATTTAGCCTTCCTCATAGTTCACATTCGCCAGTCATCTTATAAGCCATCTCAGTCTTAATTCGGTTGTGTCTTTTAGCGGTCTTGCATTTTGTTGTACTGTGGACACCACGCACACTACCGGCATTTGAAGAGTGAAAGTGTTCTCCTGGTTTCTTCAATTGTTTGTGACAAAGTTCACTCATCATCATATATTGTGATACACTGAAACGAGATTCAGTTCCTCAGATTTGCCATAATTAATACTCCAGGTTAGTAAGCACAATAATTTATTTTGTTTTAAAGTTAAGCATACAATATGGATTTTTGTTCATAATCTGCAGAGTGACAGATATTTCTCAGTTCATATTTTGATAGTACTGTGAGGACAATTTGTTTGTCTGTGCCATAACGGATGGGGGTGGTGAGTTAGGACAGGACATTAGAAGAGTGGTAGTCAAAAGTGATAGAGTAAAATAGTACATGATGATGAGATGAGGTAAGGATGGCACGAACCCAGGAAGGAGCAAAAAATATGGCCCAATTCACTAGCACACACACCACTTCTTGCATTAATTATTATTTCATGAGAGAGTTATTTTGAGACTTTGTTTATTCTTCCTCATCCCAAAAACTGGAGCAGCTGAAGACGCGATCTCTCACCCTCAGCGATTCCGTTAAATATGCACTTCATTTGCGGATATCCCGTTCCCCTCCTTTCTCTCTCTTCTCTGATCAATTTCATCACGAGACTTTCCCAAATGTATCAAATCTGCATTTCTTGTCACTGCCACCAAGCTGTCTTATTCATTCCAATTAGGCGTTAATGGTGGTGGGTGTGGCTCGATCTTTACAGAGAGTGATTGCAAATCGCAGTTATGTCACTAACACGCTGTTAGTAAAACTACATGAACCTATTGTTAAGTGGCGGTATCGTAATCTTGCCGTGTTGAATTAGTTCATGGAATGGTGTTTTTGTCTCATAAATCGTGGGATAAGAATGCTCGGAATCTTTTTATATCCTTCCGTACTTCTACATGTTAATTGTACTTTGAGTTTTAGATTCAGTTGTTTACTTCAAGTAGCGAAAACATCTTACGCATTACTTTGTTTCGAGCATCACTAGATTTGATCCCGTTCTTCCAAATAGTTTTAACTTTCTGTAAAAGCTTTCACAATTACAGGCATCTTAACGGGTGTTAGTTGTGTTGAAAATGACTCCACTTTTCAGGAGCAAGGAAATTGGAACAATTTTATTATTTATTAGATTTGAATGCGTATCATTTAACCGGATGAGTGAGAGTAGTTCTGAAATAGGTCTGTAGTCCAAAAAAGTCAAGAAGTTGTGACTTCTTTGGTCACAAAACAATAGATAAACATCATGAGGAAAAAGAGCTAAAAGCTGATGAGCAGCGAAGATAAGTTAGTGACTAGTGTGAAAAGGGAATTTTGAGCTGAATGGAGAAGTGACGCGTATTGCAAAAATACAATTCACACGAAGAGCACAGAACCAAGAACGGTTGTGGCCGTGTTTTTGTAAAGATCTTAACATTCTAAATCTGTCTCGCTTATGTCATGACTCATGTCATTTTGAGGCAACCGATGATGATTTTTCCTTCCTGGTTACCCATAAGAAACTGCTACTTATCGTGGCTTTCCGATCGTAGATGGGCACTCTATCTTTCTCTAGTTTCACGTGCAGTAGGGAAGTTCAATTAAATGGGTGTGGTTAATCATCGATCACTCCTAATCTCTTTCAGCAATATATAGCGTACTCAGTTGTCTCGTTGCACATGTTTTTGGTTGACAAAGGTTTCATAGATGTAAATGAAATTGCAATTCAATTGGAAGAGGAGAAAATCAAGCGAAGCATCTTTCAGAAGAAAATCATCTTTAGATGCAAATGGCAAATGTATCTTCTGAAATCGTTTCCTGTATGCTGCTGAATGCAGCGTCGTGTGCAAAAAGTTTTAGGTTTGCGTGTGTGTGGGACGGCAACTTTTGGTCCGTCTCCTCATTTCGTGTCCGACCCTCCGAGAGTCTTCTTCACCAGATCAGCGTCTTGGGTTACCCTCAGTCTTTAAAGTAAAGCTTTCTTTTACTTTCTTCTTTGCAGTCCCAATTAATTAATCCATTTGCCCTGATTATTGTATCATTGTGAGGCTCTTTAGAAGAGACAATAACGAATTACGTTTACTTCTTCGGCATTCTCTACTTCAATTAATGGACTTGCTCCGATCTTTATTTGTCACCCTGATAGTCTCTCTTTAGATTGACATGACTTTTAAAGTTTTAAGAGACTTTTTCTGTCTCGTAAAGAAGACCGATTTCTTGGCTTCGATTTTGAGACACACACAAACATATTGCAAATGAAGAGTACTTTGCAATATGTAGCAGTCGGATGGATAGTTTTGAAGTAGTGATCTGAGAGCGAGAGTATTTTGGGAAGCTTTTGTCACATTCACCAAAACTCAAAACTCGAATATACTTCGCACAGCAATACTTGGCACCCTCAACCGTAATCCTTATTAAATATATTATTATGTTTTGTGGTTGTTCCTTTTCAGTTGAAGGAGCGAGAAGGCGACGAGCGGACGGTACAGCAACCCAAGAAAGCCACGCAACTTGATTCCATGCTTGGAAACCTCCAAGCATCCATGGACAAGCAAGGCGTTGCTGCTACCCAAAAGGGAGTTTGTGCTGCTTGCCACAAGCCGATTGTTGGCCAGGTAAGCCTTTCCCGGACCCTGAGAATTCTGCAGGCTCTAACTGACGGCTCTTCTGCAGGTGGTGACTGCATTGGGAAAGACATGGCACCCAGAGCACTTCTGCTGTGCTCATTGTCGACAGGAACTGGGCTCTAAAAACTTCTACGAGCGAGAGGGTCAGCCTTACTGCGAAGATGACTATCATCAACTCTACTCGCCTCGGTGTGCCTACTGCAACGGTCCTATTTTGGATGTAAGGGTCCCTAATTAATGTCTGAGTAGGTTTCGTGAAATCCAGCAGCCAAAGTGTAGAGTAGCGCCAAACCCAGTGCAAAAGAATACGAAGGAGATAGTACAGCATTTCGTGGGCAATTGTCAAGACGCGATGAGTGGGAATGAAAGTTGAGTAGAAAGTGAAATGTGGTTTTGGTTGCAGAAATGTGTGACAGCTTTGGACGTGAACTGGCACCCGGAGCACTTCTTCTGTGCCCACTGCGGTAAACAGTTTGGACAAGAAGGTTTCCACGAGAAGGATGGGAAGCCGTACTGTCGCTCCGATTACCTCGCTCTGTTCGCTCCAAAGTGCGGAGGGTGTTCGAAACCAATCACGGACAATTACATAACAGCCCTGAATGCACAGTGGCATCCTGAGTGCTTCGTCTGCAGGGTAAGTGATATTAAAAGAGCCGTTGTGGGAGAGGGATGAAGTAGAAGCTGAGGGAGGTGGGGTATGCGACATGAGTACTTCTTAAGGTTCACCTAAGAATCTTGATGCTTTGTTTGTGGTGGTTGGTGATGGTGTCAACAACACGCGCCTTTGTCTCTTGTTTTGTCCGTTGCTCTGAAGGACTGTAAGAACTCTTTTGCGGGCACGTCATTCTACACGGTGGAGGGGAAGCCGGTGTGTGCGAAGTGCTTAGGCGTGGACGAAGATGAAGAGGAGGAGGAGGAGGAGGCATGAGACTCAAAAACTGCCCTCTAATGAGATGATGAATTGATGATGAGAAAATTGATGCCTTCAGATGATAATATATTATAACATAACTCCTTATGATGCCCTTTCATGCTCTTTCACCCCTCCAGTTCCTATTTTTATTTCTTAAAATGACCATCACTAACCTCGCCTAATAATCGCTTTCTGTCAGCAACCACTCTTTGCTGAAATTGTTACACACACGCCGCATATAAATACATGGGAACCACTCGTCTACAGGAACTGCATACTATCACATAAAGTTACATTCGCTCTTGTATTAATTGTAAATCGAATTTTTGTCTTCTGCAAAAAGTATGTAGAGAAATAAAGGCAAAACAGAGCCCAAAAATTAAAAAAATAAACAAAAAACAAAAACTTTGAAAAACTGGAGAGTTAGGGTAGAGGCACACCCACCCAACGCCTCAGTCACTGTGACTGCGAGGGGTGTTGTAGGCGGGTAGCAGTGGCTGAAGCGTGGGTGGGTGTGTGTAGATGAGTGTGGGTGTAAAAATAACCGTCTCACTCTCTTGGTGTGGTGACATGCGCTTCAACCCAAGTGATTTAGTGGGCTGCTTGGTCCAATTAGCCTTGCTGAGTGTCAAAAGCACAGGCTTGCCAATTTTTAAGATTGCCAAGATTAGCACAACTAAGAAACTGATTCAGATTACGAATGGCTTTTATCACAAAACACAGGAGAGACACTTACATTTCATCAATGTGGCTTCCGGATACTTTTATGTTTTCCAGCTTATCTCGCATGTACCGTTTAATTCTCAGATTATGCAGATGAGTGTCTGAACTGCTTGGGGTGACGGGGATATGGGAAACGATAAAGTTGAACGACAGTTAGCGTCGCAGAGATTACATGTGACAATCATTTGTGTTTCAGGACTGTCGACAACCATTCCAAGGAGGGTCCTTCTTCGACCACGAGGGGCAACCGTATTGCGAAACCCATTATCATGCAAAGAGAGGAACACTTTGTGCTGGTTGTCACAAACCTATTTCTGGTATGTGTGGAGTGGACTCGGTCTAAGACATAAAAGAGTGACATTAATGTTGATGCAAAGAATGTTAATGCTTCGTGCTTTGTGGGTTTTTGCTCTGTAGGTCGGTGTATCACAGCGATGTTTAGGAAGTTCCATCCCGAGCACTTTGTCTGCTCCTTCTGTCTCAAGCAGTTGAACAAAGGAACATTCAAGGAACAAAATGACAAGCCTTACTGCCACGGATGTTTTGAAAAACTGTTTGGATAATCGATTATAAGCTTCGTTTGGCGTGCTTCGTCGTTATTTGGGAGAATTCCATCTTATAAGTCAAACAGCCGTTAATTCGTACTCCTCCCCATTCTTTTATGTGTGAATGATTTCGTACACATTTTTATTAATTGAAAACAGTGGTTTATTTGTTATAAAGAGGTTTGCATTGAAGTATTACCAAACACCGTGCGATTACACTCTGAAAATAATTTCATGATTTCTTACGAATGTTCAGACGAAAATGTTAACCAAACTTATGCAAAGAGGGAGCCGATTTGGTAGATCGTTTGAGGTGAAATAGGAAATGGAGGGTGCAAGTGCGATGAGTTTATCTGTTTTTGGCTCGTGTTCGTTTCTTTTCTTAATTGACCGTGTCTTCATTAAACTCCGAAAGAGATTTAATTTACTTTCCAAATGCCGAAATTCCATTTTCCTACCTCACATCAGCAAAAATTATTCTATTGCGGATCGAAAGTCCGACATAGCCATTTTCTTCGTCTCCTTTATCATAGTGTCATCGACTTAACGATCCACAGCGAGATTCACTAATTGTGTAACTAAACTTATCTACGTCTTTGCTAGTAGTCTAATTTACATCCGCCTTTGAAGTCCCTTGAATCATTTGTGAGGACGAGATTGGAGAGTAAATCCTATTGTTCATCAACTGTAATGTAGTGCTGAGTACAGGCGAGGGATGCTCCGGATCGCATTTCATTTCACATTGCTTAACAAAGCATCCATTAGTTGTCAGTTTCGTATTTTATTAAAACTAAGGTTAACCAAAGACTTGTCACATTTTCAAGTATTATGACTATGACTTATACTTAATTAACCTCGCTTACAAATTTAATTACCGTTGTTCATGCAATGTACCAATAAATAGTTGTGTAAGAAGCAAATAGATAGTTAAAGATTATTCGACCGTCTTGCCTTTGAAAGCACAAACTTTGCAAAAAGTTAAGTTGTATCTTATTGGCTAAATTCGTGTGCAAGGAGGTTAACTTGCAAGTAGTAAAGAATCATTTGCTAATAGAATAACACATGTCTGCAAAATAGTAAAACTAATGAAACAGATAATAGAATATTACGTACCTTAATGTGCTTTACATGTCATGTCGTAGACAAACAATCGATTTAATCTTTAACATTAGGTATGAATTATTAATATGATATGCCCTTATGCCTTTTATTTATAGGTGAATTACAAACAACATAATGTTTTCATTTCTTATAGATAAGATATGTAAGCGTTGTTAGAATATGCAGTGTTGAAAATGCATGTTGTAATGAACTGTGCATGAGGAATAGGAAAATAGAAAGTATATGGAAGATTCTATTTTTTCAAAAATGAAATAGAATGGGACGATTAAAAATAAATATACGTCTTTTATTTCTGTTTTAGTTGTACCTAAGTATTCAACAATTCTGTTCATAAGTCGCAAGTTTAAAACAGTTCTGTCCCTGTTTATTCACTGTATAACTACATCGATCTGCATGAGCAGTTTATTTGTATAGTATTTCAAGCTGTGGACAGAATATGCAAATACTAATCATTTTGTGTCACGAGCTAATAAGATATGTATAAAATGTTCTAAAGGTGCCCCAAAGACTTCCAAAGAAAAGTCAACTGTGCAATTTTTATTTTAATCAACTATCCTCCAAATAATAAAATGTCTTCACTAATCGTCCTTTAAACTAAAGCGTTGTCTTTGTTTTACTTAATCTGTAGAGTTACATGGCACGTCATATATGTGCACTATATTTGGGATTTGTGTGTTTGATGCGTTAAAGTCAATTAGGATATATAACAAAAGTATGTAGCATATTGTTATGATTGCTCGCTGTGGTAATTTAGAAGAAAGTCAGTTTGTATATTAGGAAAAAGGTGAGCTAAAGTGAGTCATCAAATTATTCAAAATATAAATCCATGTGGCAATTATTAAAATGCGTATTATGACTTTATGACCTTAACATATTGTAATGAATAATGAATTAATGAGTTAATAAAGTTGAGAGTTGTAACAGAAATTTTGTAGTATATTTTTGATTCACAGTTTTCCAAAAGGAACTGCTAAGTTTCATATCGGTTCGTACTGGCTAATAAAAATGTAAATGAGTAGCTTGTAAGCAAGGTTATCAAGAGTTTACGGGACAGCACAATTAGGAAATTATTGTCCCTAAGTGTCAGTAAACGTCTCGAACAATGAACAATGCAAGTGCCGATTTGAGTTGAGAATAAACCAAAGTTTGAAATGAAAAAAGTTGATGCAAGGTTCGAATGAACATTATATATTATTATGCTCATGTGTAGCTTTGTAATTGGTCCACGTTGACTAGAAGTTTAGTTGGGAGCAATTCATGAATTTTTCATGGCCTCGATAAATCGGAACAGTCGACTCTGCATAGTCTGTTCATGCCTACATTGTTTATACAGTTGATATGAATTCAATTTTGTTATTAAAATTTAGCTAACTGTTTCTCGAATCCAGCCACCAGACTCACCTAATAGTCATAAAATGAGTTTAAAAAATAAAGCATGCATACTGTATAACAATAATATTACTTTACCGTGCATTCAATTCTTCGGGTTATTGTATATAATTCGCAGCAAGTTACTTTGTTACACTTGTAGCGTATTATAATCAAACATGGAAAGTATTTTTTAGTTTCGAAATAATTCACAATTAATGTATGTACGTCATGCTTGTTTACAATAATACAAAATGAAAACTAAATTGAATCTAAATGAACGTATGTTTGTTGTGAAGCTATTCTAAATAACATGAACTACAGGTTGAACATTACATAACTCAATCTTGTCTTGTTTTATTCAAAATTGCTTTCTTCCATTACACAAACGGTTGGAGTTGGAGCTAGTATAGAAAGTAATATATTATCATTTATCCTATATGGATTGAAAGAATGGTAGTAGAAGTGAAATTCTTTTATGTTTAAGTACGTGTTTGTCGGTTATTAGCGAATTAGAAAATATTGTTTGATAGTTTATTGCATAAACTGAAGGTTATAGTGCCCAACGTCCCGATAAACCCCGATACACGCGTTTCGCTTACAACCAATGCAAACTTTTATTAACTTACTTGTACAATTTATACATACATGCATTATGTCTTCCATGAGATAGCAAGTACATGGAAGTATGGAAAACTGTCTTCAAAGTTCAAACAGTTTCTTCCAAGTTCCAATAAGTTCCACCGAACCTATCTACTCACAGATGCTTCTATTTAACGTGCAAATAAGGATATTTATAGTTCATATTATGTTATGTCATTAGATTAACACGATTCCAGCTTCCAACAGAATCCACACAAAAATGTACAATTCCAGATTCCAGCTATAAATTCCATTCCAAACAACAATGATGAACCTTAAATCCAGGTAGAATAGATCCATCGCTCCCCATGCCTATTGGCTTACACATTATAGGATTAAAACATCATTATCTTATGTGTGCAAACTAAACTGTTAAATACAAAATAGTTAAAGTAGTTAAACCATTAGATCTACTGAACATACATGAGAATGATTTTTTAATGGACATTCAAAATACATGATTTTCATGGTTCTATCAATGTTGCTTGTAGTTGCAAGCCTTCAATATAGCTAGCCTAAAATATGTTGTAGAGGAAAGGTGTTCATCCATCGTTCATCAGTAAGGGTCGTGACGTCGTGAGTGAGTGAGTACTGCTGAAGGTCGGGTGTTTTCGAAACATTTTGAAAAACGAGGAAGCAGTTTTTAAAAATAGGAGTGAAGAATGGAGGAGTAAAGTGAGAAACCTTGTATAAGAGGCTGTGGTGGTGGTGGTGGTGGAGGGGGCGGAGGATTTGGCGGTGGTGGCGAATGGCGAGCGGCCGTGTGTGCTAAGGCAGCCACCACCACCGCCGCCTCCGCCTCCCTCAGCCCGACTTCTCTCGTCGTCTTCACACCAACAACATCCTTGCTCACAACCACAACACACCGTCCAGGTCTCTCTCCTCATCTACAAGTCTCAGTAAGTGACCTCCGACCTTTTGACACTCTTCCCTTGCTTCCCCCCACAACCAACTGCACGTGGGCCACACCCACACACCTTCTTTGGCAAGGACACCGAGTGTGTTCGCTGTAGAACCATCAGCAGTACACCCTTTCTGCGTTTATTCTTCTTGTTACTGATCTCTACTGTTCCTGTGTAGGACTTCAAGGGTGCTAATCCAACGACATGGATCCTTCAGGAGGTGGTGGTGGTGGTGATTTCGACCCCTGCGAATGCATCTGGAGTCACGAATTGGCGACTCGCAGGCTGATTGACCTCGTAAGTATATGCGTTTCCTGATTTTTACATTGTTTACTTTCAGTATTTGTTTGTTGGAAACGGAAGATTATGAGCTCAGCTGGGTGGATGGGATCTATGGGGCATTGATTTCATATAGGCTTGTCATAAGAAGTAATAGGAAGCTAAATGTTTTGGTTTTTTTCCATTGTGGTTTGTTATGGGGCTTAAGAAAGCTCCAGACTGCGTTATAGTCGTAGAAAATCGAAGTAAAATTAACGGTAAATAATTATATTTAGTGTGGTAAATTTAGATTCTGGTGTTGGTTCGGTGAGCCTCCAGGGTTTTGTTGAGAAAGAAGAATTAGAAAGCAAGAAAAAGGAGTTTTCAGGGTGCAAGTTGTTACAGGTGCATTCATTGAATTCCCCGAGGGTAACAGTAACAATGCAGTTGTACAGGTTGGAGTAGAAGCATTCAAGCTGTAGTGGTGGTGGTGATTGTGGTGGTGGTGGTGTAGGTTGTGATGTGTAATAATTGTAAGTTGTTCTTACTTAAGTATTGTAGACTTAAAGTAAGTGTAGGGATATATTCAGGAAGTATTGAGGTCTCCGCGTGTTCATTCACTGAGGAATCGAGGTTACGCTTATACTCACCACCACTAATATTAAGGCTCATCCTGTGTTATACACTGATGAATTTTTGAAAGAAATGTTTTTGCATTGTAAGTTTTAATGTTCGAGTCCTGCTTATGAAAGCTAGAGATTTGTCTTGTTTCGTGTGAATAAATTTGAGTAAGCATGTGCCTGTGTAGTGATCAACTATGAACCATTGCACTCACTGCATCGTCGACAAAAACTGCAGTGCTTTCCACATGAAAATTTTGCAACTTTGAAGGAGCACTTAAAGTGTGTTAAATGTATTGTGCATTTAGATTTTAGATAAACTCTTGGTCAATCATTTTTATATGTATCAATCCTGTTTTTGTACGACTAATGGAAGGTTTTTGAAGGCTTAAATATATACGATGATTTCATGGGTGTATTGACAACATGACAGGCACTGCAAAATCTGTGAGAGCACATTAAGTACTTGGTGTTGGTGTTTGTAAATATGGTGTAAGTACACAATGGGAATCAAATTATTTATCGGGAAATGATAAGGCAGAAGAGCGCAACTGTGGGGATTGCAATGAGTAAAATCATATTTATTCCAATAATAATTATACAGAACTATTAGACAGGCACGAATGCTCTTTAACCTAACTACAGTTTTCTCACAGTCTTCTTCTTTTGCACACTCGTATGCACAATATCCTGGCAAGTATTGCAGAATAGTATGGACAGCGTTAGATAGTTATACTACAAGCATATAATTGCTGGTTATATGGGAGTAGTTTTTGCATCATTCCTATTCACACTTGGATTTAACTTAGAAAAGCACGGACATCAGTTGGATGTGGCGTCCTGAATATCTTTATCTCTCATGCCTTTTGATTCAGCAAGGTCACTGGTCATTCCAGACTTGAATAGAATTTATTTATTTTTAAATAATGCAAACTTAATAATACTAGATAACATCTTAGAATTACTCAGTAATTTGTAATATGAATGCACAGATGTATCTACAAATCTTGGGAATGTATTTTAC
Source organism: Isotomurus palustris (assembly GCA_034696625.1). Classification (NCBI taxonomy): domain Eukaryota; kingdom Metazoa; phylum Arthropoda; class Collembola; order Entomobryomorpha; family Isotomidae; genus Isotomurus; species Isotomurus palustris. The sequence goes on along the minus strand of JAQGAD010000046.1, from coordinate 32,348 downwards.
TGAGAAATTCATCGAAATGTTGGAATTTTTCAGATTCGAAACAATCAAGATGACTGTACGGATTCACAATGTTTCGGGGAAGGACCTGGAGGGCTTGGTGCTGATGGAGGAACCACAGGAGTATTTTTCATAGGACTTTGGTTCTTAATTGCTCTTGTGCTTTTCTTCCTCCGCCCAAAGGCAGCCCTACCAGCTGATAAGAACCGCGATGCATTGGTAATTAACAAATAAACCCCCAAATGAAAAACCTTACAAACTTTGATAATTAATATGTTACTATAAAGAGAACTTAAATATTACAGGGGCCAAATTTTGATCCTCCAGCTCCACCTTCAGCACTCTAAGGACCGAATTAACGTATAATGTCTGATCCTGTCTCCCCTACTATTTTTCAATTGTTTCCTATCTCGTTTCATATTCATTATGTTGGAAAAGTCCTTCGGGGTACTGAAACAAAACGAAATTACTTCATAGACATTACCATTTTGTGGTAGTTTTAGAGGTTTCAAATCAATCTGTTACTACTGTAATCGCTACATACGTGCACGTGAAATCGTATTCGTGCAATTAAATCTAATCTGTGATGAAAAATATGGATGGATTAATTAATTGTAACATAATAGTTCTTACGATAAGGGATCATAACTGCATGAGTGTAGTTAGATTAGAAATAAGCGCATTATTGTATGTCTCTGAATTTGTTGTGTACAAGACATTTGTTACCTGATTCATCTGTCTACCCAGTCTACTTCAGATAACAAGGTTAGTTTCACCAGTGGTTTTTAGCAGAAGCGATTTTAGGTGAACTGAAGAAATGGAAAACACAACTCACGTGCAAATCAGTGGAAAGACTTGCTAATATTCCTGTTAATAATTATATACGAAGTGTTGTAAATGCAATGGAAACATTATTTTATTTTATAGGAGCATAAGTGGATTATTTTTGGTTTAATGTGCAATTTATTACGCGACGGATAAGTATGAAATTAAAAAAAGTGATGATCATGAAACCTTACATGTCTCAACTAACCTGGAATCATTACACGTGCAATGTGTGTTTAATGCATCTCAATTAATGCTGGTCACACCAACTGTGAAAAACTAGTCGGTATTTTCATCTTTAAACAAGAATAAACTCATCTCGGTTTTATTCATATTTCAATATTATTTAGGATATAATAATCATATTATTATAGATTGCATTTGAACAAAGTAGAATATGTGTATCAATAATTCGTTAGTCACGCGCTCAATATATAATATGTAGTTAACGTTTAACAATTTTTTTCTTGAAATAGGTTTGATTTCATGATAGGCACACTCGGGTCAAGCTTAATACATCTAGTTTCCATTGTGTAAATACTGAACGAATCAACTACTTCGTTCACCCCTCCAGAAATTAAATTCATCACTAACTCTTACGTGAGATTCAATAACAAAGTCACTCAATTAGTTAGTATAGGTTGGTCAAGATGAATTTATGATTGAATGATGATTACGAGAAATGAAATGTCTTTTGAGTTTGAATAAATAAATGCTGGCAACGTCTACTTCTCCGAATACAACTAAGAAGTCTTGAGTTTTCATCACAACGCTCAGGAGATTAGCCTCTTCAAGTCGACGGATTAGGTCCATCTTCTTGTGGAAGAATATTCGTTGCTCCTGCCGTACGATGACGAGGAGATGCCGTGAACTTCTTTGAATATTCCAGTTGCTGCTGCTCACGCCATTCTTTCTTAGCAGGTGCGCGTTTTAATTGACCATCCCAGTCTAAATCAACTAGTCCTCCCTTCCGAGCAATTGCCGCTTTTACACGATTAGCAAAGTCAACAGCAGATTCAGACGGAGAGCGGCGCATAGGTGGTAAGTACCACACATCACATACTATCGCCCAGCTACTCATCATCATTCCTAAGTATTGTATCATTGAGTACTTGCTCGAATCCCAGAATGGGTCTCCAAATCGAGCATCATACTGTAAAAAAAGTATTCTAGACTTAAGTTTATCTAACTCATAACACAGTTAATAGTAATTTACCAATTATATACCTTGATCGCAACAGGATATATAAGAGCACCCACTTCAAACGACCCTTTCTTAAACTGCATGACAGCCGAGTTGTTGATACACGTACCTTCGGGGAAGATCAAAATTGGAAGTTTTGTTGCATCTTCTACATGCTCTCTTAATCTGAGGACAACATTTATTTTATTATTTTAATTTTCAATACGAGCCTAGGTTTGAACTATAAATCTACCAACCTTTTCGCGACGGCCTCTCGATCCTTCATTTCTGACCTCTCAAACCAGATGTGAGAAGACGCACGGGCGAGTGCTCTTTGAAGAATACCTAAGAACCCACCATGACTTTGTCCTACCTGTAGTGAGATATTAAACGCACAAGTGAATAATGTGATGAAAACCAATACAATCACAATATCGTCATGCACAGCAAACCAGCCACAGCAAAGGCCTTACCATAGCATAACATTGGTCGACAGCAAGGACAAGAACGTCAATTGGAGAGGTGTGGTTTGCAACACAAATACCACCACCCCCCGTTCTTTTCATCCTCACTAATGGTGAATTGTCCCTGTCGTGATGCGTGATCACAGCAGAAATGGACCAACTGAGGAACTCAAATGCTGTCAAACACACATACGTATACGCACGTGTCCGCAGAGCATCTTGTGATCGCGGGATGCATCCCACAAGAGCCGTGGACATCGTGAGGAACAGTACCTAAGAAAACACAAAATGCACACCACTTCACAATACAAGCCTGAAATATACTAATCAAGCACAAACTCCGTCATACGCCAAGCAAGTAAAAGCGTCACACGTCAGATTGTCACACGAAGTCAAGACTAAACCAATACCAGCGCAAAAGACGAGTCTGACGCCAGAAGAACAACGTCAATCGGCGATGTATGGTTGGCCACACAAATTCCAGTAGAAGTAGGTTTATTTTCCCGACAGTGATACGTCACAATAGCAGAGAACGCCCGAGCCAAAAGACGGAAGCAGAAACGAGAGACGTACTTATTAAGTGTTCTCCTAGCACGCCAGTCGGATGGAATTAAACCGATGAGAAACGTCAACGTCGAGAGTGTGAATGTCTTCAATATGTAGTGCGTAGCAAGTCAATAGCAATGATTTTAGGGCAGAAATATTAAAAATGATCGTATAAAACTTACGCCTAGAGCGCAGATAGTAACCCGAAACGGAAGCATAAGGAAGTATCGGATGAAAAATCCGACAACCCAGATGAACGATAGCCTCCAAGAAATAAACTCATAATGTCTGTTTGTCCTTGTTAATAAATTCCATGACTGAAATATCCAAAAAATTCCAAATAAATTCATTCAATCCAAACCGAACGTGCAGAAAACCCGAAATGAGTAATTCCCCATACCTTAAGTTCTTCCGCAACAAATCGCTGCGTAACTTGATCCTCGACAATAGCCTCGATTCCTCCCCGAACAAATTCGAATATGTCGGACAATTCAAACTCATCAGTAATAGCATCCTCCCCTAAAGAAAGATCTGCAGGCGCATCTCCACTGGAACTCAAAAGTCTCTTTCTCTTAACAACTTCCACTTTAACATCTCCGTCTCCCTCATCCGCCCCTTTCGAATTGGCGTTGGAATCGTCGCTTTCCACTTCCGACGTCGACTCCTCATCGCCTCCCACCTCCCCTCCTTCTCTCTGAGTTACCTTGTATTTCGCCCTATTTGCCTTTTCGATCTTCTTCCTCCCATACTACAAAATAAACAAACCAGCCATCCATTAACTCTTTGACCTTTACAGCACACTCAATCACTCCACACTCGAGATTCCAGATAACACTTATCATCCTCCACTCATTCATTCATTACCACCAAATGACTCATCAAACGAACATCCCAACTAAAACCAACTGTGGGGATCCCCGTCGCCGTCACTAATAATACCAACAAAACAATGTCCCAGAATGACAAGTCATCCTTCTCAGCCACTCAAGGACTCGTTAGTCGGCGACCTTGACTTACCTCAAATATGTAGAGGAGGAGCTGGACATACTTTCGTCGAAATCCAAGGGACTTCCCGAGGGCGGAGAGGATGTAAACGGTGACGATGAAGAGCGATACCGGGAGGACGAGCGCGACGAAGACAAGTGTCTCCCCCACCCCCATTGCGCGGCGCTACACGTTCCCGCCCTCACTCGACCATTCCACCCCCACCGAAGAACCGCGTCACTCCCACCGATGCGCACTTCCTTACGTCGCCTATCTTCGCTCCTCCTTGTTTACTTCACTTGATGACGACGCTATACGTGTGTGAATTAGGAATATTGTGTGTGTGTGTGTGTGTGTGTCGGTGCGTGTGTCTCGCTAAGAACTACGAGAGGAAGATCAGTACGAGTAGGAGAGACGAGGTCTGTGTCTTCGTGAGGTGGTGGTGGTGGTGGGCTTTAATAAACACCCGTGTGTGTGTGTGTGTGTGTGTGGAGATGAGATGGATTTGGCAGAGTGGCCGTTCGTTCTGTGAGACTGCGGCGGTGGTGGTGGATGATTGGTTACTCGTGTCGGGGGTAACGTGAGATCGACCTTCACTATTCGCACACACACCGTTTTTTACTATATATCGTGTCTGTCTGAATTTCATTACGTCTTTAGATGTTTCCATCATTACGAAAATCCTAATATACGATGATTGTTTTGGGTGATTTCCCATTGTGATAGGGATGTTCTATTCGGTCTTTGCGCTTTGGTACTATTGTGGGAGTTAGTTACTTCAGTCTCTAATTAATTCCTGTCTCTAGTCAGTTTGGTCTGTTGTGCTAGCAGCATTTTTGTACATGGCACATGGCACACCCACAGTCACTGTTATTGCCCGTTAACATACGAGCCATTGTCGTAACGCCGTCTCTTCACTTTGTCTGACAAAACTTCATATGCTTTTCCAACATTTTTGAACGTTTTTTCATGGTGTTTTTGTACTTCCTCAGTGGCATTGACGTGTCGGTCTGAAATAAACAATTGTGAATTATAGTACGACTTACAATCGTAGTAGAGTAAACTATATGGCACTCCAGTTCTAGTTGTACCAGGATGATACGTGAGAGCCCGTTTCTTATAGGCGTTCCGAATTTCTACTTCAGTGACATCCTCTTGAACACCCAAGATTTCATAGTAATTTTGATTCTCAACTTTCTTTTCCATGTTCTTCAGTCTTCCAAGTTCCTTTTTCCAGCCTTCGTGTCTACTGTGATCGCCCCTAGCGTCTAATTTGATTATAGTCTACGCAAAATAAAAAAAATCCATTATTGAAACTTTATTCCCATTAACATTAGTCGTGTTTTCAACTTGATGTGATTGATTATTTGATAATGTTTTCAAATTACTTCATAGTCTTCACCAGCTTTTGCGTACATTTCTTGGGCTGCGTAGCACTTGCCTCTAAGACAGTAGGCCTGGATATACTTCGGATTTATCTTAATGGCTTTCGTCGCATGAAGAAAAGCTTCAGTATAGTTGTCTTGTTCATAGCTGATTAATGCTATATTATAATGCATCTTGGACTCAATCCGTTTCTGTGCAAAATTAATGAGTCACTGTTGCTCAGAACTTCTCAGATTTCCTGTATAATACGAACTGAATTGAAAGAATATTAGCTTACGTTTTCAAACTGTCCGCTTTCAACCGTTGTAAGAAGACTTACAAATATAACCTTAGCTTCAACTAAATTGTTAGCTTCGAACAAAGTTCCTGCTTCCTTCCGCATTTCTTTCAAGTTTTCGACGTTCTAAAAGTGAGAGACCATGCCATCTTTAGAAATTTCGCATATTTATGTGCATTTGAATAACTTTCAAAAGACTAACTTTTATAAATGCTAGGCATTTCGTATTATCTGGAGACAACATTCGCCACTGATACAGAAATTGTAAACTTGTGTCTAAATTGTCCTTACGATATTCGAGTTTTGCATTGCATTTATTTACATGAATGCAGTACATGTACGCTTGAGTTATATTAGACCGACTGTAAAACCGACAAATTTCATAAATTGTAGATACATTAGATCGAGTTTATATCGCAATATTGTCAGTTTCATTGCCTAATACCTTTCGTGTACTTCCTTTCCCTTCCCCAGTCCTTCCACGTCCTTATCTTCCATCGTCGTCTCCATTAACACTTCTTTATAGTCGGGTTTTCTCGCTGCTTAATCGCACGGGTGGGTTAGTTTTGCAAATTTGCAATACGCTAAGACTGTCCAACACTAGTTGAATGTAAACAAATATGGTGGACCAACTGAATAGGCGACAGTGGCGACAGTGTATGGCTTGTATAGAACAGTTGTATGTGAGAGTCTACGCTCTACGGTGGTACTCTATTGTTCAGCGTATAATACACGTCGAAATTAATTGAGTGAGTGCTGCTGAGTTGAGACTAGTGACTCGTGATACTCGTGAATGCTGTAATACAATTTTTATTAGTAGGTTACATTTGGTTGCAACTTCAACGGGAGATTTCAGAGTGACATAGAGGACAATATCGTCTGTGTAGGATTTCATTGGAATGGGCAGAGTGTTTGCAGGTGTCACAAGCCCACACTGCACCGAGGTCGAAGATGGGTCGTCCTGTCGCTGTGCACAGAGGAAACCTCGAGTCGCAGCCTCCGCAGGAAGTCGCACTTTCACCCACTGAAGTCCCACACCTGAGGATTACACAAGGTTAATTGCATGAAAAATGTAATGGAAATGTTCAAAGAGGGGAAAGTGAGACTTGTGAGACTTACGTAGGACATTCTGTTTTATGACCTCGAGCATCTTTAGGGGGATGATCGGAGAAGAGACCCGATGCTAAGTCTGAGTACTCTTCGTCAATTAGTTCGAGATTTATGAAGGCTCGTGATGCGACTCCGAACCATTTGTTGTTAGCTGCTGCAAGGGCAAGAAGTGATGAGACGCGTTCTTCTCCTACTATGTCGACGAAATCGCGAAGGTGAAGGGCTGCGTGGGTGGCGGCTGCGAATTGTCCTCCGTGAATGAATCGCTGGAGGAGACAGAGGAAGTGGACAGCCTCTGCTCCACGCCAAGGCGTCTCTCGCATCCATCGGAATTCTTCAGGAGAAGGACGGAACTCAGGAGGAATGTGAGATTCAAAGGATAAGTCGGCTGATTGAGGCCTTGGTTGAGCTGTGACTGAATCGTCGGTGAAAGATCGCTTCCCACTTCGTTGAGTGAACATCATTGCAGACATCACGAAGACTTTCTTCACGAGAACAAGGTTAGGCCACTCATCTTGTAATTCTCTTAGTGCGAGCATAGCAAGGAGCTTTCCAGCTGCAAACGGTTTGTCAGACTTCCGAAGGAGTTCAACTGCTTGCATCATTTCTCCGTTGAGAAGAAGGTGACCGGTGTAGCGAAGAAGAACTGGAGCTACATTGTGCAGGGAGTGTTTTTGGGCCAAGTCCATAGCTAAATTCCACTGAGACAGGACTACTGCAGTTTCTACAGCTTTTTCTGCCATTCCACAGGCCAAGTAGGTTCTTACAGCTTCTGTTGTTAGTCCAACTGCTTCAAAAGCTGCTCCGATTTGAGGCAAAAGGGGTGAAGATTTGGGTAAGGAACCTGCAAGCTTATCTAATGCTGCATAGTCTTCCAACATGAGGAGAGCTGTCACAAGTCGCGTAGTGTCGTCAGCTTTCTCGTAATGAGACACAGCTTTTCTCCATTCCTGGTCTTCAGAGAGCGTATCTCCCATCGCAATGCACATTGACTTGAAAGTCCGTACGTCCGCTTGTCTCGTCTTACTGAGAGCTTCTGAGCGTTTCCAATCTCCAATCAATCGCCACATTTCAACAGCCAAGTCCTTTCTATCCGCTTCTAAGTACAACTTCTCTGCAGTCTCAAAATCGTCGAAGAAAGCAGCCACTTCAGCTTTTCTAACTATTTCATCTGGTATAATCGAAATCTTTTTTGCAAACTGAACTCCTGCGTAGTCACGGCATCGTACGAATGCAGCTTCAGCTATAGACAAGTCTAAAGCATTGAGAGCAGCTCGGGCCAAAAGTCTCCACAGACACGGGTGGCTATTATCCTCGACATATCGAGCGACGTCTTCTAGAGCAGTTCCACTTGCGATAAGCGAACGAATGTCTCGAAGAGAGCGAGTCTCTACTCTGCTCAAATATTCTTTTTGGGGCGACTCGGGATTCTGCATCATTTCGTCCATGAGGATGATAGTCACTTCCAAGTCCTACAACCACACAGAATCCGAGTCAAAGGTCATGAACATGGATGTGGACGTAAGTTTAAGATAGCGGCATGTATGCATACCCTGAAGGTTGCGAGGTAGCCAGAAGATAAAATAGGTTCTTCCAGTTCCCCATTTCGCATAACATAAATTCTCGTCTTTTCCACCAGACAGAGGGAATGTGGATCGTCTCTTGCCCACAAAACGGACCACACATCTTTTTTCTCATAACGACGAAGCGTCGAAGTCTTCATGGAGGAGGTGGAAAGAGAGGCTACACTTAGTCTGCCTCCAACATCAACCATAGCCATTTGAAGCCCATCACAATTAAGTGCCAGCCGCTGAGCACGAATTCCCAGTTCTTGGGCGATGTCCAAAGTGTTGAGTAGTACTCCGTGAGGTAACGAGTACAACTGGAGTCTTCCAGAGTCACGAGCCAGCACAAATATGTGTGGTTTCGCATCACAGCAAACTGCAGCGTCTACTATCCTTTGATCCCGAAGGTCGTCCCTCAATCCAAAGTCAACGGCGGATGACGGATCTCCTCCCGTATCTGGAACAAACTTGGGTGCGTCATCCACATGAAAGACTCGTTCACGTCGACGAGCCGTCAACTCTGAAGAAAGTGTAGCGACACTGTGAGCCGTTGCTGATTGGAAACGCCATACAAGAACGGCATTCGGAGCGAGGAGAACGAGAACTCCGTCTGTGAGTGCCATAGTAAATGGGTCGATGGTCGTAATAGTGAGAGAATCAATTGGAGCACCCACAGCGTTCAATACGGAAACTGAATAAGAAGGGGGAGAGGATGAGGCAGATTGAGACAACACTGCGAAATGCGCTTCATCTCCTTTGACGTCAAGAACACGACCAGCAATCTCTTGAGTCGTGACTTTAGCTCCGTCCCAAAAGGCGAGGTGGTGAGAACTATCAGATCTTATGAAGCTGTAGGCCAAAACTCCAGCACCAAAGACAGCAAACTTGTACAGAGGCCGGAGGTTAGCGAAATAGACATGTGCGCCTGGTGATTAACAGAGATTAGTTAATCAAGGTTGAAGGTGTGGAAGTGATTATGGAGGTACTCGTTACCTGCGCCGATAGCAAGACGCAGAGACAGGGCATCCCACGAAAGGGACGTGAGAGGAGTTCCGGGAACGCGAACGACTTGGAGTAGTTTACCGTATTCATCCAACACACGCACTTCTTCTGCTTCCCCCGACTTAGTTTCAACTCCGTAGGAACCCGTTCCTCCTCCAGGACTTCCTCCTACTGCCAAATAAGCTCCATTGGGACTCCAGTCTCCACATGACGCTACTAGTCCAGAGTCGACTACCAAAGCGTTTTCGTCGTTTGCATGGCGTAAAAGCGAAATCCTTCCTGCTCTCCAGATAACTGCGAGAGATGGACCTTCCGATTCTAAAGAACCTTTGCTTCCTGTGTTGCTGCTTTTCCATCGTACAGCAACGATTGGAGCTTCATCGCTTGAGTCATAGCGTGGACCTCTTTCCAACTTCATTTTCGACTGAAAATTATTATCATCATGATTACGAAAAATGAATCTTAAGCCAAACTTACTTTAATACCAACTCTTGTAGCCTCACCAGAAAGTTTCCTTCAGAATCGTAGACATGAATTTCACCGTTGGTTAAAGTAAAAAGAACTGTTCGAGCGTCGGGAGACCAAGTCACTCCTGCAAGTGACACCCCCTTCAAGTCCTTTCCCCAAAGGCGATTCCCATCTGCAGATCCAACAATGACTCCTCCTGCAAGTTTTACAATCAACTTGACTTTGGTGTGCTTTTTAAGACGCAGTGTAATGGCGAATGTTTGCTGTTGAAGTAGCTTACCATCCTCGTAGACGATGCAGATTTTGGTGCCGTCGTGCGACCACGCGAGTCCCCTTACGGTCGAACGATTTCTGTTGTTCACCATTTCCTCGTACCAAGTACCTTTGTACAGCATCCACACTATAATGAGTCCCTTTGCATCTGAAGTGGTTAGTTTGTGATGCACGTTGTTCCATGCGATGACTTGGATATTGGCAGAGTGTCCTTCAAGACTTTGGTTCATAGCGATGTTAGAAGGAGCTGCGAGGAGTCCTGAACGGGTGGTGGTGGTTGACACACTTCCATTTTCTTTGCTGCTGGTTCCATCCTTTCCACTTCCGTCTGTAGACACTGCTGCTTCTATTTTTAAAACTTTGAGCATCCCGTTGTCGCATCCACAAGCGAGGAAGTTGTCCTCTCCGCTCCAGGCGACACATCGTACCCCCGCCCCTTGGGGCATCTCCAACTGCAATTCGCATGTTGGTCAGTAAGATTTCCTAAATGTGTTTTGGATGATAAGTGGGGTTACCTTTTTGGATAGATAAGCGAACATGTTTGTGTATTCCTGTTCCTTGATATGAACTGATGTGTGAGCGTGGGAGACAGGTGGCTGGTGCCCTGCTCATTTGTTTGCCTAACAACGCATTGCCAACCTGCTTGTTTGGCAAAACTACATTTACCCGGATTCGGGTTAAACTGAGTCTAAAAGCCGACAATCAAAGGCTTGCGAATCCAATGCACTTAAAATGTTTGCTAACTAGTGAGTCTTGGGGCTAATTATCATGAGTAAAGTTGTCGATGTTCAGGGCGTTTTCCAACATGGCATTTATAAAGGTTTATTAATGTTATGAATAATGACGAATGGCAAAAATGCAAAATGTCTGACTAAAGAATGATTTTATTGCATACTCTCCTCGTTTTATAAGAGCGACTTGTGAATCAATTTTTGGATTTTTGTGACAGTGACGCAGTAGGGCGTTATGGGGCGTGGAGGTCAAGCACGTGCTTGGTGGAACTTTTATGCGCTCTGCCTACAGATTCGATGATCCTCACTTCTTTCTAATTGCTTTAAGAATCCACTCGACTCCATCCTGTGCAAACAACGAAGCTCTTGTTACTATTTCCCAATGCCATTTAAAATTATACAAATCAATTAGTCAAGTACTCCCGAGTAAATTACCCTGACGCCTTCTCCAGTAGCGGCGGAGCAACCTTGGATTTGCCAGGCACGGTCACGAATCGTATGTAAGTTGAGTGAACGAGCGATATCGGCGGTACTCGCTGCATCCGCCAAGTCCTGCTTGTTTCCAAAAACTATTAAAGGAACTCCACTCATTTTTTCGTCTTCTAGAAGGTCAAATAGAATTTCTCCACTTTCGTTAAGACGCTTCCTGTCTGCAGAGTCAATGACGTATATCTGTACACAACCAAGCGGTCACCAACATTTGTAGAAGCATGGAAACTCATGTGTACTGAATGAACTTGGATCAGCGTTGATTCAGGAGACTCACAAGTGCATCTGCATTCTCAAGGTAGTTGGTCCAATAAGGACGAATATTCCGCTGACCTCCTACATCCCATACATTGAGCCTGAACCCAGAATCAGTCTGCACGGTTTTAACGTTGAATCCACGCGTAGGACTTGTCTTCATGTGTTCGTCTGTCTCATTCGCCAGCATTTTAAGAAGCGTCGTTTTACCAGCATTGTCAAGTCCCAATAGAAGTATTCTGTACTGAGCAACTCCACTGTTGGCAGAAGTATGCACTGCCAACTTCCTCAGCAACGATAGTAGCCCCTGCAAGAAAACAAGTAGTATTTCACTGACGAACCGCACCTATTTCTTACGTTAGCCTTACCATTGTTGTTGACTCCTCAGGAGACACGGTTCCAACAGAGGTTCATGCAGAAAAGGAATGACAGATGGATGGGTGAAAGTCAGGAGTTGTTGTGTGTGTGTCTTTTCACGATTGTTTCCATGGAGAAGGCTCAATCCGACTGACAAACACGTTAGAATCCCTGCGTGAGGGAAGTCAGCGAGTCAACCTGAGTTGCTTCAATTCTTCATGCAAATGGCAATTACATCCTTCTTCTCGTCACACACAAAGAGGAGTTATGATTGAGAAATTATGTACCATTTTTATACCCACACACCCAAGTGTCCCAACTACTCAATAAACTCCTTACACGATATAAATAATTGGCGAACATTGGCAGGACATCTTTATTATTAATACCTTTATCATCATCCTTATTTCATTAATAAAGTGAGCGAAACATGAAAAATCCCAGTTTCATAATAGTAATCACTGATCGTAGTAATACACTTAAAATTTAAAATATACCTCATATCAGCACAGCACACAGCTGAGATCGTAGCAGTAGTTGCAGTTTGCAGTAGCGAAGTTTGAACATTAATTTTTTACGAGATAATTGCTCATTACATGATATAGAAAAAGACAGAAACACAATTAAAATTATACACGTGATGCCATTTTATCAACGGCTTCCAGTATTTCCCAACTTCTTGATGTTCAGTGTAATAGCGCCGCTTCTAGCAGGTGAGCCGCTCACTTTTGCCCGTCCTCCGGCTGATCCTCCGTTTCCACCCTTAGCGGCTCCTAACATCACCTCCAACTAAAGGAAATAATTGTCACTAATATTTAGAAATTTACATCATATATACAAGTTTAAGCCCATATAAGGAATTACTTAGAATCATCAAAGCGCCATACATAAGCTTGAGATCAAAGCAAGAAGTGAAAGACAGAATGATAAAATGACAGAGAATAAAATTACGGAGAAGAAAATGACAGCGATTGAAATCATGGAGAATTAAATGACAGAGAATGAAAGACAAACAATGAAATGTAGTAGCAGTTGAACAACATGAAAACATTAAGAATGGCAAAGTGCATGAAGAATGCAGACAGGTTCAGCGAAGTTAAAACAGGAGACCAGATATTTCAAGAACCGAAAAGAGGAAAGAAGCTTAGTGTCGACAAGGAGCGGATGAAGCAATCTTGCTGGACGACGGAATAGGGCGACCAGCTCCATTGCTAGAATTTCTTTCTTCCCGGCCCATAACAACATCTACCTTTTCGATAGCGTAATTAAGCCTGACACCCATTTCTTCTGTAAATCCATTCTTCAATTCGCTCAGCTTATATGTGCGAAGCTCCTTGTTAGTTGATAGAGTAGATATCGCTCCGAGCAATGGGCAAATCACCATCTTAGTATGATCTCGGAAGTTATTGATCTGAAGAGTTCCATTCGAAAGAACCATCACAACTGCTCGTGAGGTTCGGAACCAAGTCCATAAATTTGGCAGTCGAGCTATACACGACGGATCAGGAGGAGCTCGTCCACCAGACGCCTGTAAGTAATCAGAAGAGTTAGCATGAAATATAACTTTTCAAATGTAAGAATGCAAATATCAATGTAATGTACTGTGCACCATTTTTTACCTTAAGAAGGTTTTCCTTCATGTATTGCTGAAAGTAGTTGAGCAGTTTCACTTTTTTCTGCAGATCAGCCGGGTAGTTATCAAGCGAGTAGTACGACTCGTCCCCAGTCTTTTCAACGTAATGCATACTTTTGGCATCGGACAATAGAATGACTTTGCTTTGGTCGTTAAATGAAACTCCAATCGAGTCGTCCGACAATTGATAACCAAACCCATACTTGTCTGAGTAGTCCACCCACTTGCAAATCCAAAGTAATGGAGACAACGTAGGCTCCTCTGCTTCATCTATTTTGACGAATGAAACAATTCATATTAGCTTATGATCTGAGGTACATTTAAGATAGGGAACTTTAAACTTGCCGTCTGTAGGAAGAATTCGAGGCTCAGCTTTAATCACTGCTTGCATCTGATTCTTCAGACTACGCATCATTTCAAGAATATCTGCTGAGTTATTCTCTGGAGTAGCATGAGATGTATTGAGTCGAGCAGGCACTGTCGCACCAGAGTCCCCTACTCGTACGTTGTTTTCACTAAGTGGCTTCTTCTGGCCATCTCGCATAGACAGAGTTCCATGTCTGTGAACGTTGGACATGGTTTCGAAACGAGGAGCTGTCGTAAGCACTGATCCAGGAAGCACTTGAGGTAGCAATCCTATAAAAAACAAATTTAAGCACATACTTCATTTCTCGCTTGATTTTGATGGTACGCATCCAGACTTACCGTGAGTAAGAAATTCAGACTGAAGTATCTGTCTGGTCGTAGGTCGCAGCGTAGGGTCCACTTGAAGCATCTTTTGAATAAGACTGCGACATGACTGACTGATCTTTTGAGGACGGTCATACTCTCCACGTCGAATTTTGTGGTAAGTGTCACGTAAAGTAGCAGTTTCAAATGGAGGCTTTCCCACAAGTAAAGTGTATAAAATACATCCAATAGACCAAATATCTACTTCAAAGGAATGTCCTCTCTTGCTCAGTACTTCAGGCGCAATATAATTCGGCGTTCCACAAAGGGTTCTAGAATGATGTACAAATATTTACTAGTAAACAAATTCCAGAAACACTAATAATGATAAGCACAATATATACATACCGTTTCCGCTCACCGTCATACCCCACCTGAGTAGCCAACCCAAAATCTCCAATCTTTAGATGAACTTCATCAGTGATGAAAATATTGCCGAGCTTTAAATCTCTATGAATCACTTTCTTTTCTTGGTGGAGATAGTCACAAGCAAGCACAATCTGTCTGAGGAAATAGCGTGCTTCTGGTTCTGTAATTACTCTTCGGCGTTTTTGCAGTTCCATGAGACTCTGTTAATATAGCAAGTATTGAGTATTATCAAGACTGAGATTTCACTTTACATGAAAAGGAATAGAATATGCAAATCCGATTTATTCTGGTTTCTTCATTACCTTTTTGCTACACAGCTCCAGAAGGATGTACACATTCTGATCATCTTCAAAGTAGGAAACAAAGTTCACGACGAAATCATGAGATAAGCTCCGATGAATAGTGATTTCCTGTAATATGGGAACATTCATTAACCTATCATAATTCATTTATTTTCTTAAAATATTTTAACTGTCAAGCTCTAATTCTGAAAGGTAACATGCTGCTTTAGTCCGAAATGTTGCCAAAAGAAATAAACATTTCAGCAGACGATGGGTAGGAAGGAAGCCGCTATACACAAACCTGAGCCATTTTATCTCGCTGGTGAGGTTTCACCAACAGGGACTTGTTGACCACTTTACATGCAAAATGTTCTTCAGTCGCTATGTCCTGTACTTCATAGCACCTAGCAAATCCTCCCTGAAAAAATACAAACCAACCTTTATAAAGCCATAACTCTCCGAAGTCTGGATCCCTAACCACGGTTCATGTTTCGAGGTGAGTGTCCGTCCGAAGTGGACAAAACCCGGGTAATCAACCCATAATCATCACTCTAATGATACCCAATTGATCCACCCGAGTTCATCGTTCTCAACGAATCATCCGATTTCCGTTACGTCTACCTCCTGCTTTCCATCAACTTGGCGTTGATTACCCGACGATCCGACCTTCCATGTACACAACGGACGTCTTACATAATCACACATGATAATGAACAACTGGTTTTGAGTCCCTCCATAATCGCCTTTTATCTCAAATCTCAGCCCCAATTAAAATCAAGCCACCCAAAGTACTGACCTTTCCCAAGAAGCGTCCCTTCACGTAAGTCTTTCTCTTGCTAGGGTCGTAGATTCGATCAGGGACCTCGATGACTGCGGGTGGCGGGTCTCGCGGTTTTGGAGGGGGGTCGGGCACAGTGCCCAGCGGAGTACTTCGTGGAGGCACACCCCCTCTTGCGTTGACGCCTGAGGAGGCCATTAGTTGTTGTCGGAGGGGGTGTGGCGGGTGAAGTGGGGCGAGAGAGCGGGCGAGCGAGGAGAGAGTGCAGAGCGTGTTCTGCACAAAGAGAGGTCGAGAAGGAGACTGACAGAGAGGAGAAAAGCAACGGACAACAGTTTTGCGCTCTGAGCGGTGATTGGCTGGCGGGTGGCGAATGGGAGAGGAGGGTCCCTCGCCCAGGCGGACGGGGGAGTGCGGAGGCCTCCCTATCCGTCCACAGTGAGTCCACCACACTGGGAGCCCAGAGCCTCAGCTCAGTCTGTGTTCATGAGTGTCCTCGAGACCATGTCGCTCCAGCTCCTCCATCTCCTCCACCTTCCTCCGCAGTCCTCCTGATCCACATGGACGTCGTCTCGTACCTCCTCCAGTGACCTCAAGTACCCACCAACCTCGTCTCCAACTACCCAACTGGCCTCCTCAGGACGAGAAGGACTGACGGGAGTGAGCTCAGCCTCCTTAACCTCCTTCTAGTACAAAGACACTTTCTCGTTCTTTCCTTTGTCGTCGTGTGTGTGCGTGAGTGAGTGTAAGTAACTGTAGTGTCGTCATTGTGTCGCCACGATGTCGTCTCCGAGCGCAGGAAAACGGAGGATGGACACGGATGTCATCAAGTTGTAAGTGATATTTCGCATTTGTTTCTGGGTTTTGTTGCGAAGGAAGGAGAGAAAGAGAGAGAGAGAGAGAGAGGAGGGAGGTAGGGGTGGTGGTGGTGGTGATGGTGGAGATGGTGGTGGTGGTGGTGTTGGTAAGTAGGCCACGCAATGGATCGCATGGGATCGAAGGAGAGAGAGAGAACCCCAGCTGACTGCTCAGCTGATCCGTCAAATGCATCTTGGACCTTAGTAACTGACTGAACCCTCCCTGCCTCCCTGCCTCCCTGCCTCCTTCTCCGATGTCATTCATTAGTGCCAATGCATCTCTTTGTTACACCTTCTTCTTTCACTACCTCTGGCTACGAGTCCTCTACGATGGTCATCTCATGTCAACAATGTTTACATTCTGATGCAATAGAGATGCTAACTTAGATTGGGCTGCGCAATTGATAATGCTTCTCGTTTGCAAGTCCGAATTTTGATGAAAATTGATTATTTTGCCTTGCAGAATCGAATCCAAGCATGAAGTGACTATTTTAGGGGGTCTGAATGAATTCTGTGTAAAATTCTACGGTCCCCGTGGAAGTAAGTACAGACGAACTTTTAATGCGTAGTTTCATGTTGGAGGTACGTGCGACTGATTTGGTGGATTTTTATGTGCAGCGCCATATGAGGGAGGAATCTGGAAGGTGCGGGTTCACTTGCCGGACCATTATCCCTTCAAGTCCCCCTCTATTGGGTTCATGAACAAAGTTTATCATCCTAACATCGACGAAGTCTCTGGTACCGTCTGCCTTGACGTCATCAACCAAGCGTGGACCGCTTTGTATGGTATGTGGTTTAGTGAAGTGGTTATGTAATTGTAGTGTACTTTATAACGATTGTTTTCTTCCAGACCTGTCGAACATATTCGAGTCGTTTTTGCCGCAGCTGCTTACGTACCCTAACCCAATCGATCCTCTCAATGGCGATGCTGCAGCAATGTACCTTCACAAACCCGAGGAGTACAAGAAAAAAGTCTCAGGTAGGTGTCAATGTTGAAATCTTGTCACAATTCATGTACAAATTCAGCGGTATGACAATTTTTTATGATTCTTTGTTGCAGAGTACGTGAGAAAGTACGCAACGGAAGACGCCATTCGTGACGATGAGTCCAAAGGGGATTCTGGAGATAAGAAAGACGGAGGAAGCACTAACGGTGGCAGTTTAGTTGGTGGTGTTGGTAGTGCAGTTGTTGGTGGTATCTCTTCGTCCGCAAACGCGCTTTCCTCCGATTCGGAATCCTCCATGTCCGACTTCAGTGAAGATGAAGCTAGAGACATGGAGCTGTAGGTCAGAAAATCGTTCGTCGTCGCAATATTAATTACGAACTTAATTATAATCTTATACAGTTATAGACCACATCCTCCTCTCGTCAAGTAATCAGTACTATCACTATTGTAATAGTAATTATTATGCTTTTGTTACAACTTTTCGTCATCGTCATCGTCAACAACTCACCTTCAAGACCAACAATCAATATCTCTCTTTCTTGTCAATAATACAAAGATCCTCCAGATTAACTGTACAATTGTATCATGCTAATAATATACACAAATTCTCGTCAATGTTATAAAAAAGTTTTTAAGTATAACCCGATCCAGCACATCTCCCAAACGTAATTGCATAAAACACAAATTAAGGTTTACAATAAATCTATTGTTTCGCTCTGAATAAATGTACTTTATATTAAGGAATAACTGATTGCAAGAAAGCAAGAGATTTTTCTCAATCTTGCTATGATGATGATGATACAGGGATATCTTAATTTGTTGAATTGAATTTGCTGCTGAAGATAATGAATAGCTCTATATCTACTACGTATGGAATAAAATATAAACAAAAATATATTAAAGCGTAAATGTAACAGTAGCTGAATAATTTTTAAAGCGTACGTACGTATCTTTTCTTCTCAACGGCTATATTATTTGTTGTTTACACACTTAGTTTTGATTAATATGTACAACATACAGTTCAGCATCTGAGTTTTGAATAAATTACACGTAACGTGTTCTTTTAAAGTCAATTTTGACAAATTGGTACATTTTCATTATTGTTAACTTAGTTGATATTCATGAGTACATCTGTAGAATCGTAAATCATGTTTAGTTGTGCGGTCATGATGACGCAGTGATTGGGATGCATAGCTATCAAAGCTCCACAATTCCATCTGAAGAACCCCAAATCATATATATAGATAATTACCAGGTGTTTAATTAATTAAGTGAGTGATCAAATAATATCTAGTGTTTACTTTGTAAACTCAGCTTTGGGGTAAAGGGAAATCCCGCGAAATTTAAATCCACAGTGCCCACAGTCTACACGTAAAGTTCAGTGGTCCACATGTTTCGCTTTGACTTCGGCAGTCTGTTTATCTTTTTACTTCGTTCTGCTGAACTTGACTAAATTTAATTACTGATTTGGTGGAATTTCAAATACTTTTGTAAATCTGTATTATAATTAATATATATTATGTGCAAAATCTGATTAGCGCAGTATATATTATTACTGTGATGGGAAGTGTGAGACTATCAGAAGTGGAATCTACGATTTTGTACGAATTAATTTGCTGTGGGGAATGGAAAGATGAACGTGAGGTGAGGTGTTTGAGGCATTGTACTTTTATGTGTGTTTCAAAAGTAAACGAAATTTTGAAATGTATAATGTTCACAGGAGAAAGGCATCCTGATTCATTCGACGTCGAAAACAGGAGGTTTCCTTTCACTGGTTAGTTATCCTGGAAAATATTTTCGTAAAAAGGGCCTAAGCTTATCCGATTCAGTAAAATGGTAACTATATAATTAGATTTCTGAAAAGTATTTGCGTTTTCTAAGGACTTAGTTTAAAAATAAAATATTTCTTTCAACAGGTTGCAGTCTGCTGGACCACAATGGAAGATATCCTTATCAAAAGATGGTGCCTATCTTGCAATTTTACAAGACTATATATTGGAGACAAGATCAGCGAAAGATGGATTCTCTTCGACCTTGGGAAGAACTGCAGTTCTCAAAGACCCGTATCTGCAAAACAGGAAGATGGTGTGGAGTAAAGATTCATCCATGCTCGCTGTGTCTTTTTCCAATGGCCAAGTTATTTTCTATGACATCATGGCTTCGGTTGTGACCTCTGTAAGGAGATATGATTTACCTAGTCAAGAGTCTATCAACACAGACATTTTTAGCTCGGACAATGTACTAGCTGGGCTAGTGTTCTCTTCCGAACGTGTCAAGAAAAACATGCAGTAAGTTTACCAATAATTATTACCGAACAAGTTAGATGATAGTTAGTAAAATCTACAGTTAGATACATTATTTACGTTCTAAATTGTTTACAGTCCGAATGAGCTGATATGTTTTGACTCCAAAGGATTAATTAAGTCATTTCGGCAAACTCAAGCTGATCAAATGTCATTTCATCATGATGCTAGCTTAAGAAAATGGTACCCGAACGGTATATTCTCAGTAGAAGAAGGATCTTCTCATGGTATCATCATAGTGTCGGGTTTGTTTCAACCAGAATATTCTGCTCACTTTACCAAAATCGTAAGTAAATAACTGGTTTGCCAATTCACAATCGTTGTTCATTCAGGTTCTTTATTCAAAATTGTCTAACATTCGTAGGATGACTCGATGAAAAATGGTATCACGGTGTGGCGAATGGTAAATGATGCTCCACATTACCGGATTATGTACACCATGGACAATGAAGACATTCAGTTGGATACAAAGAGCAGATTAAAACGCTCAATATCCTCACTGTTTTATAGCTCAGCAGGAATAGAAGTAATGCTTAACTGTGCACATGACTGTAGTTTTGGTTGAGTATCCAGCTTATTACCTTATGTTACTTTCAGGACGCCATATTTAAGCTTGTTATGTCTCCGGATGAGAAACACGTCGTTGGTTTACATTCTTCGGGGGCTGTATCAGTTTGGCAAGTTCCATCCCTTCGCCGACTCCGCTTCTGGCAGCTAAAACATCAGTATCATCACTGGACTGAAAACACAAGGTTTAATAACAGATGGCGGATTGCATTTAATCGATGGCATGCGGAACCGCTTGATGAATGGAGATTCCATCCTTTCGATGTCGATTGGTGGAGCGATGTGGTGCTAATTTATTTTTTAAATGTCGTTTTTTAAAATAGATTACTATCATGGAACGTATAATCGACGTAAATTTTTGTTTTCTAGATAATAGTTATTTCTCGAGTGAATGGGTGCGTTTCTCTATGCTCTATACAAGAAGAATACCCCTCAAGAAATATGCTTGGGGACCAGCCTGAACTTTTTGAAAGTCCTGTTACAGTTACACCAAGGGTAGGGAAAGGGTTTTTAGCACTAGAATGTGAAACAAAGCTGAAGGTCGAGGAACAAAGAAATTCCAATGGAGACATTATAACGCCGCCAGAAGCCACAAGTGTTGAACTACTTGATGCCTATGATTCCCAATTCTTGGCGAAAACTCTATTACAAGAAGTTCTGTTCTGGATGACTGACATTGAGCGGTTCCGTCCACCTAGAAAGAGGAAGAGGAAACCTCCAGTTTGGAAAGAAACTCATCGGTTATTTCTTATAAGGAATATTACCCCACTGGAGCTTTTCTATCAGAAAATTGAGTCAGAAGAATATGGTGAAGCACTAGATTTGGCTAGAGTTTACAGTCTTGACTCGGATGTTGTATTCCAACGGCAATGGGCGAGAACGCCTGTTTCCGTCAACTCAATTAGAGACTATTTGGTAATTTGGATTATTTTGCAATCGTTATTTCCATGCTCTAAGGGATATATGTTCAGTCTTTACTTTGTATTATCAGGGTAAAATAAAAAAGCGAAATTGGGTACTACAAGAATGTCTCGATCGGGTACCTGAAAATGCTGACGCTGCTAGAGAACTTTTGCAATATGGATTAAAAGGAACTGATTTATCAGTGGCAGTTCTCATTAGTCAAGGTATGTGAATTAAGCACTGTATGCCAAATGGCAGTATATTAGCGGCCTATTGTATGAAAGTTGTTATTCTTCAGGGAGAGATAAAGGAAGATTTCATCTTTTGCGACCTGATGACCTCGATATTTCCCATGAGGAGTACTTACTACTTGTTGATGCAGACAATTTGGAAGTGAAGCGATTATTAAATTTCAGGAAGAAGTTCCTATACTATCTGGCCATTCTTGAAACTTACGAGGTAACTGTTTATCGACAAAAATGTATTGCAGAAAATGTTCGACTAGAGTACATGTGTAACAAACTTGTGTAGATCATGATTGGAGGCCCCCGTGGCACCCTCATCGACGATAATTTTGATGGCAACATGTACGCGAAACTCAGGATGAGTAGGCCAATTGAATCTGCCATTGATTTAGCTAGATCAAGTGACATAAGTAAATTGCGAATTATGCTAATGAATCATTGGCCTGATATAGCACAGCACTGTCTGGACGTTATTTCTAGTTTTCCTGAGACTTTGGACCCGTACTTGTACAGGTAAGGACGTAAGGTTTAAGGATTGATTAGAAATTTACTTATAGCGAAGTTAAATTTTACTTATTGTAATATAACCTGTAGCGACTTCCTACCTAAGTTGAGCAGCTCGGGTGGGGTATGTTTATGTAATGACAACGTCTCGATGGACTTGAGAAAGGAAGATTGGTGCGAAAGCTTTCTTGAAGAAGGAAACAGTATACAACGAAATTCCAAAGGAAACGTAATAACGGGTATAACTGCTGAGTCGCTGGAGCATTGGTATGAAGAAAGAGTGCGGGAAATAGATAGGCTTAGTGGCCTGACCGATTATGCCCTCAAGTTAGCTAAATTGGGAATTAAAAAAGGAGTTCAAGTAAGGCAACAACGCAAAATATTATTTACTATTCCTTAGATATTCTAAGTTTCTGTGAAATTTTCAGAGTCTGAAGAAACTAAAGGATACTTTTGAAGTAGTAGAAATACTAGTATACGATGCTAATATAGAAATTACTTTGGAAAAACTAGAATCTCTCAATGATTTTGAAATACTGAAGTTGTTGATGAAATCGGTAAGTTCTTTAGAATAGCTTGTAAAATGAAAAGTGACGAAATTAAAAGCTCTCTTTTATTAAGGTTCGACAAGAAAGTTTTAGTAGTCAAGTTCATAAATTCGTCATTCCTTTCCTTGATAAATGTGAAGCTCGTGAGAATGGAGCCTATTACAACCTTCTTGATCAATATCTTACATCAGTGTCGACCGAAAGTATTGAGCAGGCTCTACCAGTAAGTTTCATTTGCATACAAGGAAATAAGAGCATGTAGTAATATAATAAATGTTTATTTAGTTTTTCGTCAACTCCAAGTCAGGGACGGTTCACTCTATCATCCCTGATAAGCAGGAGCTTATGAAGTTGGCATATAATTGCATTTACGCTTCTACTCAGACCAGACAAATTTCAACTATAACGTCTATTCTCGATTGTCTGCCTGAAAGAAGCAGGGGATTTTTAAAAGAGGACATAAAGGCAATTCAAGACCAGCTAGACCGCCTTGACCGACATTTTCAAGCAGTGAAGACTTTGGAAAAGTATGGCATATTTTTGGCCATCTCGGATGTTAAGAAACTGTCAGCAACCCCTGAGTCGGAAACCAAAATAGAGAAGTTTGTAATAGAAATATGCAAGATGCCTACGATAAAGTAAGTATAAACTATGGTGTTGATGTAGTTTTATAATTGAGCTGTACTCAGTTTGGCTATTCTGAATCGTTATGCCTGGTGATCCTAGGAAGCTTAATTGGAAAACTAATGATTGGAAAGCTATGATGTTTGACATTCTTGATCTTCAGAAAAAGGTGTTCACAGAGTTTCCTGTGGATAAATGCTTTGAGGTTACAAACTAGCATACTAACGATAAGTATATGAATCGTTTTAAAACAATTCATTTAAGTAAAATCCATTGTTTTGTAGATCTATGTTGCTGCACTTTTACGAAGCGGTTCATCTGATGTGATAAATTTAGCGAGGGACTTCATTGATCGTACGCTACCAGAAGAAAGTGACAAGAACCCTATCAGAGGGCTAGTTCGACGTGTTAGTTCTGCTTACTCCACTACTTTTGCTCTCTATTTGTACCTGATTCCATACGAACGAAGCTTAGAAATGATTTTGGAAAGCGCAACACATTACTTTGACTCTGCGTCAAATTATTCCGACCCGGATATAGAACTATGTCGAAGCTGTCTAAATCTTGTACCTAATCCTAAAGAGCGAGCGGTTGCTGAAATGTTTGACTTAATAGATGCAGTAAAAATTATCAACAAAGTCTTCATGCTGAATGTATTACCCCAATCAGGTAAAACTGGATCTAAAAACGAATCTGCAGAGTTGTGCCTTCAGGTTCAAATTTTAAAAATTAAATTATTTATTCATTTTTAGTGCGAACGAAGCGCGACAAGTTGTCTTTAATTAGAGACTGCATGGAAAACACACCTGACGGATATCGCAAGACCCAACAACTTTTAAAACTTGCGGTTTTTCTTCATCTAGACGACTTTGATGTTTCAGAATCAGAAAGCTACATTTTCGACATGTGTGGAGAGAAAGCACTACAAGAAAATGATATGAAGTTTTGCGTGCAGATTTGTCACAGCATAATGGCTAAGGGATACCAGACTGGCTGGAAAATATTCACAGAAGCTGCTAAATATCAAAATGATCCTTTAATTCTAGATCAGCATTCAAGATTAGTCTTCATAAGTTACGCATTAAATATGTGCCCAGACGATGAAATTATGAACGTATTGAACGTATATGTTGATATCAACTACAATCAAAATCAAACTGGAAAATGGTAAAACGGCAATAAATAAATAAGATTTTTTGTCCACCTTACGGCTAAGCTGTAATGGCTGATAAAAAAATAAATAAGTTACCAACTCTCGAAGCTCTCGAAATAAGCCATAAGTTCGTATTGTTATCTGTTTTTCAAATCTTCTATAAATGTACAAACACAAATGCAGAAAGTTTCCGAAAAGATTCCCATACAGGAAAGACTACATTCCACATTAGACGACAACTTGCATTTGCATTCCACCGAACAAACCCTTGACAGGAGGCCTTTTAGTAGTTTGTACGGTGCTACAGTAGTAAAAAACCAAGGGCCTCAATATTACATGATCCTTAAAGACTAATACTAAATGTTAACTGGCTTCTAGTCCTAATGAAGTTGTAACTGCTGTGTTCCAGTAATTGATGGAAGTGGTATGGGTGTGTGTGTGTGTGAGGTTGTGGAACTTGGGAGCGTCACGGGGAAAGATGAGATGAGCGTCCTGCTCTCTTGGTGCGTCACGTTAAGCTGTGGCAAGTGGGTTTGTGAGATTCCCATTGAAGGGGGTGACTTCATCTCCAACGACAGGACACGCACTCTTCATTACGATTGCTTCTTGTGTGTGACTGTGACTGTGTGTGTGTGTGTGTGTGTGTGTGGGTAATGTGTGTTTGTGTGTGATAGCTAAGGTGATGGTGGTGGCGCTGGGAATTTTTCGCATGTTGTGCAACTTCCGAGAAGTGAGTGATGCCCTCCTGGACACCCATTTTGCCTCCCTCCACTCACACACACACACACACACACACTCACTCGCATCATCCCTCGCATCTCCAGAGATAACCGCTTATCACCACACAACTGTCAACAGGTGAACTCCCACTGGAGGAGGGAATATTCCGGAAACTAATAAAACTACACAACACAATTAGACTCAAAACACAATTGTTCATACTACAGCAAAGGATCACAGATTCTTGGAAACTCGAGCACTAAACAATAATCAAATATACAATAATACACAAGTTTCTTCCAATTTCTAAATGTAAGTGAAAGTTGTATTTGTATGGTTTGTAAAGAAACGAGTGTGGGCTCAAAAGGTAAATAACGTGTTGTTTAATTTGTGTAGATGAACGTGGAGCGACGTGCAACTCGACGGAGCACAGCAGAGAATCGGGTGGTGTCGGATGAAAAGAACGGGACTGTAGATAAGCCGCCCCCGCCAGTGGCGGAGAAGGAGAATAATTCGGTGAGGAAACGGTCGCTGTCGTCGTCGAAGGAGAAGGAGAAGAACGGAGAAGTGGTGACGATGCCTGCGGAGGAGACGACGTTGGTGGTGGCGGAGGAGGAGGACGGAGTTCCGGAGCCGGAGGCGAAGATAGCGAAATTGTCGGCGGAGGACGGAGGAGTTGAGGAGGAGGAGGAGGAGGAGGAAGAGGAGGATGGAGGATCGTCTTCAGTGGATTCTCCGGCTCCAGTGACGGCAGCAGTGAAGCCACGTCGGAAGGAGAAGGTGACACACCCATGTCCACAGTGCGACAAGAAGTTCCTGAAGAAAACCTTCCTTACGAAGCACCTCAAGTTCCATTCGGCACCTCGACCGTTTGTGTGTGAAGTGGAGGAGTGCGATCGGACGTTTGTGAAGGCGGCAGACCTCACGAAACACGTGAAAGTGACCCACGAAGGGGCTGGAGAGGAGTTTTCGGCACTTCACTCGTGTCCGTTTTGTGCAAAAGGGTTTATCACTCGAGCAGAGATGGATGTTCATGCCGAGACTCATGTTCACGAGCACAAGATGTACGCGTGTCGGTACTGCGGAAAGACTTTCGTCAAACGATTCCAGTTGAAGATTGCTGTCCAAGCTGCCCAATCGGAGACTGTCGATCCCTGTCCTTACTGCAAGAAGCCGATCAATCCAAAGGCCTATAGTGACAATTGATGTCGCATCTCTATCAATTGATTGTACCTCAGCTTTTCCTCATTCAGATGTAGTAGTGTTCTGAATTTATACGGAAGGTTTAAACTCTCTTGAGCAATTCAAAAGTCTGTTTGTCGTATCCGTCACATGTTTCATCAGAAACCGGAAAATCTTTCAAGTGGAGAAATTTTCACACATACTTTTCTAACTATCCTGTTACTGAACCAATTGTATCTCAGATGTTTGATTGGAGTAGGTTTTATTACTGGCAATTCCGCTGTTGAATGTTATACAGCTTAAATGTTGTTGCGCGATTGTTGTTGTTCTCCATAATTGTTGAACGGAAGGTGAAGGGTATACCATTAGTTATTAAGTAATTATTCTCATGTTTTAATTATATCTTAGTCAAACCAACTACCACCAAATTGATGATGAGGAGGTAGTTTTAATGCATTTTAACTTATTCCAATGTAGTATTAAGGTTTATCATGCAAATGTACATTTTAAGACCAACAGATTTGTCTCTTTTAGCAAACTTGTTGTACATGCCGCTGATGAAATGTTTGCTTGTTTGCAATTGTTTCTAAATTGTAATACATTTTAATATTAAGATCTTCAGGAGGTAAGCCATAAGGGCAGCAGTAAGGGTTTGAAACAACTGACAACTCAGGATCGAGGATTGGTTTCTCATAATTTTATAGTATTTTGTATTTATTGTGAATTTTAGGGATAGTATAACTAACAAGCCCCTATTTTGTTAATTTAAAATTTCAACAAAATTGAAAGTGACTGCCACTTTTGCTACATGACCACATTAAAAACTAGTTTTAGTAGAAACGGGTTTCATTTAATGATGTAATTGTTAGCCGATGCGAATTAATCAATATTATCAATAACAAAGACCACTGAACGAATTTACACAGGACCTTATTCCTTGACAGGTATAATGACTTTCGCAGATATTTTAAAAGTTCATGAAGACATAAAAAGTTTGTTAATATTAGGTTTTATAATCCTTGTATCATGATATCCATTCACTGTATTATTATGTCTAATCTTGGTTGTGTTTATTACAATTTTTTTGGGGAAAATTCTAACTGATTCCAGTTTATTTCATTCAATTTAAAATCTAAACGTAGCGCAGTAGACAGTAACATCAAGTTTGTTGACTTGAAGGCTTGAATTTTTCAATGATAATTTAACTAATTTAATTAAAAGTATTCCTCAATCTTGTGTCTCATTTTTACAAACGACGAGAAATACGTATCTGTGAATGTAATGATGTTGATGATAGTAATAAATATTACAACAATTATCCATAAGTCTATATTTGTATGTTTTATGTTTGTACCAAAACACAAGTAATACGAATAAAAGTTGTTACAGGGTGCATCGTATTGATGTACTTGACAGTGAAATGAAAATGAATTACCCAACGATGGTGCATTTAATGTGAAGCATAGTTTTGTCAATACGTAATGTGCATTAAGGATATCGTTAATTCAATGGAACTTAAAGAATGATCGGCTTAGATTTTATTTGAATGTATGTTGATATTTGAAACTAAAGAAGACGCAAATGGTGGGTAATTAATGATTAAGAACCTGCTGAATGCTATAACTCTGTGTGTGCTTACTAGTAATTACGTAGTATGGTAAGCTGGCAATTTAACAGGGCAGACACTGGGGAGCCATTACATAAACTGTTCTTCCTCTTCTTGGGACATTAATTATTGTCCTCAGACTTTAGTCGCTGCGTTGGCACCTTAGTCGAAGGATCTATCAGTTTAGTTAAGACTCGGTTGAAGGAATAACATTGTACGAAGGCTCTCTCAAACGGTTTCACCTCTGCGAATTCCAGTTAAAAGTTACTCAAATCTTGGCATTGATCGAGATTGGATGCAATGAACATGAAGACTAGTGACGTGAGTACGTGACAACTAATAGGCATTAGATATTGTGACGAAAAGTGAAAAAATACTTTCTCTTAAGTAGTGAATTAGAATTGTGGGGTTAAGTGATAAGTTGCATTATGGAAAAGACGTGGAACATCCAGTGGGTAGGATCAAGGCGAGTGGGTGTGCCAATCTTTGGTTGGACAGAAATTGACGTCTGTGGCATCCGCGAAGATAACGCCGAATCTCGAGGATTCTGTGTCGCTGGAAATATGTTTCCTGTCACCATCAGTAAAGTTAGTAAAGTTGAAATCATTTTATACCAAAATCTAGATATAGTACGTAAAAATTTCCTGGCAAAACTGCAAGAAATTCGAATAATATATGTATTTACCGTAAAGTAGAGACATAAGAAATGTCTTATTGTTGATTGTCCTTGTAAATCCGTTTCCGTGACCCTGAGGTGCTATCTCATAACTGTTCAGCAGGTTCGATTAAACGCTTTTAAGTCAAATTGCATAATATTATGTGTAACTGTTACCAGTATCGGATAAGAACAGAAGGAAGTAAGAATGTTAGAATCGTCAGGATAAGTAAAGTTTGTGGTAAATCGAGGTCTACGCACTTAAGATAAGCATAGTAGGGCTTAAAGCTTAAAGGAATAACTATTGACAAGAATGAATGTTCAAAGTTTAGGAGGAGAGTGGAAAGATCGGCCTTGTGGAAGAGGGTGACATTCTAATTAGCGTGAATGGCATTGGGTGTGGTTCTCCGGAGGAAGCATCTCGACTACTTGACACGTGTCTTAACCCCCTCGCCCTTCGCATCTTCAGGAGAATGAGGTAAGTGCTTTAATTCCATGAAATGTTGTGCGATTGCCGTGAGAAAGCAGGTTGTCAGTAGAATCCACAACCAACTTGATTGATGACTCAGATTCAGCTTTATTGCAAAGACCGATTGGTGTCAAATTGCCAATCTTTTCCCGAATGCATTTACGATTTCTTCTTCACTCCGACATTAAATGAACGAGAGCATTGTACACTCATTCATTCTGTTCCATTCATTCATTTCATAATAAGCGTTGGGTTTTGCCGGACGTCGGAATGTTTTGCTCAGTAAAGAGGATGAAGAATCGAGAGTACATTTGAACATAATATATTTATGTATCTATTATATCGATCGATTAAGCGTGTTGTGCTAAGTGGGGTTTAGAATTTTGGTAATTAATTCAATATGAAACAGGATGCACTTTTAAATCTATCGAATGAATATTTTGGAAGGTTTCACATTACGAAGAGTGCTTCATTGGGGTACGTACTAAAAATATTTTGATGGATCTCATATTCGTGTATACGCGTTACTACAAGAAATCTGCAGCTACATCGTAAACACTTTAAGGTAGGAGTGTCAGGGTCAGAGTCGAAACTGCGGAATTGAAGTTGAAGTTACTAATTGAACAGAACTTCATTTTTAAAAAGTGTTGTTCAGCCTTAAACGCAGCTAGTTGCTAATGGATCATCATCATTATCCCCATGCTCAAACAAAAATGCTCCACAAGCCCTAAATACAATGACTCAAAATCTAAAGAACTATCTTTTTCTATGGCCAGTAATGGCCTAAGAGTCACATCATCAAAAGAAGTAGGGATGAGTCCCCATCTGGTCTGCTCGTTGATAGGGAACGTTAAAAGGGATTAACGCTTAATGGGATTGTTGTTAGAAGACGCTACATCCTTCATGCGTAACTTGTGAAGTGACTAAACCAGAAAGAAACCTCAACTTGGGGCTGCATCTCATTTTCCCCATTTAACCCCAGCCTACAGTCTATTATCACTACATCACATCATTCGCATTCGCATCGTCATCTCAAATCTCTAATGGCTGTAGCTGCACTGAATACCACTGAGACTGACTTTATTTCATCACCTCCACCATCCACCGATCCACCTATATGACAAAGTTCCTTAATTCCTTTCTTCGCATTCTGGATCTGGAAATGCATTAATGCATATTACAGGCTACAGCAATCGCATTATGGCTTTGATTCTATCCTCAATCTTAATTTATTTTCAGTTTTATTGCTGCATTCATGTAATTGAATAAGGAGGCCTAAGATGTAGGCTATGGTTTTCTATTCTCGTTTATTTTGATGGTATTAAATAATTTTATTCACATGATTATAGTAATTAAAGTACTCAGGTAAAATACGGAGGAACTATTGTGCGGAATTGTTGAGTAAACTGGAACGCCGGACCGGAAAAGTAAAGCCACTGATGTTAGCCCAATGAATGTCGGAAATGCAGTATTAATTTCACCGAAGACCACTCGACAAACACATTTGCTCTTCCGTTAACGTGCGTCCATAAAACAATAGAATTATATCTCTAATTAAAGACTCTTGTCAATGTGACTTTTCTTCAGCTATTCAACTGCGTAATCCGTGTACATCTATCAATTCAATTAAGCACCATTGGACAATGAAACCACTCTGTGTAGCATCATTTTGTACTTAAAATCCACACAGAAGTTAATCAATGATAAATGACAGTACAAAGCTATATTACAATTTAGTGAACATAACTCTTTTTAACAGAAGAGAACAATTGAATAATTGAATCTTCTAGTTTTTATACCTAACGCTACTTTTCCGCAGGAAGAGAGTATAATTTCGTACAGACATTAAATAACTACACTACACGAAATTATCTTCATTCTTGCAAAAGGTCTCTTTAACATCACAGCTTTCTTATAAATCTAATCACAATAGCAACGATTATAAATGTGGGCTGCAGTGGCGTTTTTAAGAAACTAGAATACCAATATTTTAACTCCTTTAGAAAAATGTCAATAAAATAAATCCATTCAACTTGCAGCTAAAAATGTTACTGAAATACTGAAATTATAGTTATCCCCGCGTGGAACTCCGTGGCTCGCCCACCATCACAATTTCACAATTCTTCATCTCCAAGATTTTATAGGAAGAAAAGAGTTCGGTACATAAATCATAATGGCCTGCTAATAAGGATGAGAGACATTTTGAGCAAAGTTCAGGTCTCTCTGGTGAGATTAGTTGTCCATCGGTATTACATTTTTTGGCTGCGTGGTGAACACGGAAATGTTTAATGCGGATTCGATGGCATCCCGCAGTTTTGTCCAAGTAGAGAGCAGAGATACGGTTGATGGAAAGATAAGAACGAGAGCATGCGAGACACCCACACACCCCACCCATCGTCATCGAAAGACCAGTCAAGCTATTATTATAAACTTCCCAGTGATCGTAATCTCATTTCCCCGACCACCACCTACCTTCGATTGCCAATTAATGAGATAACTTGTGTGATGGCAGAAAGGAAGATGAATCTGAGCATGGGTTGTTGGCTGTTGGTGGCTTCACATAATAAGAACTAATTAATACGAGACAGAGAGAGATAAGCTTGGAAGAGCCATCACACGTAATTGCACATTGTTTGTGGCAAATTCTGTAGAAGAAAGTTCCGTTTTTTAATGAAGGAGTTCCTTAGGTACGTAAGGATGAAGGAAGGTGTGTGTACCACTGGTGCACCTCTCGTCATAATAATGATACCCATTTCTGGATGAATAATTTGGAATATTTCGTGGCATCTCTGAGGCCAATCAAAAGAACGGAGATGGAATGAAAGACGACTAATTGGCAGGACTTTTTGCTTCTTTCCCATCACACCACGTAGAAGTAGCCTTCTGTCTTTTCCTTCTGTACACTCTACACTTATTTCGCCATAATTGCTTGAGTTCGTTCAAGTAATAATAATAGTCAGTTCAAACTTTCAAATCGGAAGAAGATTGACTTGCTCCATAAGATAAGTAAGTAAGGAACAGAATGGAAAGCCACTGGTGATGAGTGACAGGCTCACGTGGCTTGACCTAACCATGTCGAGAGTAGAAGGAACCATCATAAATTAATTGCTGTCCATGTCTTCGTCGTTTCATCTTCCTCTTCCTACCGCTCACTAATAATCTGAGCGTCAACCAACTCTCCAGCGCTTCTTTCATCTTTACGTATGAACATCAAGTCATTTTTTGCCCTTTTAAACGCCTTAATCCATTACACATTACTACTTCTCTTCACTGCAGCTTCCTTCTCCCCAGGGTTCGAATAATACCACTTACCAAGCACTTTTACCATCACAGTGGTAACATTAAGTGCAAAAGTGGTATTAA
>JAQGAD010000045.1:0-124697 GCA_034696625.1 Isotomurus palustris | reverse complement strand
GTGGGTGGTGGTGGGGCGGGGGTCGGCTTCTGTGGACGGACTTGTTGGGGGGGCAGCAGGCGTGGGAGTAGGCGAACTTGAATGTGTTGGCCATGAGGGTGCCGATGTTGGAGAGCCAGAGGAGCATCAGCGGCACTCCCACCACCGCGTAGAACATCGTGAGGATCTTCCCGGAAGCCGTTCGCGGGGCTGTGTTCCCGTAACCTGCAACCCACAAATGCAACACAAGTCGTCAATAAATGCAACAAAGGAGACTTTTTAGCAATTTCCTCTGATGCTGAGGGGGTTGGGTGAGATTAAAACGTGGCGAGTGGCTGCATCATTCGGTGGCAGTAGTGCAGAATGCATCAATAATGGAGGAAGACAGCATCAGTCAGTCAGGGCTGCTGCTGTTATGTTGGGATGGGAAGCGACTCATTTGGTTTGGAGGATGTTGGGGATGGGTCTTCTTCGGTAGTCACGAGGGATTAGGGAATTATGGAAGTGTCATTTTGTAGTGGATTAATGTGTGTGAAACCAGAGACACGCTTTCCTCAGGCGTCTCTGGTCTCTGTCTCTTCATCGTCTGTTGGATGGACGGTGGATTATCATTAATCTGGGCTACCTGGCTACTCACTCTCCATCTCCTTCGAGTCTCCCGAGGTGACACTCAACCGCATTGTTCCAATGAAAGGAAAGGAGAGAGTCAGCAGAAGGTTCCAAGTCGTGTCAAGTCAAGTCAAGTAGTGTTTCGTGGTGGTGGTGATCGATAACCTTCGCGAGGAGGTTGTCTCACACCACCCCGGCTATTCCTATTGAGGAAGCCCTACGTATTCAGATTAGTTGCATCCTCATCACTTTTAATGAGAGACTGTTAATAGTAAAGACATC
Organism: Isotomurus palustris; assembly: GCA_034696625.1. Lineage (NCBI taxonomy): Eukaryota > Metazoa > Arthropoda > Collembola > Entomobryomorpha > Isotomidae > Isotomurus > Isotomurus palustris. Next base: position 123,827 of record JAQGAD010000045.1, on the reverse strand, counting down.
TTTTCGTTGAGCCTTTGATGATGGAAGTGTGGTGAAGAGAATGGCTGTGATTTTGTGTGTGTGTGTGTGTGTGTGACAATTACTGGGAGTTGAGGAGAGAGTGCGGGAGGATGTGGGAGAATGACATCGAAATCGCATTCGTGTTGGATGGCTGGAAGAAGTAGGTGGACGTCTGTGAGGAATGAGTTGTGTGAAGGAGAAAGCTGAGAAGAAGGATTTCTCGTCCAATTTGGGACTTTCCTCCGTCTGTCTGCCTTGGCTCACTTTCCCTTTCGTGACTAGTGAGTTCATCTCCTTTTGATGCAATTACCACGCTATTTGGCCTCCTCACGAAAAGAAGCTCCTCTCCTCAAATAATGAGTACGTCTGGATTCCCTGGATTTCTGTATTCATCCACTTCCTTACGTGATCATACATCTTTGTGTTTATTTGTGTCTATGAATATCTCACTACTAGTCACTTGCTTATGGTGTATTTGAAAAAGATGGTAGTAAACAGATATATGCATGTATGTATGTATGTATGTGTGTGTGTTGGTGACTTCCTGGAAGACCCATCAGCAAACACGACGACGACGGAGGAGAGAAGGGAGACTAACTTGCTTGGGATCGAATACAATAGCAAAGTAAATTGAGAACTGGAGGAATTGGAGTATGGAAATGGAGTGGGAGGAGAGTTGGACACACCCACAGTGTCCATTCATTTGGGAGAGAGATATCTTCTCATGGAGAGACTCTCTCTGGAGTAATCAAGCTCCTTTCTCAGTCTTTTGTTGACATTGAAGCCAAAATGAGACGAGAGAAAAGGTTCATCAGCCTTTTGTCTTGTGACAACCTATCCGTAAATAATAGATTATGGCTTAATCATAATATTCATTTTGTGTGCGGAACGTCGGAAGTTCCCCGAGTTAATTACGTCAAGAAGAAAACTGTGTGTAGTAGTGTGTACTGTGTAGTCCATTAGGGTGGAGGATGAAGGAGAGGAGTCTTATCGTAGAGCGGAGTGAGTGTCAAATTAGCAGTTTGTCTTGTCTTTTCTCATCTCGTCCTCGTTGTCGTCGTCGCTGTATACTTAAACAAACTACATCTCAGGGAGAATTTAAGGAAGTGAATAAAACTTGTAAGAATCTGTGTGTCGTAGTGGTGAGCGTGGTGGGCGATTAAATCTGAGAAAAATGATGTTCCAGCAGTTTCACTCCAGAATTAAGAGTTTAAGAGAGACAGGGAGACTGATGAATGAACTTTGTGTGTGTGTGTGTGGGTGGGTGTTTATACTATTTATGGAGAGAGAGAGAGAGAGATTTAAACTCTGCTGCGTGTTTAGTATTTACTTTCTCTTTGAGTTAAGTGACTAGGTACAAATTAATTAAGTTCGGAATTGGCTGAGAAATTCGTGGAGCTGTGGATAATTGTGACTACTCGCTGTAGATTGTGCAGACTCTCACTGTATACTCTTTGTGTTCATTACGGATTCGTGATTTGAAAACGAATCTTGTCTTTTGGATTGAGCCCAACTAAAAGCATCCGCCCTTTTCACCTCGTTGTTTAAGTTAAGGCCACGGGAGAATGTGCGGTGGAGGTTTTGGGATGGCACAACTTACATTATTACATACATAGTCAGTAAGTCAGTCACACACAGACACACATATGGGAAATGTATTAAGTGGAGGAGGATGTGAGAGACGACCTCCTTCATGCAACTTGCACAACGTACGGCATAATTTATACGCTCCTGCCTCTTTTTTGGAACTCACCTGAGAGAAAGGAAAGCTGCCAAACTGAAGAGGCAAATGAAGTGAAATAGAGTGGGACAGTCTTCCCAGAAATGTAATCTTTCTTCCCTCTCCTTTAGTTTACTTTCTAAAAATTGGTTTTAAAAATTCACTCTCTGCTCGTCTCACTTGATTTCTTACGTCGTTTGTGGCTACACACGGGCTTTTACTTAAATTTCGGGGTTGCACCCAAGTTCCGTGGTGCGTTACTTGAGGGTTAAAGCATTAATGCGTTATTATGAGAGAGAGAGAGAGAGACTCGCTATGGTTGGTTGCACTGGGACTTGGGAGTGGAGAGAAAGTTTTGATAAGTGGGAATAAAGTGGAGATCGAAGGGGCTTCGTGAGACACCATGGCATTTAATTAACTAAGAATCTTAATTGGCTTGGAGCAACTGAAGTGGAGATAATGGATTTGTCTACAATTACAACCCTACAGCCGCCATTTCCGTTGTCCGTTCGCCGTTGTTTTCATTGTAGTTTTGAGAGCTCATTCATGGAGTCTCTTTGAGAGTTGGAGAGGAAACTGATGTTGGATTCATTTCATGTGAACTTTAACTGTGATTTTAAATAGAGAAAAGTCTGGAGAGCCTTTGTTTGTTTTGTGTATTTGGAAAGGATGATGAGGCGAGAGATATCCTGTGACTTTCTCCTTGGGGAACAAGGTGGATGGGCTCAAAGAAATCAGGGGAAAGTAAAAAATAATCATCATCTTTTTTGTGCCCTTCTTGTGTTGGATGTGATGTGGATCTATAGGGGGATATTATTTGAGGCACACATATAAATATATACAGAGATACACATGCAGTTAGTTACGGTCATGACGGTCTTCTTGAGTAAATAATAAACATTCTTCTCTTTCAAAAGCAACTTTGGTAAAGATGTGTGTATGTGTGTGTGTGTGTCTTCTTTTGAAATTGTAGATTTTTAAAAAAACGTCTTTTCTTCTTCCACTAGACAAGGATCAAGTTTCTCTGTAAGGATAAGGAAGTATATTATTCTGTGTCTTTTGTGAGAGTAATAATAACACATATATGTGCAATCGTTCAATGTTACAGACTTGTGAGGTTTCAGGTCGCCTGGAGGCACGCAAAACTACATAAATAAACCAGGAAGTCCCGTAAAACATGGAAAGTGATGAGTCAGTAGACATTTTGCATCTCCAACAGAGAAAGAATTGATTCAACCTAACTAAATAATATTCTCTATTCCATCTTTCATTCCTATTTTTAGGAGACCACGAATAGCTCTCACTTTTACACGTAATAAGCCTTTCAATTAGCAAGTTTTAAGTCTCCAAATGCCTAGAAAAGTTCAATTATGTTCAAGTTTAGATACTCTTTGCTTTCTCCTCTTAAGTTATGATTCTTTAATTATTATACTATTAATTAGTCCTCAAGTATCATCAGAATACTCTTGAACTCACTCAAGTACAAACGATTGATTCTTCGATTTACAATTAGGGAGTCACGTTGATTGTATACTTTAGGACACTTAATTTATAATTGGAAAATGGGATTAAGTTGTCACCTCTAGTCAAACTTTATATTACGAGTTAATGAGAACATTGCAGATAGATGATTAAAAAAATGAGAATTCGTGCAATAACAATAATTGAAAGTCATTTTTGACTTCGTAAAAAAGTCTGAGTGGGAGAATGAAGGGTAGTTGAGTAGTTGTGGGCAGTTTCGAAACTTAATTGAATATTAGACGTCAATGAGAAGGTCGGAAGGTACTTTAGATTTTAGATTCGTGAGTCTACTGCTCGGCTCGTGTCACTTTCTTTTTATTTTGAAGCAGATGCGTGAATAGTCTCCTTTCGCCGTCTCCTTCAGCCCTCGTGACATTTTAGTGACATTTCTACTTTCTACTTCGAAGGGAGACAATAAAGTTCGTGTGAAATGAATCATATCATTAGACATTAGTGATGAAAAATAGACCCTGGAAATAATCTGCTCCCCCAGTTGGATGAAGAAGGCTGTAGATATTTAGGTTCATTTCTCTTTTGTCTTTCCATGTGGAGGAGAGATGAAATGAACTCACACAACATAATCATATCATCACTCGTACTGGACCATCTCATTACGAGCATCACTTGTGATGAAAGCAATATGGAGCAGCGTAGGTACAGATAGATAGACAGATGAGGGATGAGAGAGTGGTTTCGATAGTTTTTGGTAGTTTGAGCCTCCAATCCTCTTCATCTTTCACTCCAATCAAAAGTTCAACAGAATTCACTAAGCTGCTGTGGAACGTCCGATTCCCGACACATTAAACCAACGGGGCTTTAGTTAAAAGTAAAAGCAGGTCTGTGAAGTTGTAGAGTATTAATGACAGGAAAGGTTATTTGTGATGGACGATACGTGTCCCCTGGAGACTGAAGTGGTGTGTCTATATACTGTCGACAACACATTTGCTTTTGAATTTAAACCGTCTCTCTCTCTCTCTCTCATAACAATAAGACCTCTTTTAGGGTTTAGTGTTATACAACATTTTCCCTGGAGTAAAAGCAGACTTGTGTGTGTGTCTGGTTTTAATGGTGAGTTGAATACTCGATGGCTATATATCGTGGTTAAGTCTTGTAAAACTAAAGACCAAAAGTGTGCTTATATTTCTGTAATGGAATCTTAACTGGGCGATGATATGAAATGAAAGTAGTAAGAAACAGAGATGGAGGCTTGGGATGTTATGAAGAGGAGGTTAGTCAAGGCAATAAATTTGGGGAAATTGTAGAGAAACCCCGGCGAGTAGGATGAATTGGAGTCTCCGTTCGAAGGAGTTGTAAAATCTGCCTGTTGGGAAGGATTGGGAGAAAGTGAACGGAACTGAAGACGAGGGAGTGTTGTTAAGTAAGAAAGGACTCTGGAGTGGCCTAATTTGGTACAAAATGTCTTTATGAAGGAAAGCGGAGGCTTAAAATTGGAAGGTTGGAGGAAGTTTTGCGGTGGTAATCGCACAGCCCCCATTAAATTCATCATAAGCTTATTGTTATTGTTGAGGAAAAGACGTATTTATGGTTAAAGTAAAAGGTAAACTTTTCCAATAAATGAAATATAATTCATCCTCTCTACTAAACTGAAACATGTTGGCTTTCTCCATCCAAACACACACTCGGCCTTTTCCCTTTCCGGTCGATCTCTACTCTCTCTCTCTCTCTCTCTCTCTCTCTCCAATTGACTTTGTTCAGTTTGAAGTTCTTTAAAGACTTTTGCTCTAACACTCGTCGTAATGATGACTGTGTGGCTACCATAACACTAATGAACGTATGAGTGGGCACAATTCTATCATTAAGCTAATTGAGAGCAGAATAATAATTCCGTCGGTGGTTTTCGATTTTTAATAGTTCCGGCAAGACTGATGATGGAATTATGGAATGAAGTAGGAAGTGTGTTTAGTGAGTGAGTGGAGATGAGCGTGACTGGGTGTCACACAAATGTTATGGTTGTGTAACAAGTGAAAGGCATATTATGTGAAACAGAAATGATGGTAATGACGATGAGGAAGGAGAGAGAGAGAGAGACACTCGAGTGATTCAAACGTCAAGTAGAATTCTTCTGACGGGTTTAACAACTAAACAGATGACATGTTAAGAGTTGGAACAAATAACAAATTTGTAGACAGAGAGGATAAAGTTGGTGGCTGGTGTGTGACATGTATGTCTACTTTTTGTAGTGTGTGTTTATATATACGCGATTGTTTGAGGTAGTTGAGGGTGCCTTTATGTTGTATCTCTCTTTTCCCTTGACACCGATTTAAGCGAGTGGAGAGTTATCCAGTCCCCGGATACGGACTATGGACTATGGAGTGAGATCTTCTTGTCTTGTAAACTTTCGGTGTCTCTCTTTCCGACACTTTTCTCCGTGTCGTCAAATCCAAGAAGAGCTTAGGAGTTCGTGTCATCTCTGAAGGAGGAAGTTGTGTGGAGAAGGACTCAGCCTTAAGTTCCTGTATATCTGAACAAGCATCTCGGTGTATAATGCCGGAAGCCACTTCTTCACCCGACAAGGACGACAGTGGAATAAGATTGAGTCAAGTCTCCCTGAGAAAAATCGGATGAATTCAGAGAGGAACTTTGGAAGATTCTGCTGAGCCTGTGGCATCCTGAGGCGGCCGCTCTTAATCAACCAGCCACGTTTTGGAGGAATCTTTAGATGACAGACAGTGTAGTGGCAGTTGGATAAATTTGAATAAAATTTTAGTAGATGAGGGGCGGAGAAAGAAGGGGCTACAGATGAGCTATTTAATGGGATGTGTAGTGTAGTTAGTGTGGAGTGAAAGGATATTAAAAAGAAGATGACGGAGATGATATGACGCAATGAAGATGGGAATCTGTCTGGAGTGTAATGGAGGATGCTGGAGAAATGTTGGAATTGATTAGTGGAGTCATTTGGTCAGAGGGGAAAGTCTGAAGACTGTTGATGTGTTGATGGTCCATTGAATGTGTGTTGTGTAGTCACACTGTGAATGGATCTCTTTGTTTTGTTCTTTAAGAAGGAGAAGAAGCGAGGAGATCGAGTCCCTTTATCTTGGGCTGATTGAGGTCACCACTTTCTCCCGATTGTCTTGTCATTTCCTCAGCCATGTTGTTACTTTGAATGTCCCGTGATGACCAGGAACTATTCAACTATTCAACTGCAGAGTGAGTGGATGGTTGGCTGAGTGAATAGGTTTTGTCTGCGTTGACAACATCATCATTACCATTATCAAGTGATGCATTTACAAGGGAAGTGTGGAAGATAAAAGAGTTTTCTTTGAGAGACGAATCCATTCGTTATTATTATTGCTTTGTATGAGGCGGGTGGGTGGTGAGTATGTTGCTTGCTATTCATCTCGTGGAAAGGCAAATAGCCTACTCAGTCTGTCTGCCTTCTCATTGAAAGAGACAAATAAACAAAATCTAAATGAGATCAGTAATACTTCTCCTTGTCTTTTCCTTTGAGAGTCCGTATTACTTACGATATTGCAAATGCATGCAAAAGACAGAAAAAGTAGGGAAAGCCGGCCTTCGTTTGTCGTTTGCTTTTGGTTCTTCAAAGTTCATTTGAATGAGCTCTACTGTTTGTAAGGATTGAGGGAGAATGATTTGGAATAAATTCGCAAAGGAATTTCTTCCAGCTCTGCGACTGCCATCTCATCCATCTTTCTTTCTTTCCGGTTCCTTTCCTCAACCCTTTTTCCCTCTTCCACCCTCAATTCAATTCAGACTTATATTATACACACACTCCTACACACACTTTCTCCTAGCTCTCTATATTATTCCCCATTCAAATCTGTAAAGTTGTTTGAAGGAGGAAGGAAGGAACTCACGGCACTTTACAGCTTACAAGTCATACCCTCTTTAAGTCGTACAACTTTACTTTCATCTACTCATCCACCATCACAAAAGACTTCGTCTCTATCGACGCCTATTTTATATATTTATCCTTCTCCTCTAATCGTCCTCTCCTCGTGCTTCTCTCCTATAAATTATAACATATAACATATAAAACATATAACAACAAGCAGAGCCCGTTCATCTTTTGTTATGACCATCTGTACTTCATACTCACTCACTCTTTAATGTCTCAAATTATGAATTCAGTTTCACTTCGTAAGACAGATATATGTATGAATTTAATGAGCGTGATGTTTAACAGAGAGAGAAAGAGAAAGAGAGGAACTGGAAATGTGCGTAGGGACATTTATTTAGCATTTAGGGTATTGTCATGCTAAAAATTGGGAGTCGTAAGTGGCTTGTCCTTAAAACTCTTGTTTTTCTGAAGCGAAGAACAAAAGAAAAACGACCGCACACTCGCATCACTTGAGTGGTGAAAGCTTCCTTAAGTACTCTTCTCTCGTCTTATGAGACATGACCACCACTGCCAACTGCCAACTGCCAACTTCTGCTACCATCATCATCATCATTGGCAATCTCCCTTCTACATTATAATCCTAGTAATCCTCACACCCTACACTGTGTGTTTGTGTCCGGTAGCAGTAAATCTTAAGTACAGTTGACACTCATTTTTTCCTGGATGTCGTAAACCATAATTTTTCAAATGTGAAGAATGTAATGGTGATTTCTATTTGAATGTAAATTACCACGTTAATCTTTATGCCATGGGTGCTCATACATTTGGAGAGGTTTTTTACCTAACTTGGCTAGGGAAGGTGGTGAAAAAGTGGGGTAATAAATTGGCAATGCTTTCAGCATCCGTGTGATTTTGTTTTTACTGTTTCACCCTGCTTTGTGCTTTTTTTGTGGAGAGAAACAAAAAATGTATGAAGACAAGTGTAACCGGATATGTTGGAGGGATGGAGACAGAGTAGTAAATCATTTATTACTTTATTCCAAGACTTTTGAGAGATTTATTTCCTGTCTTGAGAGGTTGAAAGACGATCTTGACGGCGATTGGTGAAATAATAATATGGTTTTGAAGTACGTAAGTATTAAGTATGTGTAAGTAGAGAGTAAAGTGGGACGGAAGTCGAAGAAATAAAGGAAAGGAGCTTTGGGTATTATTCTCCATGTAATTAATCAGCTACAAATACTGAAGGAATATTTCATTTCAATGTTATTTGTTGGGAATGGAACTCCCTCCGTCATATAAAAACAATTAGAATAAAGCAGACTACTTGTAGAAGTATGTGTGGATTTCGGAGACGGTGAAATAACTCACGCAATGAATGCCGGAAGCAAGTGTTTTTGCTTCTTCACGTCGACGTCGACGTCGTAGCTAAGTTAGAAAGTAGAAATAACACAGAAACGTGCCAACAACCTTAAGTGTATGGAAGAGTCTTGGAAATTCCCCGACCATTGTCCACGGAGTTACGTAAATTAGTTATAAATTACACGGGACGGGAACATTTGTTGAATATTAATACGCGTGAGAAAGTGCTTAACCCTCGACATGATTTCCTCTTGGAACATGGGCAACTCACTGCCTCCTATTTACAAATACCCAGAGACGTTGTAGACTGAAGAAGAGTTTGGTGGTGGTGTTTAAGTTTAACCGTCCACCCCGAGAATTCCCATTCCACCGAAAGATTAGCGAGAGTAGGTTGGGAGAAAGTCACGAAGGAAGTCTTGTGCTTTGTGAGAGAATGTCCGTCATGTATGTTTCCTTGCTTATTATCATAAGTAATCCTTGTTTCTCTCTCCCTGTGGATGTAATTACTAAAAGACGAGACCTCCTAAGACTACTACTACACTTCTCTTCATCATAATTCCTCCCTCCATCTTCGTGTAATACTAGAGACTGTAATTGCTACAATTATTTTAGTGTGCTTACACCACAAAGACTGAAACTCGTATATGCATATATATACTTGTGTTTGATTGTATATGAAAGCTCATTCATATAATATGTGAATGTGAAGGAAGTGTGGAGTGTGAGTAGGTTGTATGTGTGCTGTTTAAGTGCCGTCATTTATTTCACACACAGAGAGAGAGAGAGACATTAGGATTCAACAGGATGGAAGTTCCATTAGAAGGGAAAGGACTGTTTTCTCCAGAAATGGGGACACTGATACGTGTGGATTGGACTATATAATAATAATAATAATATTCCTTGTGTTACAACGTACATATACATACACGTAGATCGTATGTGTGTGTGTGTGTGCGTGAAGAAAAGCAGAAGGCATTCTCTGTGTTGCAAGCGACGCTGCTGAAGAAGAAGATGATGATGATCACCGTTGGTCGTCTTAAGAATATGGAGTTTAAGTAGAGAGAGAGAGAGAAAGGAGGGAAGGACTAATAAAACATGACGATGGTCCTTTTGAATTCCCTCATTTCCTTTATTCCCTTTCATCCGCTGGAACAATTTTAATTTTTTCGCTTTTCAATTCACTTTCCCCATTCACTCGCCAATGCAAAATACTTTCTCCACACGAACTCATCGCACAACTCTCTCTTGGAACTCCACTACTACTTTTGTCGTTATGAATGATCAGAAAGACTCTCTCCTCTCTCTCACAATCTTAGTCTCTCGGTCTCTCGATGAATAGAAGAAAGCAATCATTACTTATATACTTTCTTTTTAATTTCACTTTTTCTTCAATTACTCCTCCTCCTCCTTTCTTCTGTTCTCTTTCAATGAAACCTACTTCTGTTCTGTTATTTCTGTTCCTTCACTCGACACTCCACAACCTCTGCACAACATGTGTGTGTGTGTGTGTGTGTGTGATCGTATTGCTTTTTTAGTCTCTTTGTCTGTTTTTCTGGAAGTGTTTTATTCGTATGACGGGGCTGTGTGGGGGTAATAATGGTGATGGGGTGGGTGGGCATGAATAAAATTAGGAGTTACCGATAGTCGTGATGATGCTGACGGAGTAGAGAAGCGCTCCACTGAAAGACCACTGCATGTCTGTTTCCCTGGAGCTTCCATCGTAGCCGTCTCGTTTAGCGGCTGCTGCGACGATTGATTCAAACTTTCTCAATTCCAACTCGACTGCTGAAGTCCAGTTCATCTCGTAAAGTACGTTAAACTGTTCTGTGGAAGAGACAAGACAGAAAGACACTTTAGAGTTAGTTGAGTTGTGAGTAGTTGAGCAGTTCTTCTCAAGTGTCAAGTTCATGAATTGATAGAAATTCAACGATTTGTCTACACTTCTTTTCTTCCCTGGACAACAAAAAAACGGACTTTTTCTTCAAGTTTTTTTCGACAGGGATCATTATGACACTCAATAAATCTACTCCCGAGTTGTGTGTCCCCTTCTATCTCTTTGTCTGTTCTTATCTGCTGGGCAAAAAGATGAAGTACAAACTTAAAGTGCACACATGGAAAGACTAGAAACTATGCACAGGGACTATAGATATCTGGAGAGAATAAATTGTGCAATCATACTTCTTTCCAATCTGTTAGTATGCGCGTTTTGATGAATAAAAGATGAAGTTAAAAACAATGTGAGATGGAAGGAAGAAACAAGGGTAACGGGACACACAGTGTATATTTATGTAAACCCGTAACTTAGTGTTTGACAGTTATTACAGAATGGTGAAAGAAGTGGAGTCTTTAAATCTCAAGACTGTCGTGTTGTGTCCACCTTTGTTATTATTGACAGGGTGTCTTGAGAATGTGTTTTACCGAAAGGATGAAGACGTGAGAGTGGGTGAATTGTGAGATGGAGCTCATTGATGTGTGAAATCTGCGTTATAAATAAGATGAATGGAGTGTGACGTAAAAAGTGAAAGGGATGGTTTTAAAGGCTCAAGTAACACGGTGACAGTTGATTGCTCCGGAAGATTGGAGTTTAGTCGTTTCATCAGACATGTGAGGAAACTTTGTGAGATGACATTAGAGACAAGGAGCTTCGCAGTTTGAAGGAGAGAAAGCAGAATTATTAGGCAACTACTTCGGTAGACCTACATCATCATCATGAGTGGAAGTGGATGTAGGAGATTTGCATGGTGAATTGACAATGAGGCTCACATCTTCCATCCATTAAATTGTGCGTGTATGTAGGTGGAACACACACTCGATTGATCCTTATAGACTTCCACTATCATCCTTCTTTACTTTCTCATCTCTCCTTTCTTCACGTTATATCATTACACACTTGTTCCGACTTTCATCTCCAGTATTGAGCTCATTTATTGCCCTCATCGCATTATTTATTCTTACAGGCTTCCTCTCTCCTCTCTCTCTCTCTCTCTACAGACTTCATCACAATCTATGCACTCACATTTTTTGAGTCTATGCTATGCATACCGAATGGCTTGTTTCTTCAATGAATATTAAATTTAACTCGTGGGTTTGTGGTGCGTAATAAGAAACCATGAGAGTCAGGATTATTTGAAAGGTTGGGATGATGAGAAGAATCAAAGTTGTGGTATGCGTGAGGGGTTAAGTTTTGGAGTTTAGGATGTGGAAAGTTTAGAGACCTGACTGTATTTAATCAGATCATCAATATGAATCTAAAATTCAAAAGTGAAAAGACAAAAAAATTATTGATTTGAGTAATTTTGGCATTTGGCAAAACAATTTGCACTGTCACGTCTTTCATATTTTAGTAATACTTATTTTTGGCATGATAAAAGAGACGTGTAAACTTTGCTAATAATATTGTGTGTGTAGTTTAGCTACTTGTAGAGGGATAACAATAAATGGAAATGCAAATGAAGTGCGTGTAGGATGTTAAACACGACAAACTTTGTGTATGTGTGTATGTATGCGCTTGAATTGTGTAGAGGATACGTGAATGGACGGGTAAGAAAGTAGTTAGAACGTAGGCAGGTTTAAATGACAATTTAGAGTATTTCCCAACAGAGGAAAGATAATTAAATCAAAGCTTTTAAGTCGTTTGATATTTAGTTGGAGTGGAGAGGGAGAAGACATGCCAGAAGTGAACTGTGTGTTCTCCTTAATATTCAAAGGAAATAAGGAGAGAGAAAGTTTAAAGAGAGGAAGTCAGGGTCTGTTGGCTGCCACCCTTTCTCCTTCCTTAAACTGGCTGACTATACATTGCATTGTCTGTTCGTGTACTTCGGAATGAAATGAAGTGAAAGAGATGCACACAGAGTCTGTGGCTCCTTAAGGAACGAGGACTGAGACTCCGAGAGGATTCAAAGGATGCTGCATGCATGTGTGTGGAACGACGGAAGAGAGTTGTTCGGAGAAAGTGTTTGTTTTGCAATATGCTTTCGTTCTTCGTTCCACCCATGGACTCTCTAGTGACCCATTTGCTTTTTTTTTGTTTCTTCCAGTTCCTTACGAAAACAAGGCATGTTAAGTGTTCAGCTGGCAAAGAAGGACTGGGGGCTGCTTATCCATGGGTATATAGTCTCGTTGTAGACTAAAAGAAGTATCAAAGGTTGAAAACTCTCGGTCTGTGTGTATCATTTGAATGGTAATAATACAATAATAAGTGTGTGTTCGTATTCTTTGTGTGTTGCAGTAACAGGACTCGTGGAATATTTCCGTGTGAAGTCAACCTTGGAGTTTTTAACAATGTCGAGACTTGAAGATTGAGATGGAGGATTTTACGATACGAATTCGCAATTCGTTCTCTGCACAGCTCTGGTGTGCGATTTCCCTTCTCTTTATGTGAATATGTACAGAGTTTAGAGGATAAAGTACATTTGAAAAAAATAATCTGTTTGGAGACTATTTCCCGTTGTGTGACAGGGAACATAAATTCGTATCGACTTTTGCCGGAAATGAATAAAAATGGTTTAAGGTTGGTGCTTGTGACTTGTGAGGAAACGTATAAAATGGTTGGAATTGAGAGAATTATTTTGGCTTTGAGAAATGTATTTTTTTAAATAATACAGATGGACGTTAGTACGCTGTGTAGTAGTTGGGAATATTTTTTTGTGGTGCGGAGTTTTGAAAGGCCAAGTTTACACGTGAAAGCGTATCGAACTAAAGTTAAAACAGATCTGTAGGGTTTGTGTGGGAAGTGGAGACTCAGAAATGGAAAGGCATAAAAGAGTCAACTGCACTTCCTTGAGGAGTAAAATATAGTTTGTCGTTGAGACGTTGAGAGAGGATGTTTAAACTCTCCTTAACCATGTTATTATTATGGGACTATCGAAATGAGTGTTGTGTGGGGTTCTGTTCTTCTGTTCATGAATGAGGTGACTGCCACCGACCGCCACCCGCCACCTCGAAAAAATATTTTGTGGTTTAAGTAAAAGTGGAATCGATGGGGAAATAAATGAAGACAGGACAGGCTAAGGAGAAAGAAGGGAATTTATTAGAAGGGCTGCGTACATTGTATCTTTCGGAGTTTAGTGTGGCTTTAAGTTAGGTTGAGAATAATTGTAGGAAGATGAGTGGAGAGGCTGAATGTGAAGGAGGGTTATTTTAGTATTGGAGGGTGAAGTAGGTTACTCATTGAACGTAATGGTTGTTGGTCTTATAAATAAAAAGAGTGAAAGTCCTCCTGCATCTCCGCATCCTTGGAGAGTCGTAAAGATGATTTCTGCTTTCTTCTGGAGCTGCACGCGATGCGATACTCGCATCTGCTCTTTAATATACACTTTAATCTCTTCCTTCATTTACCTTTTGTCTCACGAATATAATGCGCGTGGATATAAGATACGGGGGATCCGTGTATGCAAGCGGACACTGGAATACTTGCTTGCCAAATATAATATATAACGTCTTTATAAGCTACAGACAGATTAGGAGTATATACACTGTCGATAAGTGAGTATATAACGTGACGTTACTCAAGGTTTTATATATTATAATATGTACCGTTACTTTTAACAACTTAAGTTGGCATAGAAGTAAATGGAATCTGTTTGAAGAGAAGACAAAAGGATGTAAGAGAGAGTAGATGAGAGTCTTTATGATGAGAGTGGAATAAAGTAATGATAAAAACAACAGAGTTGATTGTGAAGAAGGGGATCGTGATTCGTGATCGTGTTATTTAAAAAATGAGTGAAAACGAACATCTGAAAGCTTAGGAGAGAGAGACTCTCCATTCATTCGCTCAATCAGCAGTCTATTCTGTGTTTTAGTAGAGGAGAGAGAGAGAGAGAGTTTCTCTATGGAATGGGAGTTCAATAGAATGATGGAGAGAGAGGCTTGAAAGTTCTTTATTCAAATTCAAGAGTGATAAACGGAGTCCCTTCTTTCTCCAGTCAGCTCCTCTTCTCTCTTAGTATTTAAATGATCCGAGTGAATAAACCATAAAGAACAAGATCCACTTCTTCCTCGAAATCCAAGCCAACACTTTTTCTCCTCAACATCTTCACAACTTGAAATCTCTGTGAGAGTTTGAGTGGATTACTCTGGCCAACCTCGATTCACCATTTACCTCTCCTTTGTATCATTTTTTCTTCCAGCAAAAACACTACGAAATCAAAGCAGAATTAAGATTTTTTTCTCCTCTCCAAAATACACTTAAAATCGTCGTTTCTCTTTAACATCCAACCCAACAGTCTGTGAAGCATAGAATGCAGCAGAGCAGCTTTCAGTGTGTTTGTTCCACAAAGTATTAATCCTTTTCTCTCTCCATTCCTCCACACCTTTTTGTACGGACAGTTAAGAGAATCTCTCTGCAAATTTTTACACGTGTTTTACCTTCGTTTTGTTTTTCACACAACACGTACCTACATGCGTTGTCTCTTTGGTTTGCTCAGGGAAGTGGGTTAAAGGTTGAAAGCATTAGAGAGACAGTCGGGAGAAAGTATAGGTTTAGTTGTGGAAAGTATAAAGTGGTGGTGGTGGTGGTGGTAGAAAAAGTGTTGAACCTTTACTAATGGAAAGTTTCACACTAATTCGAGTGTGAGACAAGTTGCATCTGCCCTTTGCATTTGCTTTTTTCTTCTTTCTCTCCAATCCAAAGGACCAAGAGTGGAAACTGGAGTGAAAGTTTTCTGGTAAATATCATTTATTCCAGACATCCTGTTTCTTCTTCAGCTAAGCTTTCGCCCTTCCCTATATACACACACACACACACCTTCGTCGTTTGTTTCATCATCTAAAATGGTGTATAATAATACCTTGTGCGTATACATCCTACTCATTCAGATACAATAGAACTTGAAGCTAAGCTCTACGGTACGTGCAGTCATAGCGGTGCTTACTTCTACCTTTAGTTGTTTCATGCAGAGTCTTCTAGTGAAGTGAAAGTGTGTGTGTGTAGTTTGTAGTTTGTAGTTAAGATGTTGAAGACAAAAAATCCTTTCACGCAAAAAGGATAAAGTGAAAGTGTAGAGGTTTATTAAGGATTTGTGCGTGAAAGTATGTACATATATGAGGATACCTTTGTTATTCCCATTTGGTGCTTTCTTTCTGTGGTTATTTTTAGAATAATTTTGTTGGAGGATAGAAACGTTCCATGAGAACTTTTTGACTCTCACAGAAGGAGAGGCGTGTAGACGGAGAGGATTCTACTGCTGTGCTGGATTAAATATGGATGTGTGGTCGCATATAGCAGAGGTGGTGTCTCTGTGTATTTGTGTGTTAAGTTGGGGATTGGCACGCGAACAGAGGCAGACGATGTAATAATGGAGATGGAGAGAAGAATAAAGTAAGGAGGAGTTAAGAAGAAGGAAGTTGGATGTTCATATGTGTGTGTGAGTGAGTGAAGGCTGGTGGACGTGGATGTATTAGGTTGAAGTTTACAATAGAGATAAATGAAACCTTTTATTCTTATGGGTCTTAACGTGAGATTATACGGTTTCTGCCACACTCGAAGATGGAGAGGAAAACAACCTTCAATTCCTCCCAAGGGCATACACTCTGGAATTCACTTGAAACCCCAACAAGTCTTCAAGAAGAACGTGCTACGTCAAGAGCAGCGTCTTCCAGCAGTCTCCAGCCACTAGTTGTTCCAGTTGTTCCAGTCTGCCCTTTTCTGCGTCTCTCCTTCAGTCAATAATGTTCTTTGCCTGGTCGCTCATTTTAATGTATCCGAAGAATTCACAGTGAATTTAAATGAAACGAGTTTGGACTGAGAAGAGAAGTTGGTTGGAAGTCTTGGAAGGGAGAGAGAGAGAGGTGAAGGAAGAGTTAAAAAGTATCGACGTTAAATTCTGGTGTTTGTGGGGTTAGTTGATTTTGATGTGCATTTTGTATTTCTTTGGTCAGACTAATTGTAAATGACACGAGAGGGGAAGAGTGTGTGGATTAAGCTGTGTGGAATGGCGAAACAGATTTCTCAATTCACTTGGAATCATTTCAGAGTTGTGTTTCTTTATTCGTTCTGGTGAAGCACTGCGGCATTAAGCAGGAGAAATTGCTGCTACAAGATTTGGGAATTGATAGCTAAGGGAGAAATGAAGGAAAGAAAGAAGGGGAGAAAGAGGTCAATAAGAAATTATTAATAAATGATGATTCCTCAATACAAATTGAGTGTCTTTCTATTCGTGTGTTCCATCTGCTGGCAGCTTTGAGCTATCATTCTAACAAAAGCTACCACATTTTGACCTCTGACCCTTCACAATGACCACATTAGCTATAATTGTCATGTGACCTTTTGAAGCTTATTCTTCCAAATTGAAATGTTCCTACGCTGTTTGCCACAACATGGGAGAGAGCATTTGAGATGTTACGACGCTACAGAAAAAGATAGGAGAGAGCTGTTTCCTCTGCGTGAGGAGAGACTTTCTTGATCTCCTCGGAAGATGAGGAATAAATAAGAAGGACGACACTCGGAGCCACAAAAACTTTCAGACAATTCCACACACACTCGTACAAATGTTCTGTCTTTATCTGTGCTTTCTCTCATAATCAATCATTTTGTTGTGGACCAGGAGGAAGAAGAGTGGAAGGTTGTAGCTGGGAAAACTTTGTTCCCTTTCCTCCATGAGTAATTGCTCAATTCAGGTTTTTTAAAGTTTTCATGAGGAAAGGAGATGAAGGCGCAGAAGGCGGCTGGAGTGAAGCAAATAATGAGGAACTTTCACCTACTTCCCTCAGCTAAGTTGATGATTATTTGAGAGTGGCGCAAGTAAATCTTGTTGGTGTGCTGCGTGGACTAACGCGATTAATGTGGTAATAATGAGTTTTGTAAATGAACTAATCAGAGGGGATTATGTGGGCATCAGCAATTGTGTCTTGGTGGTTGGATTAGAATAGTTAGTGACGCATTTATTAGACTCGCTCTCTCTCATCTGTCTTGCAGATGAATTGCAGTGTTTTAGTTGTGGTTGTGCTGCTGCTGCATGCCCAGAACGAGGTTTCCTCATACCTTTATGTGTGTTTTATAAGCTGCTGTGTTTCTCCTGGAGCTTAAATGGGCTAAAGGAGGACTATTGTTCTTGTGGTGGGGAGAAAGGAGAGAGGTAGAAGTAATAATGGTTGTGTGGTTAAAAGCAGGAAGAAGGCTTTTTGCTCGGGCTCTTTGGGTATTTACGTCCAAGAATGATTTTAAAGGACCCCTTGAGACTTCTTGACATAAACCAACGGAACAACAACATCCATACTTATTATGGAATGATGCACGGACTAAGGTTGGGCATAGATTAGGAAATCCCTGCAGAATCCCTTGACAAACGACACACACACACACACACACACACACACACACACACACACACACACAAACAGCTTCCCAGGAACAACTGCTTTCTCCCGTTCACGCCTGCCTTATTCCTTGCTCTACTCTTTGTTGGGCTTCTCAGGATGAATTTATTAAACTTTATTCTTGCTCTTCTCTCCTTATTTATTATTGTGTAATCTCACCACACTGCACAACCTCTGAGAGTGCAGGTTGGAAAGTTGAAATCTTCTGAAAGAAGAAGCTGGGAGATTTCTGGAGCTGCAGGTGAAAAAGGAAACCTGCACACACGTGTGCATCCTGTTATTATTGTATCTGTGTAATAACAATCTCCTTGTACGCTTTTGGTTTCATTGGTTTGTTTCTCTCAGGGAAGGAGTGGACATGTGAGAAAGTTAGTTTTATATTGGGAAGCTGCTATAGTGGAGGAAGGAGTATAGTTGGGTGAAGTGTTTACGGTATCATTTGTCCACAGGAAATGAAAGGAGTTCTGAGGAGAATTCATTTATTTGTGATCTTGTGGTTGGTGAGAGAGATCCCTCCACAAGTTATTCTTTCTCAAACTTTCCCCTTTTCTTGACCCACTGACAATGCAAGTACTCGAGGTGCTGGCCAACTACAGATTGGCTTCTTCATGTGTAATTACAGGTTAAAGGTGTGTGGCAGTGTGTGCTTAATAAAAATGAGCCATACAGGGTTCCTGCTAAACTATAAGGTGGAATTTATATGCTCTTCCTTGTCATGTATCACTCACATGCAGTAGAGAAAGCTTATTTAATGTTAGTTTATGGTTCAGAGTGAGGAATTACGAATGAAGTGTGTTCATTGTAAGCACAGAGAAAGTAGACTGGAGGTGGACTAGCAGTGTGGAGAGTGGAGAGTGTGTGTGATATAATGCGAGGCGGAATAAAAGACTTCTAAAGAATGGCCTGGTGATTAGATGCGGGTTGTAGTTTAGTGAGAAAGTTATTTGAAGATGGTTTGTAGTTTTGTGTGAGTGTGAGATGATCAAACGTTGATTTTTGATTTACTGGGTGGAGGACAAACTGCCGACGTGTGTGTGTGTGTGTGTGTGTGTGTGTGTGTGTGTGAATCTGAGTTGTGTGATCTTACGGGCAGTCGAGTGTGTGATTCGTATTCTTCACTCCCTGCGAATCTGTAGCAGAGATGATGAGCCTTTATTTGTTATTGAGAGAACTTTTGTGGTTTTTGTGTTTGATCCCAACGGGAGAGAATCGGTGAGGAAAGTAGAGAGGCACAAAAAGTAGTTTGGGAATTGACGGGGTTAGTTTCGGTGGGAATTGAGGAGTAATGCCTACTAACTTGCGTATAGACTCTTTACCTCACACTTTTACACACAGACTCAGTAAAGGGAAAAGGGTTTGTGTTTTGTGGAGAAAGTTTGAAATTTCTTGGGATTTGTTTTTTTTCTTCGCACACAATTTGAGACTAAGTCGACCAACTGTTTGAACAAGTCCGAGTGTATATAATAGGGATTCTCGAAGTATTCGAAGTGAAAGCCAAGTTTTTGCATGGGCTTTGTCAATTGTGGGACCATTCTACTCTTTTTTATAGGTGTGTTCATATACGGGGGATGATGATCCAGAAGCTCCTCCACTCAATCCGATCAGTTTCCGTGTTTGTTTGAGTTGTCTGCTCTCCTCCGAGCTACTTGTTCCTTTCATTGGGTTCAATTTCCCGAGTCTTGAGGGACAAAACAGACTCCTACGATGTTCCCTTTCTTATTCGTGTTGTGTGATCATGACCGTGTCACCCTCCAACCTTACTGCATGCATACATATATATATATATATATATATACTGTACGTATGTACAAAAAATAAGTTCCCAATGTGGAGATGCATTTGATGGAACCTCTGTGTGTGTATGTACTTTTAGTTGTAGTTTATATGTGTACAGAAGAGTTGTTTCCCTTGAGATGATGGTGTGAGAAGTTTCTCCGATCACTTAACATAATGGTAGGACGAGAGGACAGATGCTCGAGAGACAAACTTGGTTTTGTGCATAAAGAAATAAAGAAGAGAGGCATAAGTTCATTCGGATGAAGGAAAGAAGGAAGGTTGAGTGTATAGAGACGTCTGAAAGAAACCTACGGAAATTGGTGATACACAAAGTTTTTCTTTTTTAAGAGAGGACGAAAAAAACTTGTCCTTTTGATCAAGTTTAAGGTTTCACTTTGGAAATTACTTTTTCTTTTTACGCAAACTTTTTGAATGGATGGAATGAAGGTGGAGAATTCCGGAGTACACACACACACACACACACAATATTACACACTGCAACTAATACAACCTACTGTCTCCCCTACTTTCTATTCGTGTGACGAAATGTATGTGGTGTGTGTGTGCGAATGTGATGCTGTTCACAATGTGGTAAGTGCCTGTGAATCTCTGTGAGTTGTTTAAGTAATTTCTCTTAAAACGCATAAACCACGGAGGGAGAAAGTTTGTAGTTTTTAGTTTGCACTTTGTAGCTCTCTGATCGAGTAACTTTGACTTTGATACTTTTACATGTGTATGCACATGATGATGTGATCATCAAGTACAAAATACCAAACACCAAATGCAAAGTTTTCGGATGAAACTCTTTTTGAGACTTTGAGAGTCCAGGTGGGTCCTCCACACACACACACACACAAAGACCACAGCTTTAGTTTCCCAAGTTGTTATAAACGCGTAATAAGTTAGATTGGATCGTTAGAAGTTGGAACGTTCAACTTCCTTGTAGCCTGAATAACTTGAGATTAGACGGAGGAAAGTGTTTAGAAAAATAGAAAGGCACAAACGAAGGGGGGTGAGTGGATTTCTCCAAGAGTTTAAAGTTAAAAGGCTCAAGTTTTGAGTGACATGTGATTACTCATGATGTAAAATTCTGATTAGGATTTTTAGGTAAGCTAAAATTTTCAGATTTTAGGGTACAAACTTACCTGTGATATTCCAGAGTTCGTTTACATACTGAAGTCTGATTTTTCGGAAGGTGTTTGTCCAGTTTCGATATTTGTTGTCTCTCTGTTCGAGTTCGTATCCGGATTCAAGTCGTTCGAACAAGGCAGCGCCTACGATTGCATAGCCTACGATGAGAATGCAAAGTCCGATGTGGGAGAACAAATGAGCGAGAAATGTTCTGAGACAACTTTTGACTTTGGTTGGACTGCACTTGTTCGATTTGTACTTGGGCCCTGTGGAGAGTTCTGTTGCCTCTTGGACATGTTCATTCTGTCGACCTCTGCCACGACCTACTCCACCGCAGCCCATTGTCTCTATTAATCCACTTCTTCTTTAAATCACTGCAAAACCTTACGGCTCCTTTGCTACCACCTCCACTGGATTTTCTACCGAGAAAACCGGCTGTAGATTCTTCAATTTCTTCGTAACTTTCACCCGTACTTTGTAGCCCAGGGGTTTTTTTCAATTCATCAGTGAAGGTCAACCTCAGTTGGTTTTTTGCTTTCTCGCTGACGAGATTTCCGATAGGTCTCGAGGAATCCGCTGGATTGGTCGTTTGCAAGAAGAAGAATTCCGACGTTGAAGAAGGTGATGAAGGAGACTCGTTAGAACCTTTGGGGACATCAGTGGTTCTTATATTTCGATTTGAAAAGGAGTCAGTCGCAGGAGTCTCATGCTTTCCATACAATTGGTTTTGTAATAAGAACGGTGGTTGTTGTAAGAATGCACCTGGTGGTGGTTGTGAAAGTTGTAGCGTCATTATCATCATCCTTGTGCCGTTGAGAACACATGGAGATACGATTTCTGTGTCCGGTTGTTTGTTTCAACAAGACACGACATGTGTAGCAATAAAATAGAACTAACCTGAAACACTCACACTCACACACACTCACTGCTTAAGAGGTAATTGAGGTGAGGAGATAAGATTCCATGAATTTAATATTTAAGTGTGGAGAAAAAGAGCTGCGTTTATTCTTCTGAGAGAATCTGCTTTTGAGAAATGATTCCTTCTGTGAGAAAGATTCAGTCTCAACTTTCTTCGAGTGGAGAGAGCAGGTTGTTTCTCCAGCGACTTGGGAATGTTGACTGGAGACTGGAGAGAGTGAGCGGAGACTTTTATACTTTCACAAAGACCCATCGTGTGAGTTCCAGTTTCAGTGAAGTCAGCAGCATTGAGGCTGCTGCAAGAAAGTTATTTCTGAGACTTTCTCTTCTCCACTCGTTGGTCGTTTTTGGAGAGAAATGGTTGGCATTTTGAGTCTCCATAATGGTAATAAAACCAGTCATTTCTGTAGAAGGACGGGAGGCTGACTGGTGAGTCTTAATCTCAAGGATGACTGTATGCATTCAACATTTTGATGAAAGTGAAATGGATAAATGAGAGTGAGCAGACGGAGTCTTTCATCGTTTGCAACAAGTCTCAATGTGTGTCCTCATAAGTTAACAGAGTGGAAAGTTCGCGAAGCCATTTCTTGCATGACCACAATTTGCAATTTGGAATTCAGTTTGTGTTCAGTCAAATGAATTGCGATTCGTATCGCGTCTCTGTGGATGTGCAACTTTAAACAATTAGTGGGATGCTGAGAAGTAAAAGTGGATGCGAATGGAGGTGGAAATTTCTGCAGAACTCAATAAATCTGAATGAGAGTATCAATTTGCTCGAGTAGAAGAAACAGCAGCAGCTTTATTTAATCAATCGAAGGGTACAATTGGAAATGGAAGAATTCACGGAACGACGCAAGAGCTCCATTGAACAAAATATTCCATTGTGGTTATTAATTAATTAAAGTCACAAACACGTTATCAAATTCTCTTTTATCAAATCACACACTGTTTGATAATAATAATCAATGCTGAACGAGTCGATTGATTTTCCGTCATAAAACTTAAACTCAAGTTAATTTACCAATGCAACAATTATCCATACTTAATTAGCAATTACAGGATATGATAAATTAACTGTATTAAAATAATAACATTGCATAGTGAAGAAGCTATTGAAACCGGCCCATTTTTCTGAGAAAGTCTTCATATTTGAGATACGATTTCATAGAGTAAGGAATCTCAAGGGTGTCGATGTCTTGAGTGAGGACGTTTCGTCTCACAGCCATTCGAGCTAAATGAGTCAGTCTTGGAACTTCCGGCACCGTTTTGTAAAACGTCACTTTGAACTTGTCCGTCCTGCGAGGATTTTAAAAAATTGGAATATTAAATGAGGGAAATTTTTCCTTCAAGGTGAGAGACACTTTTATAATGTACATCCACTTACCCTACAGCGACGCATCGCCCTGTTGGAGAGTACGAACAAGACAACGGGTCTTCATCTTCGACAGCGATTCCTTCAGGATCTACGCTTCCCATTAAGTTCCACATGCGAATGAGACTGGAAGTGAAAAATGAGATTATAAGTGAGGTTATGAACACTGCGTGGTTATTTAAATGGGAGAGTGAAGTTGTGGGCAACTGACTGGTCATCGGAGACGGTGGCCACGTGCATTCCATTGGTGGCGTACGAAACGCCTCTGACCCAGGCGCTGTTTGCTCCACCAGCGTAGATCATCTGGGGGAGCGGGTAGATGTGGTGGAGAGTGTAGAGAACGCTGCCCACGTAAGGATCCCACAGAATCACTTGAGTGTCCCATGAAGCAGTGGCAAGGACAGCTCCATCCGGACTGAATGAACAACTCACCACATTGTGGAAATGCTTGTCAAGAGCTCTGATCAGTTTGTAAGTCCTCATGTCCCAAATAAACACCTGGAGCGAATTCAAGGAATAAATAGTTTACTAATTTGATCGGAACTTTAATTGCAAAATAAGTTCCTAATACGCACGTACAGTCTTTTCGTTTCCAGCCGACGCCAAAATCTTTGAGTTTGGAGACCAGCACACCCAAAGCGCAGCTTCTTTGTGAGCATAAAAAGTGTGGAACATGTTTCCGTCTTCGTTGAGGTCCCATGCCTGTAAAAATTAATTCGAATTAATTACATGTGATTAATTAAGACACGGAAGCAGTTGTGGTTGGATGGCTACCTTAAGTGTCTTGTCATAAGACGCAGAGATCAGTCTGAGGGAATTATCAGGAGCTAACGCGAGATCGCGTACAGGTCCAGTGTGACTTATGAGTTCGCTCATGAAAGCGCCAGTTTCCATGTTCCAAATTCGAACTCTTCCGTTTGTGTGTCCAGTGACGAGGACATTTTTGTCCGCAAAGTCGAAACGGGTCCACGTAGTTTTCTTTCTTAGGAGACATTTGTTATTCACCGGGTCGGGATTGCTGATCGCAAATGCCACTGAAAGAAACGGGTAGCTGCAGTGGAGCGTAATGGGGGCTCGGGGTTTCTTCGTCGATCCTTCTGCTATCTGCTGAGACTCCCTGAGGACACAAAAGACGATAAGACAAATAGCAAGTAAGCAGAATTGATAAGGAAGGTGAGTCTTACAAAGAGTTGGACTGTCTGTCCCAAGGAACTAGGACGAGTTTTCGAGGTGAGGATATCCAAGCAAAGTAAGACTCATCACGGGCAAATACGACGTGCCAACATTGTCCACGGATCTGTTTGAAGTTCTCTTGGTCCTTGAAATCATCGTCCGATGGATCCAACTTCAACTCGCATATCTTTTGAGCAGCACCTGCAACACACAAACACACACACAAATTACATGAGATTTCTATTCTTGGAGTTACTCTTCTTGGCTTCTTCACCCGAATATTAACTCATTCGATGTCATTTATCTGAGACTGCCAATTATTGTCAATGTTGTTCACTTGTGACTAGTTGTGACACTTAAGAGGGTCAGTTACGATGTGCGTAATGGGAAACCTGTTTGCATCGCTTCATATAAGTTCATTCATTCATAAACCTTTGTTGTTCAAATGCGAATTAAATGTTTGTGTGTTTTTTGTGGTGCATCTTTTCCGCTAATCACTGTGTACATTTTTTTGTCAATGCTGTTTTCTATTTTTTTCTATCAAGTTGCGTTTTTATGAATGACTCGTGGGAGTTGGCAGCAGCGAGAGCTGTGTGAAAATAGTTATGATTTTGAAGTAAACGTACTATTAATAATTTCATTTTTATGATTTAACACTCCATGTTGGTGTTCTAAAAAGCAGTTAGCTTTTAGACGCTTTTTGCTACTTGCAATAAAGGCACGTTTCTTAACAAGGAAGGCTTGGAGGTGTTAAGTAAAATCAGGTAACAAAACTGCTTTACCAACTGATTTTGGATCGTTTGGTATTAGAAAACAAGATTAAGTAATTTATCTGTAGTTAGTTGGAGCTTTATTTTTCAAAGTGTTTGCGAGGAAGATGTAACACCCAATCTATCCTCCATGAAGTTATCTAATAAATAGCTACAAAAGCAAAACATCACAAACATGAAGATTCAGATTAAGATTAACACACCTTAGAAATAGGTTGTTGTTGTGTATGTAAAGTCAAAATCCACGTCGATGAAAATAAAACGTGTAAAGTGCAAATCCATAAAACATTACACTAAACTATACAATTATCATCATGGAATGCGTCGCAGATGAGACAAAAAAGAGACCAGTTCGTTTTCTGTGATCAACGTGTGTGCTGGGTTTTAAGTTGTTGAATGCGAATAGAAGTGAATTAGTGAGTCACCAACAAGTGTAAAATGTAATTAAGCTAATGGGAAAGAGATTAGAGCTTCACAAATGCCCATCCTATTCTTGAATCCAATCGCGAATGGCTTAAATCCCAAATTCCCATCATTCCCAATTTCCAAATGCCAGCAACTTTGAGCTGAGCAGCTCTCACCATTTGTTTGCAAACAAACCTGTTCACACTCGTTTGTATTTGTATTTACTTTCGTGATTGATTGTAAAAAAGAAGCTTCTTTAATTTTGTGATGGATTTTTTTGGGTGTAACGTACCTGCTGCTTCTTCATCATCTGCACGAGGATTCCACACTCGAATATTCGGAAGTTGATTCACACCAACCATTCTTTTTGTTATGAGGAATTATTCCGATTAAAATTAATCAAGGAAATAATTCGAATGTTTGTAACTTTAAATGACTGTTTAAGTTAGAAAGCACGAGCAGATATAGACGTCAACTAATAAAACTATTTTTGAAGATTATTGATTAACCTAAAGTGAGACCAAATTAGTTTTAAGTTTTAAGATGGGTGAAACCAGCAGTTGTTTATATTGTTGGTCCTTAGGTAGGTACACTTGAACTTGGGCCTTAATATAGAGTAATAACAGTAATAAGCCAGAGGGAGATTAATACACTTGCCACTACTTGCCACAATGCCACTATGTATAAGCTGAATCTTGTGCTACAAGTCGAGAAGGACCTTCTGCTCTTGTCTTCCTGACTAACCTTTCGAGAAACAGTTCGAGACGTATTGTGAGAAGTGATGAAGATGCTAATGCTATTGCTGCTGGACTAGCTGGACAAACAAACCACTGTAGCAGACACAGACAAACTGCTTTATTCATTTCTAATTTCCTACACACACAAATTCTACATAATAACTATAGCTCCTTTTGTATTGGAAATTTTAAATTATCTATACAAACGGACACCATAATTCTCATATATGTCCTATACCCTCATATCTTACGTGTTGTGTACTGCAGTCTTGCAGTTAAAGAATCATTAATATTATTACAGTTGTATGTAAATGAGACTACACATTCAGTGTCCCAGTGTGTTATTTCTGTCCCAGTCCTTCAACTAGTTCTACATAATATTATGACATAAAATATGAGTCTGACATGAATCTGACCTAGAGCAGTTAACGAACTAGAAACCTAAATTATAAATGCCAACTAACTTAAGGTAAGATGCACAGAATGTGAGGAAGAGATGGACAATTCTTCAATTCTTAGAGTGACAAACTAAAAATAAAATAAAGGTTAAGGTAGGTCCATTGAAGATGTGCCAGTAAATGGATACTTATGAAAAATCTGTGCCAAGTAGGCGACAACTGCATCATTACCAACAAACAAGAAGGACTCCATATAATATTACGACAAAAGGAAGAATGAAGTCTTGTGTGCTAGCTGTGCTGCACCATAAAAGTTACGATTACGAACACGATTTACACAATGCACTCATTCTATACACACCAAAGTAAATGTTGACTTTTGTACGAGATTCCTACACACCCGCAGCAAATAAATAAAACTTCTCGAACCCATGCGACACCCGTCCAAAATAAAAAATATGCTTGGAGAGTAAAAATAACTTCATTAGACGCGGCTTAGAGTCATCTCATCACTTCGGTTGGCAAAAGGCAAAAGTATCGTCGAATTACTCGAATGCATTCATCATTCGCCGTCTATTTATCGATTTAACCCGGACTCACTGACTGTGACTACAACAGACGAACTGAAACTGGTGTCAAAATCCCAGTTTGAAGGTTAACGAAGAATGTTCATATCATCTTCTTCTCAGCAGCTTAACATTTTCCGCGTTGTCTCAGTACGAAGGGACTTTTGTTATTATTAAATGTCTGTGTACTTAAGTTAGTTAAATATATTGAGCATTTATTCTGTTTGAAGAAAAGAAAAGAAAGGGTTTCATTCATATTGTGTCGTGTGTTTTACACAGAATTTTAAATGAGTGTCCTTCAGTTGGCGAAACCCAGACTGGAGGCTCACCTTGGCCTTTCTTCAAGTTTGTTTCCAGAGTATACGCAAACGCTTCGTTCCTTATTAAGGGATCGATACAACTTGATAGGGACTCTTGTTTCACTTCGCATTATACTAGTTTTACTTTTTTGTAGGGATTCCCATTCTGCAACCTTCACGTCAAACTCTCCTTCCATCCACACACGCTTCATTTATAATGCAGCAGTCGCCTTTCTTTGAGTTGCATATTTTAATTTCTCTGTGGGATTTTTATACTGCGGCATTCAATGAACATGCACTAATTCATTTGAACTTGGCATTGAATCATGCCACCAATGCTTCGTTGGTCACTGAAGTTCATTCTTGGAATCTGAGTTTTTCTCACTATCTCTATTGTGTATTTACAAGCGTTGTTAATATTAGGTTACAATGAAGTTGAGTAGTACGTGACGCACCCACACTTGTCACGTCATGCATTTGTGCCATGTCTCAAGTGACTTCTCCTCAGCCAATTGCTGATAAATGGAGGAACTCTCGTAAAGTTTACTTACGACAGGAGATGTACAAGTGCAATAGATTGAAAATTAAGAATAGAGGAGTGGAATAAAAATGATCACAAGTATGTTGGGACAGTTGTGAGTGAATAGTAAATGTTAAATGTTAAAATTGTCTCAAATTTCCCTTACACTTTAAGAGTCTTTCCCCTCATAGATCTTTATTAGTCTATGCTTTCCTCTAATCTCTAAATTGACCTTTTTACTAGGAACTTAGTAAGACTAGAACTGACCTAAGAGAACTGATATACTTTTCGTTCGATGCAATGCATATCTCTATATCCTCTCTGCTACATCTTCTGAGAGTCCATACTTCACAAATACCAAAGAAAGTCTAAGAAATTTACAAAATGCTTCCATGTCATTGGGTACGAAATAATGTTGAGGAAAGACGCGAGAATCAAAGTAAATTGTAATGCCCATTGGATCTCAACACACAGTTCATCAATTAACTTTTATCAATTATCTTTCTCCTAATTATATTATAATAACCTAACATTACTTGTCAGATGTTCTTGCATGACTATCTGTGGTGTAAACCTTAATAAAGGAAACCATATAAATAAACTAAAGTCAATCTTCGTTCGCTTGCATTAAACTACATGGTTCTTTCTCAAATGTGTTAAAAGTGTTAATTATTCGCGAGGAATGAAATTGTGTGCTTGAATGAAGTGAGGAAAAAGCCGTGTGTAAGTTTAAGTGGAATGGAATCTGGAATTAAGCGGAGCACGTGTGGGAGAAGGAAGTGAAAGTGACTTAAGTAGAATAAGAAGAGGTATCTATTGGAGAGTGACGTCAAACCGGAGCATGCATTTTGACTGTGGGCTGCTGACTTAATACCCGTGCTCGACACTTGCCCGGGTTCTACCCGAATCGGATCGATATAGAAGGGTATATATAGAAACACTGATATTCTTCTTGGATCTTTAAATCTCTATAATATAACGTTCCCTCCCCATCGACTCCCACAAGTTTATTTACGTTATTCATTTTCTTCATCTTTGAAGTAATGAGAGTGGACACAAGTTGCTCGAGAGTGAAATTAACCGGTTGGAATTACTTCTCCCTACTTATTGTTATTATCTCTTTCGGCATGAATGATACTATCAGCTTGAATCTCTTTTCACTATGAGCGATAGCAGAGATCG
Organism: Isotomurus palustris; assembly: GCA_034696625.1. NCBI lineage: Eukaryota > Metazoa > Arthropoda > Collembola > Entomobryomorpha > Isotomidae > Isotomurus > Isotomurus palustris. The sequence goes on along the minus strand of JAQGAD010000045.1, from coordinate 94,845 downwards.
ATGAAAGTAGAAAAAGGTACTTACTTATTTCTTCTTTGGTTGTAAACCGGAAACTTGCCATTAAAGTAGACAAGTGAAGGGGAGGATCGAGTAACGGAGACCCAATGGACAGTTTTGTAAGAATCAAAGATGAATGAATACTTGTGAGTTGTGACGGGACACTTCTACTCTCAAGATGAACTGATTTTAGGTCCTAGAAGTCCGGTTGAGTGAGACAGCGAGACTCTCCTACAAACCAAATTACAAAAACACGATGAGACATTCTGTTTACATTAGAGGTGTTGACATTCGTGATAAAATTGTTTAGGTTGATTCCAGACTTACTAGGAATTAGGAATCACTGCCTCCGACTTGAGTTTTGAATGCGTTAGACAATCCAAGTTGATTCGTACTGCTACAAAGGATTATTAGGTTTGATGTAGCTTAACTGTGGTTGATGAGCTTTTGTAGTTTTTACTGAATTAACTGACCACTTGGGTGTTTATTGTAGTTATGTATTTGCTTAGGAATGAATGTGTTTTGTGGGTGGAAATAGTGAGACAGAGAAACCAGAGAGACGATTCCAACACCCGACCCAAATACTAACTAGCTCGGAGTCCTTCCGATTTCTAGGTTTTTATACGCACACGCTTCCTCACAAATGCTCGGGTATTTCTGCAAAAGACTCAACGCATAGTGAACTCGGCTTGCTAACGCTGAAGCTTCGTAGACTAATACTTAATTAGACAGTTGAAAAGGGTGTACGTAGTAGTATTTGGATTATTTACGTACAGTTGAAATGAATGGATATGTTAACAATTCGGAATATTCAGATTACAGTATATGATACGCGTCAACGCATCGCCCTGAGATTCTGCGGTGTGATCTTTATTAACTAATGCTGAGAAAGTACACGAAATTGTTTCCTACGATGTTTCATTACTATGACAGGTGGTAATGAGCGGAATGTTAGAAAATAAAATTATTCGGTGATAACTCCGGCGTGTATTTAATTCAAGTCTTAAAATGTCTTAGAGCATGGAGATCCTAAATGAAAGTGCGTGAACGGAATGCTACTTTAGGATTCATCAATTACATCGTTTATCCGTGTACTAGAGAGAAACATATTCAATCGATTTACGCGAAAATAAATTGAACGTGTTGAAAAGTTTGAACATAGTTTATTGCTGTACTTATCACATTTCGTTTCTGAACAATCACTGGGAACCTAATAATTAACAGTAAAAACTACACCTGGCTCCGACGACTTTAAATTAATTAAGACATTCTAACCTAACATGCTTCAATATAAAGTTACAACCAAGAATGGCGTAGAGTTCATAACGTAAAATTATACTTAAAATACTGTTTTTTAAAAATAATTCATACCTGTGAACTAAACCTGATGAAGACTAAGTAAAATATCTGTATTCTTCCAAGTGCACATTCAGATTCTCTGTACTAAATCAGATCCTGATAAAAATGGTTGTATAGAAAGAGTTGATCTGGAGTGTTCGAGATACTGTGGTGGCTTCTGCCTGATTTCACTTCACTTCAGCAGCGACTCCACCAACACGTCAATGTTTCTGTACAAAGAGACGATGCGTTTAGTGACGTTGGACCTTCTAGCGCCCAATATAATAATATTTATATCAAATATTCACTTACTTGGCAAAATCAATTCGAAGTTTTTCCTCAGCCTTCACAAGTCCATGACGTCTCGTTAGTCTCAACATTTCTACAGCGTTTTCTTTGGTTACGGCTCGATGAAGGTTGGCCTCACAGTACTGTTTAAGGTCTCTCAAGTCATACTGAAACATCAAATCTGTCTTTACTATTTCTATTTAAATAGTCAAATGAAAGAAGACTCACCTTATCGGAGACGTAGACCAGCTCAGGGAGCATCTTCAGCCAAGTCTCATCAACACTGCCATCTTTCTGTTGGTTATTCAGCCGACCGGTGTACAAGAAAGTGAGGAACTGGAGCATCACTAAAGGTGCGACGTCTACCACCTTCACAACTCCAATCTGTCGCTCGAGCATCTCATCCCTTTCAAACATGGCCCGAAACACCGGACTTCGCGCTGGAAAACAACACGCTGCAATACCTCCGAGATAATCTATTGAGAATAATATACTCCCTAGCGTACCTGACAATATTGCCGTGTGACAATAGAACACATCAGCATGCATCTCCCCGTCAAAAACCACAATTTGTACGTCGGAAGTCTTGTCATCTCCCAACAAAAGACCCACGTCATTTAACGCTTCCTCACGACAGTTTACTAGAGCAAAAGCTTCCGTAGGGTCAGATTGATCAAAAGCCACTGTTTCGTTGTTTCCCGCAGTCAAGTATGTAGTGACAAATAGTTTCAAGCTGAGCGATCCCTCCTCATCTAAATGGTCATCGACTTCCGACATCTTAAATAACACCCAGCCCAAAGGACATCCCATCGTCATCTTCCTGATATCTACACAATTGATTTCAATTGAAGAAATTCAAGAGCCAAATACTTTTCATGTCATGACTTAAAAATATTACCCCCAAAGTGGAAGCGGCCAGTGACTTTATTCCCAGCGCAGATTTTCCCGGAGCAACGACTCAACAATTCCATTCGTACGCCAGCCGAATTCCTCACAGTTGTCCTTGAGTCCCAACTTAAATCCAACCTTATTATCGATGAGGTGTCGTTGTCGTTACTCACTTGTAGCGTCATAAAAAACAGTAACGGCACTGGAGAGCTGCACAGCCCATGTGGAGAATCAGCAGGCTGAAAGCAAAAACCCTTAATTTTCACGTTACATACTTCTAGTTTTCAATAATATTAGTGTGTAATTAATACCTGCGAAGTTTCGCCCCCATCAGCTCCCACCCTCCCGTCCTCACCACCGATGAAAAATCGCAGCTGCGTGACTCGCGATTTCGCCCTGGCAAGGGCAACTTCTACGACCTCCCTGAAGTTCGGTATTCGCCACGTCAATGCGAGTTCTTCCTTCTCTATTCCTTCCAACAGCGACTTGATTCTCGATACAACACCCGTACTTCCGGAACACGCCATGTTTCGATTGGCGATTTTTAATTTCACACAAGAGCAGATGCACACACTGAGTTCACAGCACAACTGAACAACTCTGAACAAGTACTAGCAATCGTGTGTCTTCCACTTCTGAGATATTTTCACTCGGGCTGACTGACGAGAACTAAGTTCAGTAGTACAGTCCGTTCCCGCTTGGAGTCAATGTGCCCCAAGTTAACAAGGAACAACTCACTTCGGTCATTAACATAGATATCTAATTGAGTAATATTTAATTGAGTTAGTCATGTTGATGCATTGTTTAAGTCCAAGTGGTAAATTTTATTCGGCTATTATTGACACACACTAATTGAAACTATCAAACTTTATTTTTCATCATAAAGTACACAGTACAGTTTACACAGCATTCGACAATCCTGGTCCAACCAAGTCTACGGGGAACGATAGCCAACTAGCAAAAGCTCAGCTGCCGAGCTAACGCTTCCAGATCATCTAGTAGAAAATCGTTAGTAAAACCAAAGGAAGTTAACAATCCAGTGAATCCAGGCCCTGATTTGATTGTAATCAATGATAAAGAGCCCTCATACAAAAACTCTCACTACAAGAACTTAGGTATTAACTGCAAACTGATAGTAACTACATTTACTGCACATGGAAATGCGTCCAAAATTTATGAATTCAGTAGTAATGCCTTCCGTTTGAAAGATTTTGATTTTTGAAATAACTATTTCAATTGAAGGAATTCTGGTTTGTGAAAGTGTTGTGATTCTAAAGACAACCTGCTGAAAGGACCTGCGAAGTCTACACTGAAAATACCAACCCACTGTGCCAATGGAGGATGCGGAACAATCATGTTAAAAAATAGACTAGTTAATTTACAAATTACTTGCAAACTACAAACTAAAGGCTTTTACCCTACTGCAAACCCCATAATACCACGCTATTGCTATTACCACAAAATTCTTTCATTTTTTCAAAATCGGGTCGGCAAATCGTCAATTTTCATCCGATTGATCTTCATTTTGGGGAAAGAGACACGCGGAATTTCGTTCATGTTTCTCAAAGGTTAGATATGCTTAAAATTAATCGGATTTTCTAAGTTGTGAACCGAGTTAACGAAAAGTTAAGATTCGGTGGGATTTAAATGAATAGATTCTCATTTAATTGTAAAAATGTTAAATTGTGAAGACTTTTAAACGTACCCTGGCTGGGGCTAAAAATAATGTCAACTTTCGGCATTAATGATAGTCACCTTTGGTGTACTACAAAAAGTCCTATAATGCTAGCAATGACAATTGCGTAATTTTCGAAAGCAACGAGATTGGCCATCTATGACTTCAAAAGACGTTAGAAACAAGTGGAGATAGAGTGCGAACGAAATGTCTACAGCTTTGCTTTAATTTGTATTTTGATTTTCTGCATCAGTAATTAAAATATCAATAGTCCCTCCTTATCCCACCCCAGAGTGATGAGGAAATATGTGACTGTGGTGGAGAGAACCTGAAAAGCGATAGTTTTTTATGATTCATGAAACAGTGAAAGCTCATCAAATGCTTTTATACAGATTACTGCAAATTACTGCAAAAATGAGACTAAAATCAATGGTGAATACTCCCATCCCAGAAATTCCGATCGGATGAAGGTCAAGCTCTTGCAAGAGTATTTGCAATTTGTCGTGTGGAAAAGCTCGTTTTGTGCGCTGTTCTGTGCAAAGCCAAAGCTTAAAATCTCCCATCTAGGATAAAAAAAGATTGGATTCATGTAAATATTACGAAATGCAATGAATCACAAATAGAGCCAACACTCCTCACATACTTTGCGACAAATGTCAGCAGACAATCCCAAAATTCCACAAGATCCGATGACGAAATGTGCAACATAAAGTTTGGAATGCCACGCAGAAGTTGTAAAAATGGTGTTTAAGGTGGTTGAACAAGATAACGTAGATTCAATCAAGTAGCAGAAAATGATAGCCCCGAAACCAGCGTTAATATTATCTGCCAAGTCTTTCACGTTGTTGTATTGCGTTGCAATGTTCTGAAAAAGTTGTTCCTTGTCCCTTCCTTCGTACCGTCCAGGAATAAAAATTTTAACGATGTCAAAAGGCATCATTGGGGAATTGGTTGAGACGGATTTTGGTATTCTTTTGAATCCATTTCCATCTCCAAATTGCCTAGTATCCTCGAATAACAAGTTTTGGGTAACGTACTCGCTGTGAAAGGCATTCACTACTCTCCAAAGAGTAATTACGGCGAGTAAAAGTCCCAGGTCTACGAAGTAAGCACCGATGTATCGAAAGGTAAAGACAAGGATATGTGCTATCCCAATTAGGATATTAGTTGACGTCATTTCCAACTCTTCCAGGTCTGCCGAGTCTAGTATGGAATTGTTGGAAAGGAAAAAGATGAACTTTCCCTGGACAATGTGAGACTTTAAAACACTTTCTCCACTCCATTGACTCCATGGAACAGACTCCGGCCGAACTCCCGAGCCTCTGATAGTGGGAAGAAATGATTGCAGCAGACTTATTGTGCACAAAATGATCGCCATTAGCCGCACCTAAGCGTCCGTCACACCAGAAAAAAAACTATTTGAATCCATTAAACTGATTTAGAACTCTCCCAAATCCCCACCAAGAATGACTTACTAGAAGTGTTCTAGGAGTGACATGAACAGTAGGCCAGATTTCTTGACACAAGTCAATCGTATTTCTGAGGAAGTGTTGCTTAGTCCATAGCATCTTGTACACCACAAAGTGCAAAATGAATGCAGTTATGGACCAACTTATAACAAAGTATGCCACCGGGTTGTTCAGAGGTGTCTGAAGTTTAATTCGAATAATTGAGATGGATCCGAATAAATCGAGTATAGCTGAGAATACGCAAATACCCTTCAAGACAGTTCAAGATCAAAATCACTTAATTACTCCAAATTTCGAGAACTAATCTATGTGATATTTTAACTTACTTGCTGCAACTTAAACTGCAAGATCTCGACTTTGTTTTCACGTGACGTAGAATACAGGTAAGGGCAGATGCAAATAGCAAATGCATAGTTTAAATATGTTTGCAAACACACTGAGTAACCCATAATTGTGAGCCTTTAAAAGGTAGTTGGACTTTTTGTGATATGCGAAAGATAGACTGTCACTACCTGTTTTCCAGGACTTCTGGATATTGTTAAACTGACCTCACAATAACGATCTTGGAACAAATACTGTTAATGTCTTTAGATGCAGAGGGTAAAGTAGCCTCGCATTCAACGGGTCAGGAAATTCCACACCCTGTTCATTTGTACGCATGTATGTGTCGGTGTCAAAGTTTAATCATGCAATGATAAGTAATGAACATAATAATATAAGGACTCTATTTATAAAAAATTAACACAGGCTTGCTTACAATCCAGTGGACTAGAAAATTCTAAAGGAGCAGATTACGTAGTATGAGTGCTTTTTCAATTTACAAGAGTGCCTTGATAACTCGAACTGTTCATAATTTGCTGTCTGGAATACCTAAACGAAGGTTTATGATGTGTAGGTAGTCCACATTACAATAATTACAGTTGGATGGTAAAGCTTAAGTTACTCGAGTGATGCCATCGTAAATAACTGGCACTAACAACGAGACTTCCATGAACACGCTCGTTTGTGGAGACAAATTTTGCGAAAGTTTATTCAATGCAATATTCAATTGAGTTGTGTTATGTTGTATGAATTAATTTTTAAAGTTCCCAGTGGTTCGAGATATTTAGTGATTTGTGCAAACGTTTTGTTGCATAAACAAGTTTTCTGATTGGAACGATTCCTGATTTTGTTTGCTATTCAGAAGTGTTAGCTTTTGAATTAGGGATTTAGTTTGAAACATGCATAGAGCCGAAGTATTATGCCAGTACGTGCAACCTAGGTTGTAGTACTGCACAGGTCCTTATACAATTATATGTAGCTTCCCTACACCATATGCAAGCACGCAGGAGTTTAGTTTGAGAAAGGTAATAAAAGCTGCTCAAACAGCTGTTCTAACTTATCATGCGAGGTCGCACGGTCAGATTGGTCAGTGAAACTTGGGACATTTTTAATGAAGCAATAAAAATAGATGTACAAGTCATGCAGCCGTTTCAACTGTAAATCCTGTGCTCCTGAATGAACCCCAAATTGCTGAAACCATTCCCATTAAACATAAACTAATTCCAGCAACATTAGTTTACATACTCTGATCATTAGTTAGCATTACCTCCATACCATATGAAAACTTGAATATTTTAAATTTTAATTCAACAATGTGTTATAGTCATTTCACTCGCCACGAAATTTAATCATCTCTTCTAAAATCCACAACACAGATATAACTTTTATGCAAACCACAATATATTTAGTTTATGTCACATGTGTCGTCCCTTCGACGAGTTTATTACGATGGCCTAGTTAATATACATTTTATTTCCAGAAAAAAATCGCATAAATACTTAGGTGGAACCTGCCGGGATGCTATTCAGTCTTGAGCCGTTGTGTATTTCAACTTTCATATTTGACACATCCAATTCAAACCACTTTTGTCATGTTTCCAATTTCGGCGTTTCTGCCGGCTGCTGTAATGCTCTTCAATTCGCAAGCGTTTGGCCACATCCACAGCCATCCGAAATCTGCGACTCTTAACCATCGCACAGAAGGATTTGTTCGTCTCACAAAACCTGTCCCACCCCCAAACTTCGAAGGTACGATAGATTTCATGTTATTAGTATTAACAAAACAAGCAATACAAATTCAATTCACTTCCAATTCCCTCAGGATTTCCCGTGTCGGACACTCAAACTTCATTCAAATGTGCAACTCCGCAATCTGAAGTTCATCTTCGTTCTGGAATCCCAGATGAGTGTCGTCGGTGGAGAGATGGAGTTTATTTCCAATTAGACACAACTTACAGTAATTCCATAAGCGTGTTAAATTCACGAGACGTAAATTTAAACTGATTTTGAAAAATATATTTTAAAGGTTATTACGAGTTTTTCCTGATTCTGACTGCAGTTTACGAACTAAGCCAAGTACTCTGCATCCCCGTTTACATTTGGCCCTCTTTCGTTGAGCCTTCAGGAGACTACATTTTCGTCTCCAACACGCTTGAAGAAGACAAATATTGTTCTTCGCAAGTAGGACGGATAGGTTAGTAATGAAGACACGTTTTACCCACTCTTTATAATTCTGCATATAACTTCAGTTTCATTTCGCAACTTGTGATTTAAACATAAATTATAACATTAATTTATTACAGGTGGACGCCAGGTAAGGAAAACAGAATTTCAATTCTTCAATCGTTTATTCTCGGGAATTTTATTGGAGTTAAAATGTTGATTTTGAATTCAGATAATGCATCTGGGATCTCCGACATGCATGGAGTTCGGTATTGTTCAACACGAATTCATTCACGCTTTAGGATTTTTCCACGAGCAGTGTCGCCCAGATAGAGACGATTATGTGATTATTAACTGGGAGAACATTATTCCAGGTTAGAACTCTGAGCCGTAAAAATACCTTAAAAACGTGACCATTTACTTACGTGCAATTATTTCAGGAAACGAATGTGAGTTTACCAAGTTTGATAGCACACTCACGTTTGGCGTACCTTTCGACTTTGACTCCGTAATGCTTTACGATGGCTATGAATTCACGAGCAACAACAAGTCCACGATTATTAACAAGGTAAAACTCCTCAGCATTATCTGGATTGCAAGTCCACTGATCATGTTTATTTCCATACGGTAGAAACATTATAATAAAATTATTCCTTCTGATAGGAAACCAAGTTACCTACCCAAAGGAACTTTCAAATGTCCCAGAACGACGCTCGGAAACTTCAACGGATGTACCATTGTGACGTTGACTATGAAACTGTGCCCATGGCTGATGAACATTAGCAAGCTTTCTTTTTCCGACGCACAGGCGACAGGCAAATATGACAATGCAGTTTTTTCATACTATTATGTGTAGCAATCTGTTAATTTTTAATTCTTCACTTGCTCTAATAAAAAATCTGGATGATTAAAACAATGTTTTAAGATATTTTTAAAATTCCACAGCCAATAACTTTGGGATAAATTAACGCTAAAGTTATGTTCGAATCGTAAGCAGTTTCATTTATTAAGTCATTATAGAGAGCTACTCTTCAGTTTTGCAAAGAACTATTGAGGAAATATGATTCACGATTACACCTAAAATAACTGGACAGCTTGTAAATAAATTTTTAATAAAAAATCCAACCATCCCAAGGGAGTCGTAAGGTCAGATTAAGTGAGCATGGGAATTGTTCAGCTAACATAATTCGAAGGTAACTTTGACGTGGCCTGAGCTCCTGAAGACGTGTTATGACTTCAGGTTTTAAAATCCAGTAGGAATTAACACAAACTTGCATTCCAGTACTTGTCTGACGACCCTTATGAAATTTTGTATATTTTGACCGGATAGTTTTCATTTTAAAAACTGCATCAAAAGTATGACACTAAAATTGAATTTAAATTTCCATATAAAGAGCGAATAGTCATTTGCTACTATTTATCATTGTGTATTGTGGAGTCATTTTATTTACTGTTAACTAAGAATCGAAAGAAATCGTTAATTTCGTTGTGGCACAAAATTCACTAAGTATACACTCAACTTAAAACATTATAATCAGCAGATTTTAAAACTAGGTTTAAGTTAAAGTTAAATTTTAAACCATGGATGCCTCAGCTGGTCAATGAAACTTTGGACATTGTAATGCTGATCGCAAGTAATAAAAGTAAATATCAAAATCAGTCTCTTCAACTGATTGTGAGGCATTTGTGTGTTCCCGAACCAAAAGTACTGCGACTGTTGCCATTAAACCCAAATATAATTAAAACACTTTTTTAATCGCACCTCGAATATGAAAACGTAAATCATGAGCCTTGCTAAAGATAATTAAATAATTTTTGTAATGTAATTTACCTCATCCCGGAGTTCTAGCATCGTCTCTTTTTTGATCCACAAAACATCAGTCGAACTTTTATTGGAACCAGAATATACTCAATTTATGTGTTACATATGTGAGTTGAGTTTATTAGAATGGCCTAGTTTAGACATTTTATTTCTACATGAAATTTACTTTAACGCTTGGCTGGAAACCTTCTATGGCGTTATTCAGCTATGAGGTCTTTCAGCTCTGAGATTTGACCATAGACATTTAAGTCTATGGATTTGACGCAGCTTATACAAATCGCTTTTGTCATGTTTTCGATTTCGGTGTTCCTGCTAGCGGCTCTAACGCTCTTTAACTTGCAATGTATCATTGGTCACAGCCACAGCCTTCCAAAATCTGCGACTCTCAACCAACGCCCTCGTGGCACTGATGGATTTGTTCGTCTAACAAAGCCTGTTCCACCCCCGAATTTTGAAGGTAAGACAAATTTGATGTTATTCCTATAAACAAGGCAATTTATACAAACTCATCTCCAATGTCCCCAGGATTCCCCGTTTCCAGCACTCAACCCTCATTCAAATGCACAACTCCGCAAATGTCAGAACAATCTGGAATTCATCTTCATTCTGGAATCCCTGATGAGTATCGTCGGTGGACCTGTGGACTTTTTTTCCAAATAGACACAACCTTTAGTAATTCCATAAGCGTGTCAAATACACAAAAGGCAAGTTTGAGCTGAATTTATTTTAATACTTTGCAGGTGAGTGTGAAATTTTTCTAATTAAGAGCGCAGTGTACGAGTTAAGCGAAGTACTCTGCATTCCATTTTTCGTCTGGAACCCTTTCGTGAAACCTACTGGAGACTACATCTTCGTCGCCAACACTCCTTCAGAAGACGGCGATTGCTCTTCACAAGTGGGACGAATAGGTTTGTAGTAAAGATTTATTTGGACTCGTACATATTCAGTCTGTAATTCAACTTTCTGCTTTTACTAATTTGTAATCTAACAAATTACAATTTAAAATTACAGGTAGAAAACAGGTAAATAAAATGAAAGCTCAGTTTTTTAATTCTTGAACTTTCAACATGTTGGTTTTGAATTTATAGATAATGAATATGGGATCTCCGACTTGTATGAGCTTCAGTGTTATTCAACATGAATTCATTCACGCTTTGGGATTCCTGCACGAGCAGTCTCGTCCAGATAGAGACGATTATGTAATTATCCACTGGGACAACATTATTCCCGGTTAGATTTCAGAGCTTTTAAAAAAACTCAAAGAAACATGAATCTTCACGTGGAATTATTTCAGGATACGCGTACGCATTTAAGAAGTCTGATGACTCACTCACGTTTGGCGTACCTTACGACTTTCAATCTTTAATGCACTACGAAGGATACGCATTCACGAAAAACAACAAATCCACAATTATTAACAAGGTACAAAACTGAAGTGTCCATATCCACTGATAATTTTTATTTGCCCCACCAGAAAGATTAAAATTCTGAAAATTATTCCTTCTGCTAGGAAACCAAATTACCAGTAAAAAGGAACTATGCAATGTCTTCTTACGATGCTTTGAAACTTCAACGGATGTATCACTGCGACGCTGAGTACGAATCAACGATTGATAATTATTATTATTAAACTTTCATTGTATCCGACACACAAGTAAAAGTTTTGATAATGCAGTTGTTTCCTGTTGACTGTCCTGTGTGGTGACAATGAATGACAATGAATTTTGGTGGTGGTGGTGAAACCAATTTCTTAAAAGCATATTAAGTCCATTCAACCAGCATTATTAGACAGTCGCAACAACAGTAGGATCCATTTCATGAACTTTATATCATCAAGTATCAAGTGCAGGGAATCAACAAATATAAATTACAAGTGCGTACAGGTTTATTTAATTACTCAGAGAGATTGCCGAAGAAAATCCACATTGAAGAGCTACTTGGAGAATTATGGGGCGTTTGTTTTCGAAACGTTTAAAATAATCATTTTACAGTTTGAGAATCTTATTAAGTTGCCAGAAGTCTCATTCTCTTTATTTCTTGGAGTCATTTTACTTTAATAGATTTTTAAACAAGCCAATTAATTATTGTAACCTTTTCATTCATCAATTATGGAAGATCTTTGTTTTCCTGCAGAGCCTTTGCTGAAATCACTACTTCACAACCCCACAGTATTACAGTTTCAATTACTACTAAACTGTAACCTTTACACAGCCGCTACATACTGTGGTCACTGCATTCAGCTCTTCCATATTTTGTTGACTTTCCAGATTGCAGAGCTCATCGTCTCACATTTGACTTTCAACGGCATGAAATCTGCAAGTCAAGACAACTCTTATTTCTGCGAAGGAGTCCAAGGAACTCGTAGCTTTTAACTAAAAGCCGTTCTTGTTCTGCAGGAGGAGGTTGAAGAACTCACCGAAATGCTGCACAAGACAAGTTGTCTCTGGAGGAACGAAGTCATCGTCGACATATATCTCTCTCCTCCAAGATATTCCGAAGTCTTCTGCCCATCTTTGCGAATCTTTCGGACGAAACTTTGATGCGAGGAATCCTTGGGAGCTGAAGCGTCTCAAGGAGTCCGAAGTCAGTTTAACTTCTTTATTAAATTTTACTCGATTCACTGAGAAAGAAAAAGAGCCAACTGAACAAACTCTTCTTTTCCAAGCCTCCATGAAACAAAGAGGGGAATCAGTGAAATCACCCGAATGGGATTTGTCCGTGTGAGCGTTAAGAACTATTAGAATAGAGAACTTACCTCGTGTGACGCGAATTGGAATGACTAGAGAGAAGATAGGGCGACGTCAAGGAGGATTCCATCGGGCTGAATGTTCATATGCAGTGATTCATCGTGAGAGAAATTAATTCTGAAATCAGTTTGTAGTGAGATGTGGACGAAGACTTACTGCGGCACTTCAGGAGGGCCGTCGAATTCAGAAAACTCCAAATTTCCTCGTCGCAGACGTTTGAAGAAGAGGTGGAGGAGACGTGGACCTTCGTTAGCTGGTTAGTGACGAAGGATGGATAGAAAACTCCAGAATGTCTTGGAGGAGGGAGACAAATCGATGAGGACTTCGTTACTTCAGGAACAACTTGTCCTCCGCAGCATCTCGTGAAGTCCTTAGGCCTCCTACAGAACAACAAGAACAGGTTTTTAGTGGAAACGAAGAGTTCCTCGGACTTCTTTGCAGAAGTTGGAGTTAAAGAGACTTACAGATTTTCTGTCGTTGAATTTCAAGTGGGAGACGATGAGATCCGGAATCAGAAAAGTCCATAAAATACGGTTTAAAGTTGAAAGCAGTGACCACAGAATGGGTGTGTGTGGGACAGTTTAGCAGCAATTTACTTTAAGGAGTTGTGAAGTGCTGATTCTACCAACGGCTCAGCAGAGAAATAAACAGCTTCCATATTCGATACAGGAAGAGATTAAAATAATTAACCGAGTAAAGTAAAATGACTCAAAGGAACAACACGAATGAGACTTCTGACATTGTATTTTAATAGAACAACCTGTTCCGAGCTCCTCAGGTTTCAGAATGAAGTTACCGTCCTAAAGACCGAATGCCCAATGTCAAATACTTATATTAAACCTGGAGTCACTCACAATACAGACGAGATATTTCAAGATAGACAAATTAGATTCTTCCAAGACGGCCTTATAATCTGAATACTTCGCACAGTGCAGATAAGGATTACAAACTCATGATTAGAAGAATATGAGTTTAGGAAGTTTGGATACTAGCAAACCAGTTATTCATCTTTTAGATTCACCTACATACAGTAGAAGTTCAAAGGTCCCTAAGAGAAACACTTCTTCTTCCATCGGTCCATCAATTTCACAAACTTGTGTGCTATTTCATCTCTAAAGCAAACGCTCATCTCATCTCCTCAACATCTCCTCAACATCCAATTTGAATATCAATGCAAATCTCCTTTCTATCTCTCTCGTTATCACTGCAAATAGGCATATAGCAGAGTTTATTAGTGTTTCAGACGGTAGATAATTGTCTGATGATTCTTTCCGCTATCAGTGATTGAAGTGCCTGTCCATTGGAACTGACCTATTTACATAATACTTTATACTGCTTTGCGATCATACATACTGCGATCATACTGCAAGTCTGCTAGTGTTAATCTTAATTTTCCAATAAAATAATTAGTTCCAAAGTCCCACTGATAATTATTCACTACCAACAGGCTGCCCGGTAGTTGAAGGAATGAGTAATTAGTTAGGAGGGTTTTAATTTGCAGATTCAGACCAATTCACAACCTTTGAAAGTCCCTATGTATGAACTACGTGTACTGCAATTACAATCACAAATTCTGGATCATATTTTCCAATTATTAATCATGAATCTGCTTCGCTCACTAAGCGTTTTGTTCCTATTTGTTTCATGTTGTAATTCTTCACGTTTCTTCCACAACTTCATCTTCCCCAAGACAATTTCTGCCACTCCAGTCACAAGAACAACGCCACACCCAATTCCAAACAGAATGAAGAGAGACTTAACATTCGACTTTAAACTTAGAGGTCTCACTAATTCCTCATGAGTTAATTTTACTTTCACAAGATACGGAACAAACTGACTGAAATAAATTAAATCTGTAAAAAAGGCGTAGATTCCCGATTCTACCATCAGTTTTGATCTTTTAATCACCTCGGGATTCCCACACGCATCATACGCTACGAACCTTGGAGTACCTTTCATTCTATCTTCACTCTTTCTGTACTGAAACCCTCGCAAAAAAGACCTTTTTGGGAAAAAATGGTCCAAGTAGTTCTTGAAACTCAATTCATCTTCTACAAAAACTGTTTTGTTGCATTCAGCAAGTTCCTCTTCAACCTCATGGAATGCAAACACCTTCTTTCTAATTTTGTGTCCTTCGATTTCAACTCCCACATTCCGAATTCGCTTAAAGAAATTATACAACTTTAGATTCTTAGCTCGCCTCAAGGTAGATTGAGAAGCCCCACATTGAATATCTAAATCCCTCAGTGCTTCGCATATGTTCTCTTCGAACTCATTTTCAGGGCTCGCAATCATACCACTTTTCATTGCATTTGGATTCCACCGTTTAATAGTGTCCTTCACCGTCAAGATCTCCAACTCCGGAAAGTGCATAAGTTCTTTCCAAGTTCTTGCAACATTCGTTTCTACAGGTGCGACTACAAAATTGGTTAAAATCCCTTTAAAACTGTTGCTAAAGATGAGACATGTCATCATCCACCCAGTAAAGATAATGCAGAAGCGAGGTATCCGTTGCATACTCCCGACTACATGAGGACTCGATTCCACCAACGGACGTAAAAGATTTAGGGCTAGCAGAAATGCAAACTCCAAGCGGGCTTGTTTACAACGCTCATCCGCTTCCACACAAAATGACGCTGCCACTAAAGAAATTAAAATCGAAATCAGAAGTGACGTTAGGGCAAGCCATGTGAAAAAGTCAAAGGGGGACAAGTAGAACGACAGGAAACCCAGTGGGCTATCCTGGTTTATTCCTGAACACGTCAGAAATACAAAATTCCTGACGTCAATCGGATGAAAGTGGGTAACATGTTGACGGTATCTGGTGTCCCTTTTTAGAACGTCTCTAAGTCCCAAAATATGATAAATACTTCCACTTGAAATAGAATCTCCCGTCTTAACCATCACTGTCGTAATTGATCTGTTGCTGAAGAGGTTCTTGTACAGAAACGACCCGTATAAGAAAGTCATCGCTCGCTTGTTCGTCTCCGACCTCTTATTAAAGACTTCATGGATAAGTTGCGTATCCGTCTTCGCCAACAGAGACGTTGGAGAGTCCTCGAAATTTGGAGTGCCCATCTCTACAAGCTTATTAGTCTCGTACAGGTAATCTTTTAATCGGAACAATTCCAGAGGAAACCTCTTATCCGGATATTGTGACAAGACAAGACTCCCGTTCTTTTCTACCGCAAGTTCCTCGTTTCTGAATCTGTAAGGCGTGTACAAACCTAATAAAGTCGAATTTCGAACACACCGGATGCACACGTTGCTGAAATTTTCGACAGTCACTGTAGATGGGTTTGAATCCACCAACTTTCCGAGGAACAAGTGATTAGGAAAATGCTGTTTTGCCAGCACATTTACGAAGCTATGAACGCTGTCGTCATCCTTAGGATCCATGTGTTTCGTCAAGACTACTACGTAAGAACTTGCTTGATTTCCAGTGTACGTGTCTCCAAAAATGTGAGCGATTTTGTTGTAAATAGGACAGTCGAATCTGATTTTACACGAATGCCTGGAAAAATTATTTCTGTCAAGAATCACGTGAGCTGTGCAAGACGACGTTGCAATAGAACGATCTCGGAATTTATGATCGAAGTATCTCAACAAGTGTGTGTGTGTCCGAATCCACAATGATTTCAACGAGATAAAAGCTGCGCTCGTGCACCTTCCCAATTTATCAAAGCAATTAAAGCGTTGCAATGGTTTATCTGGAGGTCCGATGATGTTGTAATTGTCCAAAAGAACCAAGTTCACTCGACAATGTTGGAAAACGTTAATTATTTGATTGAAATTCTTAACTTCCAGAGATTCTACTGAACTATTTGAAACAAAATATGGGATACACTGAATAAAACCTACGAGGAAAAAGCTTTTTACGACATTAATGTCGATTAACCTTTTATGGGAGTTCTTAAATAGCATCTGCAACTGTTGAAACAAAAATTCTCTTTCCTTCGTCACCATATTTTAATCAATCAAAGTATTAAATAGACAACTCCTTTAAAGACTAAAAAGAGTTAGGGATAATTTCACTAAGAGCGAGTATAAGCTTGTTGTGTTACAACTGAAATAGCTCTTCTTGGGAATCAAAAAAACTCCAACGATTCGTCTACAAAATTATGGATATAATTTGTTTGTTTTCCATTAAATATTTCTCGAGTACCCATTCACGCTAACGCAAAGTGCAGAGCATACAGAT
The DNA here is from genome assembly GCA_034696625.1 of Isotomurus palustris. Classification (NCBI taxonomy): domain Eukaryota; kingdom Metazoa; phylum Arthropoda; class Collembola; order Entomobryomorpha; family Isotomidae; genus Isotomurus; species Isotomurus palustris. The sequence continues at coordinate 77,937 of JAQGAD010000045.1, read as the reverse complement.
GCATGGGAAATTAATTTTCAGTTACAACCTCACAGCGAGTCTGAAGCGCTGTGATGACACGTAACAAGTTGTATTAGAGTCAGCGTAAAACACTTTTATCGTCACATCATTAACATAGTTATGGACAAAGAAAACTAAGAACAAAGTGTTAACGTCCAATTAAAACAGGTACGGGTGGCTTTAAAACGATTTTAACACCCACCGTTTGTTAAATAAAAGTTGAGTTATAAATTGTTACTAGAAATCGTGAGGTTGAGTTAGTCAGCAAATAATTTAAATGATTAATAATTAACAACAATTGAAGATTGGTTGTCTGATGAAAGAATTTAAAACGCAATAAAATTCTTGCGTCGCCAGCAGAACAAGGGCTGGCTTTAGTAAATCAGCTTCAGAGTAACACTCACACTTGGAATTGAAAAGGTGAAGTGAGTGAGAGACGAAGAACATCTTCAGGAGTGACTGGACCGTCTAAATTTGAAACAGACATATTTAAGGAAAATGACTTCACGGAGTTAAAAGTTGTCAGGTTTTACCGAGTCGAAACCACTCTTGGTTCCCGACGTCTTTCCTGGCTTCGTAAATGGCATTCTTGATAGCAAATAAGACTCCCACAGCGACGCACTGTGGTGGTTCCCCCGTCGCTAAAATAGGTTTAGGGGTTTTCAGGGTGATCCAATTCGATAATTAAAATTATTTGAATATTAAATTCATGTTGGTTCACCTTTGGACCTTAGAATTCCAATGGGATTCGGCGCATTCTTTAGTAAAGTTATTCGCAAGTCTTCGGGAATATCTCTTGGTAGTGGTGGCTTGTACAGCTAACCAAAATAAATTTTCTTCTTTAATCTTCAAACAAAACTCATATCATTATTTTCTAAAACGAAGTGGTTTGTGCAAACCCAAGTTCCATTTGTGAGTAGTTGTCCGGTTTTCTGGTCATAAATTAATTTCTCAGTTGTGAAGTAACCGAGTCCCATAACGTAAGCTCCTTCGACCTGGCCGACGTCTAATATCGGATTTAAACTGTTCCCTGCATCTTCAATTATGTCAGCTCGAATAATCTGGGAAAATAAATGGTTGTTAATGGAACAGAGTAGAGTATAACCTTCCTCTCATTACATTAAGTTGTTTACCTTATATTCACCAGTGAGCATGTCTACCTCAACTTCAGTGGTTCCAATGGTCCAGATGTGGTAATGACTCAATTTATCATCAGGACCTGGCCTGGAAATCAAGTTGTTTTTGGAAGATATCTCTTCACAAAGGGAGCAATTGTCGATAATCAAAATTAATTAATGAAAACTTTACATGTAAGAGGCCATCAGTGGAATATGCGCTGCGTGGCAAAGAGCGACTAATTCTTCCCAAGTTTTTGGCTTAGATTTTTCTTTGACAGGAGCCATTCGTGCTTTGAGTTCCTTGCACGCCTTCAATGCAGCCTAATTCTCATGGCAAAAAAGTTGGCATTTTAGTTTAACCAGCCAAAGGTGAAAGTAGACGAGTACGTTGTGTTGTTCATAACCGGACTTACGTAAACGCAGAGTTCGCTGCAAATAAAAATTAAGTTACAGTTTATTAATATATGTGTGCAATAGCATTAGGTTGGAGCCTTCGTAGATCAGTTCAAAACTTACCTGGTGACGGATCCTCCCGTACCATCACTGTTGGGGGCTGTTAAGTTATTGGTCGGCTTTACTTTTATTTTTTCTATAGGAATCCCAAGTTCGTATGCAACTGCTTGGACCACCTGGAAAAGTTTGGACATACTTTAAGAAGCAACGGACCTCTGTATTTGGTATTGGTTGGGTAAGTGAAGAAGTAGAACTACCTTAGTATTGATTCCTTGCCCACATTCAATGCCTGTAGACAAATAAGCAATTGATTAGATATTTAGTATTCATAGACGTACTTCGTTTTCAAAATAATTGTTGTTAAACTAACCGGCATGGGTAACGACGACAGTTCCATCACCCTTGTAAATAGCAACGTAAGTAGGAAAATGGAAAGCCCCTAAATATTCCAACGGGTATCTCATTGGAACGATGGAAAGTCCACGTTTTTTCCAGCGATTCTCCTGACATCACATTATATATTGGACTTCGAGGATATTAATAAAGAAGCCAACTGCAAATGTCCCTTACTTTGTTAAAAGCATCAATGGCTTTTTTTCTATTTTCGATGTCTCCGGATTCATTCATTTCTTGTATCATTCTTGGCATCAGATTTTCTCCAGTCATGGGCGTCTCTGGTCCGAAGCCAGTAACGATTCCATCTCCGTCTTCAATCAAGTTAGCCAATCGAACTTGAATGGGATCTTTCTTTAGTTCAAAAGCAATGTGTTCCATTAAGCTCTCCACCAAGGCAATACCCGGAACGGACCCTTAAGAAAAACAACGAGCATGTTAACTTTACATAAACACGAGGAATTGATCTCCATTGAATGTTGACAAACCTGGAGCTGCAATTGAAAGAAAGAGATGAGAAACAAGACCTGACTGAAAATAATGCTGTACATGAAGTGTTTAAGGGTGAGTACCTCGGCACCAAGTATTTGGTGCGGTGTTTGTGATAATATTAACTGGAGAAAGTTCCCATCCAAGGGCTGTGTATATTGACTGGAAGAACATGATTCCAGCTTCTGCAGTTTCTTCGTTTGCAGAAATTCCTACTCCACAGAAGATTTGGGCCTTCAAGCTGAGAATCTTTCCGGTATCGTTGACTCCGATTTCATATTTCATGAGGTACGGAGGACGTTTTCCGATCACTTCCATGTTAGATTCTAGACTTAAAGCTACTTTCACAGGTTTGTTAGTGACGTGAGCTGCAACTGCAGCAGCGGTTGCGACATGAATGCATCGAGAAATCTTGCAGCCAAATGCGCCTCCAAGTCGCCTGACTTGGATGTTAATTCTGAAATTGTCCGAACTGGTTAGGCTGCGATTCTAACTTGGAATATTTTAATTCTTACTCGTTATTAGGAATGTTGAGTACGGTTGATATGGCGTGTTGAGTCATATCTATTGATTGTGTAGCAGAATAAACATCCATTCCATCTTCTTTGGGAACACAAATAGCGATTTGTGTTTCCATTTGGAAGTGATACTGCGCACCGATTTCGAATTCACCCGTTATTGTTTTAGTGATTGGTTCTTTCGACGCTGAAATGATGATGATGATGATGAGTTGTTAAACACTGAATCGACAAAGCAAATTAATTAAAGATTGAGTTTAGTACTTTTTGAACTTTTGACGGTAGTTGTGACAAGCTTATCAAGTCCTCCTTTTTGTACGGAAGCTTCTTTTATCCCATCTTCGAGAGTGTAGACACCTTGTTCAACGTTGGCGTACTGAATTTTGACTTTCTTGGCTGCTGCAAGTGCGATGTCACTCGTTTCGGCAAGGATAAGACCAACAGGTTGTCCAGTGTAGCGAACTTTGTCCTTGGCAAAAATCTGTCAAGGTAAACGATATATATCAATTATGCAAATTGGAACAGGCAGGCATGACTGATCTGGCAATACTTCGTCCGGAGTAGATGAGAAGACCATGTAGTTGTTGGTTCCAGGAATATCCGAGGCCTGAATAAATCGAACAACTCCAGGGATTTTCTGGAATGAATAGAATTGAAAGTGAAGTTTTTGAGGGAAGAAAAGGTGCATTTATTTGTAAGGAAGAGCCTACGAGAGCATCGGAGGGGTCAATGGAGTGGATGTCAGCTTTTCCTACAGTCGATCCTACAAATGCTCCATGGAGTTCTCCAAACTTGGGTTCGATATCGGCGATGTACTCAGCCTCTCCTGAGACTTGTGGAGTGGACTCGACTTTTAAGACGGGCTTGTTTATTGGCCACGTAGATTCGTCGGTGTCAAAAGTCTGGGTTCCTTTCGTGACATTTCTAGTGATACTCTTTCCTCCAGACTGATACGCTGCAGTTACATTTGACCCGAGGATCCCAAGGATTGTCTACCAGACAACAGAGTGAGTTTAGCATTCCAGTAGTACAGATTATTATGGTTAAGGTTACCTTGTATAGCAAAGACTGGGTTAATCGCTTTCGGTACTCGACAGAGCCATCAACTGGTGAGGCATCTGGAACAACTTCCCTTTCAAGGGTTTCCAAAGCTTCTTGGAGGACGGCTGGACTTTTGAGGGACTTTCCATTGAGAAACTCTTCTGTCTCACGCGCATGACTCTGTAGATTAGGAAGTGGCCAGTGAAATAGTTATTAAAAGGCTTTTCGATCAAAATTTGCAATTAGCAGTAAACTTACGAAACCGTTAGCGATTCCTCCGAAGACAATCCTGGGGTTTTCCATTACGGTAAAGTTGTTTTCAAAGTCGACTTTAAACAAAAAGCCTCCGTTAACGTAAGCGTGGGCATTTTGATATCTTCTTGTGATCTACAAAATTGAATTTTATTATAATAATAGTGTGAAGGATCAGTAAATGTGGGACAGAGTAGGAACATGGCTAACCTTAAATGAACGGAAAACGTGTTCTTTGGTGGTAAGCGGCTTCAGCACAACGGAAATGACAATACGTCCCACCATATTGAGAGCTAAAAACTCCGTAAGAGTGAACAATTCCAAACCGGTGACAGAAGTAGCTGTGAAACAAAATTTTAAATAAGTTGACTTGTAAATTTTTAAGTTGAACTATGAAATTACAAATTGATAGCTGAGCGCCAGAGGCTTCAAGAATGGTAAAGATGTCTGAAGGGAAATCTTGATGGGCATGTTTGAGCATCAGATTGCCGGCCAAGCTTCCAGCCTGAGTTTAAAAGTTTGTTATAGCCTCAAATCGTATTTGTGGGATAAGAAAGACTGTTGGCTGCTTACATTTCTAACAGAAACATTAGCGATCCTCTTCATGTGTTTGCTAAGGGCAAGAGCGTACTCGAATCCAGGGGTGGTAGAAGCAGCCTTCAAAGTTCGAATAGCCTGGGAAATTGTTACTCCTCCACCTAAGACAATTCCTCCGGGACCGACTTCAGTGTTTTTAAGCTCAGGAATTGTAGTGATGTCAATGAATGCTTGTACTGTGTCAGTGTCCGACTTGAAAACACCTGGACAAAAAAGATGCATTCTGTACTAAATTATTCTTAACTGCTGAGTTTTGAGAAGATGTTGCAGAGGTCTTGTTCACCTGTTCCAGTGTTTCCAGCTACAAGTCGAGTGTTCTTTGCTTCCTCCTGAAATTGAGTGAGAAAAGTAAACGCACTTTGGAGGGACGTGGCCTTCACCCACTGTTTTCCTGAAACTTGAAGCAACTTGTCTCCGGAGGACTTTGAAATGGGACAATTCGCATGACTCCTCGCACAATCAGTGTTCTTTCTCAAAGGACAGGTTCCCTTACAGACATCCTGGAAGCAATCAATGAATTCTTACGATACCGCTGATTAAAACCGGAGCTAACGTGAGAAAACTGGAGAAAGCATACCTCAATGTCTGCGCATTCCTTCCTAAGTTCCTCAGGAGCATCGACAGCCATCGACTTGAAGGCATCCAGAATGGGACGATATCCTTGAAAGGGAATGAAGACTTGGCTCAATGTTAGTTTTGACTGATAAGTAGTTATGCACGTGGAGGTTTACCTGTACACCTGCAGAGATTCCCATCGAAGTTGTTTTCTATTTGTTTCGCCTTCAGTACTGATGAAGCCTCCGTCAGACTAGAAGATGATACAAAATTATTATTTCTCTACACTCTTTCTCTGACGAACCTTTTTATTTCCTCACCTGTACATATTCATGACCATTCCAGAAGAACAGAACCCACATTGTGTCCCAGAGAACCTAACAAGTCGTTGTTGGATCGGGTGGTATCCTTCTTTACGGTTTCCCAAACCTTCTACAGTTGTTATGTCCCATCCGTCACAGCTTAAGACGGGCATCAAACACTAGACCAGAACAGCTTTGTACATTAATACCGAAAGTAGGAGACTTATCTTTACTCTTATCCAGGAATGTCTGCATAGTCCACTGAGATTTCTGTATGTTGCTTACCGAGTTGACAGATCGAACAGTTTGATCGGAGGGAGCCTTAACTGTGACAACACAGGCTCCGCAGCCTCCTTCTCTGCACATGAATTTGGTTCCCTTCAGTCCAGCCTTATCCCTGATGAAGTCAACCAGTCGAGTCTGTGGTCCAATGTCAGCTTCATCCTCTGGTATCACTGGAAGATATACATGATAAGTTCAGGCAACTGTTATCTTTTTAATGAGGAATACAGGTTGCTGTTAGTCTATGAATATGAATAAAAATCAACTAACCTGTGTACGGACGCTTGTTGATGTAAAAGCTGACCGCGTTGGAGGAAGTCTCGTGAGCACTTTGCAGTTGCTTGTCTCCTTCTCCTTGGTTGCACGGCATCGCTCTTTCTGCCTATTCAGCTTGGAATGAACACTTCAACGACACCCGTGTATATTTGTGACTATTGGCGTAGCCCGATAATTTCCTAATTAGCTCTTTGATAGTTGTTGGCAGACAGAGTGTGAAGGGTCGACTGTTCCATGAATTGACCACAGATCTAGACAAAAGAGACAGAAGCAGACAGCCAGCCAGCGAGTAAACAGCAGAAAGTGAGAATGTTTTTTAATCTCTGGACTCCGGAGGCTGAGAGGACTGGAGATATCATTCAATTCATTCAGTAAGGTCACATAACCCGTTGGATTGGTTGACGATAAATATTTACTTTTTGCATGTATCTGTCATATGCGAATCTGCACTGCATACATCTGAGATCTGAGTTTGGTGGTTTCTGTCCTCGCTTGTATACTTAGTGTAGTGTAGAGGTGTCTGCACATACGTATAGTAATAATCAACACCGTTCAGACTTTCAACTGCTGTGCTTGTGTAATTAAAGCCAGTGCATGTGGTTATTTCATACACTTGCTTGTAAGTGTGGAGTGTGGTAGTATTGCAGAATTGTGTTGAGTTCCAGTCTTCCAGTAGTTCCAGTGTTCCAGTCAGTGTGGACGGTTGGGAGCAACGTGACAAAAATTGGCGGGAAACAGGTGGGATCTCTACCTCTCGTCTCTATCTTGCTCACTCGCTGTGTGAACTGCATGGTATGGTGTGTGTTTATCAGCAGTTCGTGTTCTAGAATCGTTCGTCTCTTGCAACTATGTGAATCATCATTTAATTTGTAAATTCTGTGTCAATTAGATCTTCCTTTTATAGTCGTTAAGAGTGATTGATAACGACGTGTCAGTGCTGGTTGAGGCCTCAATAGAATTCGATAGTTTTAGGGGGACACTTTGGAAGTCGAGATTCGTTGCGTCCGTTGGAGGTAAGAGATGAGCGGGTTATCACCACGATGTGATAAGATAGAAGCTAGATAGAATGACTCGAAATTGAATTCTAATTTAATGTGGATTGTAGCAGGTACATGTATTGGAGAGATGGCTGAGAAGAAGTTTGATATTGCTGACCGGTTTCTACCCCGGCATGATTCAGTTGCGAAGGAATCCATTAGAGCTTTTTACACGCGGTTACTGAAAGAGAAGGTGGGTAACGCATCAACTGAAATTGATGCGGAAGAGATTGTGATCGTGGAGGAAGAGGGAGGTGTGGGACAGCCGACATGTTTTGGGGAAGGCCCAGTTGCAGCGCCGTTGGAGGCAGCGGTGGACGGTGAACACGTGGAGGAGGTCGACAAGGAGAAGAAAGAAGCTGCTGTGATACAGCGAAGTCATTCTGAAAAAAAATTGGCGATGTCGGACTCTGAGACTGTTGAGGACGAGGAGCACGAAGAGATTAAGGAAGTCGACGATGTGGAGCAGGCCGAGATGCAGCCAAGTTATTCGGAAGATGTTACGCTTTCAGAATCGGAGACAGAGGAGGATGACCAAATCTCAGAATTGCAGTTCGTAGTCAAACAGGAAAATGAATACGACGCAGTAGTTCTTGAAGACGTAGATCTAGGAGTATGGTACTTGGACGAGTACGAAAACGCTGCGGATTCTGTGCGTACCATTAAAACTGAATCTACAGCAGGTCAACCTGCAGGTGCAGTTGATCCGCCCGTAAACGTTAAGGAGTGCTCTGTCAAAATCGAAAAGATGGATCCCTTATGAAACCTTATTGCTAGTCAAGAATTAGTTTTTCGTAATTTTTTGATTGCTCAAGACAAAAAAAAACGGTAATTTTTACTGCATGTTGACAAATGTAACTTCTGCGAATGACTACGGGTGCATGCGTTAGTCAATTAAGGCTGATGAAACTTTAGTTAAATGAAACATTTATAGTCATCACTTGTCCTTGAATTCGGGAGCCAAATTCTCAATGGCCGAGGTAGCTTAAGTTATTTCGTTTTACGAAACCTTATCTTCCAAATATTGCAAATAATATAAATCTCAGTGTGATAGTATTAAGTCATCGTAACGACCAGGTGTTAATAGAATTTATTTATTGATACTCATTTTTGTAATATTCAACTACAGGTAAACGTATAAATTACATTGTTATACATTGTTATTATTATTTCGTACCTTTAACATACATGGTGTTAAATTTCATTTTTTCTTAAATCGACTCGATAACGTAGTTAATGCGTTTGATAATTTTATGTAACTTAACGTCTTCCATGAGTGATGAATAAAAACCAAGTACATTAAATTTAATTGGTAATTATTATACTTCGTAAGATGTGTGTAGTGTCATTTTTAGACTTTGGAGTACTTAAGACTCCGTCTTCCAGTTACTGTTCTACCACATGATATACTATTTTTACATGTCCACTAAATCAACTTAAGAATAAATACTTCAGAAGGATAAGTCAAGGAGTCAAGTCAACTAAGCCACTTATAAATATCATACTCTCTGCGCTCCCAGTTAACATGTACACAACAATAGCGGCTTCTAACGTACACCGTAAGGCTTTTATGCTAAACCAACTAATGTAATTCCTACATCATATTGCACGCTCAAAAACAAAATTCTACCAAAAACAAAACTAACTACTACAAAATAGCTTGGATGATGGTAGCTGAAACTGGTACAATTACCAGAATCGCGTTTGTTACATGTGTATTTTCGAAATGGTAAGTATATGAACCATTTGTCCACTTGAAAATATTTATTTTTTCATTCGGTTTGCTTGTGTTGATTACGAATGGCAGCGCCATGCCGTCACGTAACATTTTCTTACTAACAAGTATTGCGTTCAATACTCGAATTATTCTTGTCTCCCGGATGCGCAAACGATGTCTTGAAAGTTTCAATTTTACTGACAATGAAGAGTTATGATGACATACATACCTCTGTTGACAACTAACGGCATGTCGGCATATTGTTATGAGATTCTTATTTTCAGGAAAGCAAAAGGCGTTTGTAATCCGTGATTTACTTCCTTAGATTTTAACGTTTCACCTAGTAGATTCCCCCTGACACACTCATACATGGCGATCGACTTTAGAATGGTATTATTCACACTCTGGTTAATACCGCTTAAGACCCAAATACATTTAAACAACAATCAGAAGCAATTGCAACTTATAAGGATATCAAAAAAGGCAGTTGTCATAATTTGGCGTAACAATTTTTACGGCAATGTGTAAAGACAGTGTAGGGTTATCTACATGTAGTAGCTGAACCATTATGAACGTTTGTAAGTTTTTTGATTTAAAAGTAAATAACTACTTTCACCATTTTTATTCCAATTACTATTGCACCATATTGCATAGTATTAAAACAGAATTCCCGTTGAAGGAAGTTACAAAGAATTTTGATCACTTTCACTGTGATTAATTTGCGTTGTGCAATAGTAACAGAGTACACATCCTAAACTAAACATTTAGGCAATAATATCAAATGTCAGTGTCATTTCATGGGTTGAAATGTTCATAGTAACGTACATATCTCACAATATTTGTGTTCCTCATCTAAAATCGTTTACGTTACTCCAAAACAAAAAATTTAAACTTGTGAAGCTTGATAGGCGGGTGTGTGACAAAACGGACGAAATCTTACGAATATTGCGTGGGGTTTTCTCCGGCTGAGGTCGGAGTTATCATCATGCGCTTGCTGTGGTCATGTGTTCTACTGTTTTTGGTAGGAGTCATAAATTAAAAACGAATGTTGTTATGTATTTTGCAAATTGAAGAGCCATTTGTCGAGTCCGTAGTAGTCCTTATTAAGAGCCAATTGGTAATGGTACATTATGGTGAGTGAGGCTTTTACTAGCCGAGTCTCTCTTGGCGAGAAGTGTGATTTCAGAAGCCCAATGTTCTGAGTTACCAGATGTATGACCACTCGGGGGTGCAGGATGGACTCGATTGACGAACTCCGAGGGTATGCCCATCTTCTGAAGTTCGGAATGTGATAAACTCTTGATACTTTTGTTGTAGCTTAGAACAGCTTCCCACGCCATTTCCGTTAGTTTTGGGACTTTCAACCAGATCTTGAAAACTTTATTAGTTCTTGTGTTGTTCTTGATGTGAGTGACGCCACCAAATACATACATACAACCAGCCTAATACCACAAATAAATTATTAATATTTATTATGAATATTAGATTTTCAATTGCATGCAAATGAATTCTTTGAAATTACCTTAGTGACACATGTTGAATGAAAGTACAGAGGAACTGGCATTGTGACAGACATAAGTGTCCAAGTCATAGAAGGTAAATCGAGTTTCCAAACATCCTTGAATATATCTTTGCTGTCATACCCACCACATAAAAATACCTCTGAAAATGGAAAATGAAAATTTAAAACGCATGAAAAGCATTTGGAAATAACTTGAATTGTTACCGTCTCCTAACTGAACACTGCCTTGACATTTTCTTGGAGATGGATATTTGTTTTGGTAGTGGGGAAGAGTAACGATAGTCTTCCACTCTCGAGTGTTCACATTGAATGCAGGCACATTTACTAGGTCATAAGCAAGAGATGCTGTCCCTCCTCCCAAAACATAAATGAAAGTTCCATCAAAAGCTACTTCATGGCGGTACCTGAAATGTAATTTACGATTGAAGAATAAGTCTGCATACGACACACGATACTTGTATTCTAGTGTTGCTTTAAGTTATAATAACTAACCTAGCTGCAGGTTCTTCCAAGTCGCCTTTAGATACAAAAAGCGGTTCCCACACACGTGTCTCCAAGTTGAGTTTATGTACATCCATCGAGTAGGCATATCCTGTAGTGCCTCCTATTACGTAAAAACACTTGTTTGCGCTGTCCATGACTACTGCTTGTCCGTACTGAGGAGTTGGGGCTTCTCCAGCTACGTCGACTCTCATCCAAGTTAAACTCCTCAAATCACAGATATTCATCTTATTTGAAGAGCACCCTCCAAATGGGACACCTGTGCCTCCGTAAACAACCAGAAAGTTTCCATGGAGAACTGCAGAATGAGAGGCAAGCTCCTTGGGCGCTCCTCCTTCTGTTGGCAGGCTTTTCCATTGGCCCTCCGCATAATTATAGCACCACAACTGTTCGTTCATAAAAACATTAGCGTTAGACAGCTAGAATTTCTATTAGCTGAAGGTGGATATTTCTTCATACCTCTTGGAACAAACGCTGAGTTCCATGAGCTAGGTGCGTTTCCACACTAGTAGCTACTCTTGTCTCCAAATATCCGCCAAATGAATACATGTTGCCATCCTCGCAAACAGCACGATGTCCAGATCTCGGTTCAGGAACTGTCACAAACATACCAAATGTTTTTATTGACATGCATATTCATCGTCAGTATGGTGGGTTCTTTTTTTATATTCAAATTCAATTGTTCTTATTTTTCTACACAAAGAGCTGTACACTGTTTGATACGACTGACTACTGATTTGCTTTATCTGCTGTGTCGCTGTGTGCACATTCGTTTGAAATGTACTTATATCGCTACCAAGTTAAACGAAGTAAATAAAACTTTGTTCTCACGCATTTTCGTCGCTTTTTGGCCAGATTACTAAATATTAACTCAGTGACCACTTGGCTATACACAAGTCAAGCACAATTGTCCACAGTCTACACAAAGATTACTTAAACTGGGTTCCGTAAACAACCTTTTACTTGGAGTTCAACATCTCTTTTACGACTTTTGATATGAAAGCATTTATAAAACACCACCACCAATTTAACTATCAACCACCAACTGAGTACTACAGACTACAGACTCCAAGTAGCACGTACATTTCTATGTATCAACTGAGTCAAAATCCTTCCTTGAATCAATAAAACTTGAAGCTGATTGTACAATGACGCATTAGCAGTGTACTTTGCACATAATCATTTTATCCAAACCTCCCTACTATCACTTATCACTGCTTTTATCACCTCAGGTGATTTTTGTACCTCAGAAAAGGAACAACAAGTACGAAAACTCACACCCCCTCAAACAACAAACCTCTGTCAATACTCAACACGACTTATACTATTACTAGGAAAATTCAAACAATGGGCGACCTTCATTCAACAATACAAAATGAAGAAAGCGTTGTCTAAAAATTATAAATAATTCCTTCTCACCTTGGAGGGTCACACACTCGTCTTCCCTTCCTTCTGTTTGAATACATTCCACTGCTAATTCATGAAACTGTAACGGTTGGAACGCAAAGGTGTCATCATTGTCAAAGCTTCCAGTAATGTACTTTTCCAGCTGCTGTTTCTTTCCGCTCGCACCTCCGCAAGCTCTACAGCTTTCAGGATCCCCACCACGAGATCCACTGTGATGAAGGTACCCTGACGGTCTGGACCTCCTCATTCTACCCAGCAGCGACTGAACGCTCTGGAACCCACCGGACAAACTTACTTCGTTCCCCACGAGGACGACTTTTCACCTCTGCCTTTGTCAAAACCTCTTCTCACCCACGCTTCCTGATTCCCACAGACTTTCCTACAAAATCACAAAAAATCCGTGTAAAAAAACCACAATGCTCTTGTACCATCGGTTGGACTAAACATACACCATCTACTACAAAAAATCGTCTCCACCAATTCCAGACTAAACAAAATAAAAAACAATTAAAAAAGTGCAACAGCAGCAGCCATTGTTTACCTGCTGAAGAATCTCTTCCCTTAATGTCAACACAACCCGAAAATAAGATTAATAATAATGTGAGCCAGATCTTGATTAACGGTGGTAGTCCCCTGCACAACTAATTACGGAAGGAATCATGGAACTAATTAATAATTGGTAAGTTGTTGTCTGTTGTGACTTATGGGGACGAATGGGGAGAACTACTGTCGTTAGGTTGTGTGTGTGTGTGTGAGTGCGAGAGCAGGAGAACTAGAGCGAGTGAATGTGTGTTTACTCTGTGTGTGTGTATGTGTCTATATGTGTGGTGTGTGTGTGTGAAGAGAATCCTTTCTCGGGAGAATTCAAACTGTGTGTGTTGGCATATGCATGTTGTGTTGTATGGATGGACGGAGACCCACCCCACCTCCATCCACAAACCCATCGAGTATGAGAACCGCGAATATTCAAAAGCCTCCATTCGAATAAGTAGACCAACAGCTTCCTGAAGATGATGGCGAGGGTTTTAACTTTTTTAAGAAATTTTTAAATGGATGCTTCATTTTTTAACATTGAAAAATCGAAAGGCAGTTACAACCTTCGATTACGAAGCTCTTTTGATTGTAGTTATGAAACCGATGCCACTTTTCTGTGTGCAAAGTGAAATTTTCACGTTTCAGTTCGACTATGGTATCTGCAGGTCGTAGGTTACTTCCTTCAACAGTGAAATATTATTGCAGGTCAATGCCAAGAGGGATGTTGATTTTAATTGGCAACTGCAGTCTTTATATTATGAGGGATCGTCGGATATCGAGTGTCATGAAAGTCGAAACTCAGAGCATAAAATGTCACTGAGACATGCGAATTCAAAGTTATATACGAAATTCATTAAGTAGGATTAAGTACTGCTTATGATGCTCTTGAGCAGGTTATTTTTTTACAATATTCTCCCGAAATTCACTGATATTTCGAGCCTCACACACACAGATTTCTTGAAAATCGCCGATAATTATAGTACAATTGAAAATTTTCAGCAGGAGTGTAGTAATAATCTCACAATTTCTTTTAGCTTCCTCGATGTGACTGGAGAGTTCTGAGGACTAGGTCACGTAAGAAGGTTGAGTGGAGTGTTTTAAATTAAAGTACGATTCAATTCAACTAAAGTTCGAGTAGTAACTAATAAAATAAGCAATTGATAATTAAGAAAGGAAGGGAAAAGAGATTTAGTCACATACGTCTAGTCTAGTCACATTCAGCACTACCAGCACACAGACAGAGAACAAGAAAAATTTCCATCAAATCTAATCAAGAGGATATAATTATAATTAATATTACGTGTAATTTCAAGTTTCAAAATGCATACTGTTGTGTATTTTAACATGATGCTGGGAGATTTATTATTTCCTCGCAAAAAGGTAACTCTAAGTATTGATGGAGGACATGAATTCATAAGAGTAATGATAATGATGAATGATGCGACCTGGTGCAAAGTTATACATAAGGTATTTTAGAAGACATGCACGGAGGTGGGATTTGGATCCAACACTTTACACAAGTGGGATCTTACACAAATATGTCTGATGTGATATCACTGATTTATACAGACAGATTTTATCTTAATCAGTGCCCAATGATATTGACAATGAATTGATGAACATTATGAAATATCCTAAATAAGAAGCGTCAACGACTGAAGATATACTAATTCCTATTTCCAATAAAAAATGAATATTTGTGCATTTTATGAGCTCCGAGCTCCATCACCGTATCATATGCTACATCATAATCATCAGTAATAAACGTTGTTTTTAAAATGTTGCGATGAAGATAAAAGCACAAACAAGTACACTTGTGACTTGATTTGGGGATTTCGCACATGACCCCAGAAATGATGGATATGTTGAAGATGGATGGTCGTTTAGTTTCATTTGCGAAGTGTGTGAATTGCTGATTTGCGTTAAAGGTGATGGCCAATGCCGATCACTCCTCACGTTGTGTTATCGACTCTCACGGCCTTCCCCTTAAGTCACGACAAACAGATTCCATACAAAGTGAGAAGCCAAACAATCCTCGAAGAAAGCAGAAGTATGCTGTGTGTAGTCTGAGTGAGCAAGTTCTTTACTTACACACTCTGTACACACTCTGTGTGTAGCAACTTTCTCGGTGATTCAGTTTACTGAAGGAGGATGTAGGGAATAATAAGGTAGAAAAGAGTAGCAGATGGATTAGATCTTGAGTTTATAATAAAATCAGTCTCACGCGTGCACATCCATTACTTTAACTACTTGACTTCTCTCGCTCACTCCGTTCAGTGTAGTTTAGATGATCTACTAGTTCAGTTATTTTTATCGGAGTCTCTTGTCATCTCTTCTTTCTCTTCGTTTGCTTTCCTGATTCTGTGGAAATGCTTTAGGTTTTCAAAAATATCTAAACACAGCAATATGTGATCGAGTTGTATACTTTGTACTCATTCGAGTGACGATGATGTGCTTCGGCTGCAATTCTGAAATAACCGTATTGTTCACGCAAACAAACACTTATAAGTTAAAAGATTTGGACAAGAACAAATAAATACTTATTTTCAAAGAGTTCTTGGTGGTTAAATCTTAAAATGATTATGTGTGCAGTCGAATGAGGAGGATGTCTACAAAGAAGATTCGTAGGGGTTCGTCCCGTTATAGTTGTCGTCGACGTAAGACTCTCTAAACATTATTTAAATGTTTCAATTTCTTTTTAAGTTCTATTCAGACATAATTAAGACACTAGGATCCGTATAGTAGTGGTGCTAACTATTGGATGGCATTATGTAATATTGAGTTGGTCAGACTTAAAACTTGTAGTTAATTTGTAATTACACTAATTTTGAAAAAGAATTGTAGTGATTTTAATGCAGAAAGAGTTAAAGATGCGCACTGCCATGTGAATAAAAATCGATGAGTGAGTCAGGCTAGTCAGCACCTGAAATTCTGGAGGAGAATAAGATGCATGACTTTAAATGATTTTAATATTTGAAACTGAAAATTCGTTACTTTCAAATTGAAAGTAAGGAATTTTGATAAGATTGGGTTTTTGGGATTCCTTTAACATACACGAGAATCTTAAAATCTCCCAATTGATGAGGCAATAAGCTGTCAGCAAAGTGCTCGAGAGATGATTATCTTTACGAATGTATTTACTCAACTCTTTCACCAACACATCTCTCAGTAGACTGAAAATTCACACTGATAAACATCTTCGTTTCTTCTTTGACTTTCCTGTGATTTAATAATTCTATATTTCCACGTTTAACTATATATTTTTATAGCTCTCCTACCGTACGAGGTAACCTGAAAATTTTTACATCCTAAAGCTAAGTGATAATTCATCATGCCAATATTTTAAGTAGTTAGCAACAATAATTTTTTCGTCAGTTTGTTTATTTTCGATCAAATTGAGGAAAAGACGTAAAGGGTTTGGATTTCACGCATTAGGGTGGACAGCTTTAAATAGTTTGAGATGATAAAAACCAATAGGACTTGTGAATGCTTGGCTACGAGATGATTACTCATTAGCATAAAACCAAACCACACGTGAAGACTTTTTATCAACAAGTAAATTTCTCGAAGGAAAACTGAAGATGTTCAGTTCAGATGCTCGTCTTTTACAGTTTAGTCAACTAATAGTTGAGCAATCCCCGTGGTCGTAAGAGTTAATAGTTCACTACGTTGTCTCATTCTCGTATAATTCGAAGAATTTATCAACACAGAAGAAAAGCTACGCGTTATGCGTCTACTGAAACAAACGAATGTCATTCCAAAACAAAAGTTGAAAGTGAACGTAAGCATTATAGGCAACGCGGGTTTGATTCTGCTGTGCGTATCGGGTCCAAAGCTTATCCATCTGTCTAAAAACTCGAGTGTGTGTATGTGTATATCGCTTATTCACATGCTAAAAACTTCTTTATTCCGCTTTCAGCACATGCAAAAAACACTGAGTATGATCATTTCCTTAAGCATTAAGCTATAAGTAGCGTTCATTAACCATACAACTCGTGTATTTGTATTTTGAAATGAGCCACATTCGTTCCTTGAAGCCACAAATTTCAGAATACGAGAGTTGCACTCGTAAACTAGAAGTTACATGAGTTCGAATCTCATTTTGTTATTAACAGTATTTCATAAAGGAAAACATACACTCGGTAGAAAATTTTCACGTTTCCATCGGAAGTCGTTTACGAGTTCGTATTATTTGGATTCCCCCTGTTTTTTCTCAACTGAGATGACTAAGTAAATAAATTCCGCAACTTCTTCTTCAGCAGCTACCTTACCTTGGCTCTCTATCCTGTTTCGAACCTCCTCTTGAAATGTGAAAGAACCCTGTCGAGATTTAGTCGAGAGGTTGGAGTCTTTAAGAAAAGTGCATCAAGCGGTATTTGAACATTTTAAGAGGCGTGAGAATCTTGGGAATCTCGTTGTAAAATTTTTTGAGTCCTTGTGGAACTTGTGGCTGGTGAGATTACTGCAATTTGCATATTAACAGCAAAGCATGAAAGGGAAAGGTCAAAGAAGTGAGAGAGCTCGAGCTCGTCTTGAATTTCGACATCAGAACAAATCCAAAGGTGGGCTCGGGTCTGGTGGAAGAAGTGTTGAAGGCTCAAGTGACCCTTACAGTGATTCATCATCTGCAAGTTTATTCAACCAACGGAGGAACGTCTGGAGAAAGTTTAACTTTGGTGATGGAGAGTTCTATGGTCAGTTACGATTCAAGGTTTTTACTAAGAGGTATTATGGTTTTTAGAATAATTTAGTGAATTTTTTTCACACTATTGTAGTCTTCAGGAAGTGTGAAACAAAAGTCAAAGTCATGATTCAAATTTATTTGCAATTCGTTGCTTGCGTAAAAAGCTCTTGTTTCCATTGCGCAGTGAATATTTGATTGTGTTGGAGATCTCTCGGAGAGAATACGCATGGCCACGTGGATGCAATTAAATGGTTGTTGGTTGTTGTTGGTTAGTTCTACGGAGTATAGTGATAAAATGCTGAGACGAGATATAAAGATGAAGGTTATCTTCGCTTCAATTTTATTTTAAACTTCTTGTGAATTGCGATGCGATTTCCAGAGGGTTAGGTTTGTATCAACTAACAATGGAGCCCGAGAATAAACTCGATGAGTTAAGGACCGTTTGGTCAGTATGATAAATCGCAAGTTGAAAAATGAACATCAACGCTTCTATTGTATATTATTTTGCTTTACTAGGTAAACATTCTCTCGAACGCAAAAGCTATTTTTACACTAACCACTAATACTGTGAGTTGTACTTGGAACGTGGATAGGCATACACACATTTACAGGCCGCGTGTAGTTTACACAAACCTTTGCCCGAGCTGTTGAGCGATTTGCTGCTTTTCAATTTGCAAGTTTTGTTTTGAGGCTTCTCAAATCTCAGTTTGTAATAGTTTGTATGACGGACGATTACCCTCGATGCTGATGTTGAGGGAGACAGTCAAATACTTCGCTGTTACGTAACTCGTTTTCCCTCAGAAATCGAGTGGCAGTAATCCATCAAAATCACCCAGTTGTGACAGAACTTGGCCTGAATTTCGACTTTAATGGATCCCTTAATTGCTTTCTGTCTAATTTATTCTACCGTTACTGATTTGTTCCAGGAAACTTTGTATATTTCGAACTATATCTCCTTATGTATAACTGACCACTTAGTCCCTCGTCAAATTAAAGCGTCAACGGTTATCAATACAAGTAAATCTCTGTTGCTAACCTTGACATACTGGATAGTACGCGTAATATATCTGTGTGTTACTCAGTCTATTCAAATCTCACTCGAATTTATTAGATAACTATATAAAATTAAACGGTTTTAATTTGTATGCATTATTTTGCTCTACATATTGAAAATGGAAACTAATACAGTCATAAAAAGTTAAGTAGTTATACTCACAGCGATCTACTTGGATGAAACGTGCGTGGACCTTTTTACCCAGGAAAGAGAGAGATCATCATAAATCGTGTTTATAGTTTTCGGAATGATAAATCCATTAGACCTCCCAGCTTTCATTCCACTTCATCATGAATATTTTAAAACTTAACTGAAGGAATACTTGATGAGAAATGTGATTTCGCCATTTATCTTTTGAACTACTCTTAAGAAGACACAACTGATCACTTGATCAGCTAAATCTGTAAGTCTGTAAGCCCACTCGTTTGTCGTTCAATGTATTTACTTATAAACTCCAAACCAGTAATCGTCTTTTTTTTCTTAGTTCCTAACCCACACAATTTGGTAAATATAAAAACATAAAATATTGATGCAATTTTTTGCGTACAATTTGAAAGCACAAGTGTCTTTCGAAATTCTGGTGAAAAGGTTCGAAATATGTTTGTAGGAAGTTGGAAGTGCGAAAGCGTGAAAGACTGATGGTCGGAGTAAACGATATTCGTATAGAGGAGGTGAGAGATCTCATCATCGAGAATGACTACGGTATTTAGACAAGGAGATAAGCTGTGTTGAAACGAAGTCTATAGAGTTGAGAGTGACAGAATCTCTATCTTGTTCTTCCATCTGCCTCTGAAGCGTTTTCTGTCAAGTAGACACCCCACATTTGAAAGATTATGGCATATACAGCATAAATTGTTGACGAAACACTAAACGTGACAGCTCATTTTGGCTCAACACCAACAATATATTCCCTTCCGCCTTCCTGAACGAACCATCTTCGCAACGGAAACGGATTCGCACATTATTCCTGCCCCACACGAGTACTTTTACTCACAACTTATGTGCGACAATGAAAGACAATATTATAAACTATCAACTACAACGGAGAATGATTACTGAATTGGATTTTAAGTTGGAATTACTCTGGGTTTCGAACATAGCATGGCGAGTGAGTTGTGTGAATCCTTCTTTCTCTCACTCAGTGAAAATTCATAATACTCAAATTGAGACATCAAAATTCAACGAGCAAATGTGTTTAATATTATATTTAGGATATTCATCATGGTTGAACTATCCTTCGGATTTTGATCTGGATAGATTATTTCATATTAATTTGTCAATATTTTCTCAGAGTTGATTACAAGAAAATATGCTAGGCGTAAATGAATTTGAGATGAGGGGTTGCTGTGTCACTTCATCAAGCACAGTTTTCAACAGAATCTTTGCCAAAAGAGGCGTTTCTCTTATCTGAGACAAATTGATACGAGATATGATTTGTGTGTTTGTAATTCTGTTTACGACTTTTACTAATTCCCTTGATGCTTGAAAATTCGTGAACGCATTGAGCACATTGATTACAAATACGATGTAGACGCTCCATTTTAGAATTAAAATTCAGAGTTATATTTTGCTGATTTATCATTATTGTCTAAGACATTTTGTACGCGGTGATGTGTATATTTGTTTATTGTGTATGCATAGAGGTATACGATAGACAGGACTGACGGGATTGCTCACAATCAGTTAGTAAGAAGAGAAACATATTTAATTAACTGCAAGTCGTCGTTAAAATACTTCAGGAAAGAAATTGTCTCTTTGACTGACACCCAAATATTACACTGTTAGGATACTGCGCGCTGGGAAAGACAATTAGCTGAATTGAGAAATACTGTGTAGTAATGATTGAGTGTGTCTGAACTTCTGAACAGTCTGAACTTTTCAAATGCAATTGTTAAAGCTAAAAAGAAATAGATGGACAGAAAATGGTGACAGCAGTTTGATGAGTTTGAAATGATTTTTTCCCATCGTTCGTTGTTTTTCAGGTGACGAAGGAGATGTGCTGCCGTCAGTTCCTCCCTTGGAAGTTTTAGACACTGTGGCTGGATACGAAATATTATCCTTCGACTCAGGTGAGTTTATTATTAAAGGATTAAGGCAGAGTCTGGATAGTTTCGCAGCAGTTGAGGTTGTTCTTAACTTCTGTAGTTTTAATGTCTTTCAGATTCCGTTATAGTATTTAGTTTTACTTGTTCAATTTTTGAGCATAATAAAAATAATAATGGTGTAAATGGTGGTCCCTTATTTGTGAGCCTGGCAGATGCTTTCACCAGAAATGTAGAACAAAATAAATAAATATATTAGTTGCTGGGGATTATCCACACAAGACATCATCGGTGGCAAAAATCAAAGCTCTGTGTCTTCAAATTTCAGAATTTAGACAGGAAGTCTTACGCATGAATAGAAAGTACAGAAATTGTTATCCTCTAAAATGATGATAATGATGATGAATACATACGTGTGGATTGTGGGTTGTTAAGGTTGTTTGGAATAGTATGACTAAGCTGGAGATCTTTGCCTTGCTATTGGCTATTAATAACTGCAGTCATAATTGAAAATCAGACATGAGTCAGAAGTGTCTTAAAAAATCGAAGGTCTCAAAATCTTTTTAATAAGAAACGGTTCTTTCATCAGAACTCAGAGAACACTTGAACAAACTCGTTGCCAATAATCCTCTCGGCAGATAAACGGTCCTTTGTGCTTTGAATATCAGATTTTATGAGTTTTTCCAATCAATATTGATTCAAGAAACGAAAACATCTCACATCGCGTGTAGTTTTTTTCTTTGAAAAATTTGCGTGTGCTGCTGCTAGCTTTCCCCATTTTGGATAGATAACATATATCATGTATATAATTTATCGTAGTTAGTCGAATTCCACAGAAGACATAAGTCTGAAGCCATTAAAATCGAAATATTCAAATAACAGACGGAAGTATAGTTCCCTGAAATGTTTTGGCAGAAACAGAAGTAGGAAATCCTTGGCGTTTTATTTGCAATGAAAACCCGTTTACACCCTCTTTTATGAGAGTTGCACTAAAAAAAATACGCTACGGTGGATGCATAATATGTTTATAAGGTTGTTATTGTACGTAATGCCGACGAGTAGGTTATCCGTTTCCCACATCTCAGCTATAAATCGATGTTCAGTTGTTCAGCCAGATCTTGTGACAACTGGTAATCCGATATTTATTCTACATTTCAGAGAAAGTCAGTTAATAAACAATGAGCCCCACGACGTTTCTCGTTGATGGTGGAAAGTTTGAAGGCTTTTGAAGTTAAAACATATGTGTGAGATGGAATGGAGGAGATGGTTTGATTGTCATTAAGAGACTGTCGACTGACATGGAGATGTGGGATGTGTGGCAGGTCAGACTTACGTGAAGGAAGGAAGAACTCGAAAGAAGTGAGTAAAAATGACACCGTACATATTCATTACTGATGGATTATGCTGTTGGACCGAAACAAAGTTGTCTCTTGTCTCTGAGGGTGTCCATGTTTAACATTGTCAGTAGAGGAGACATTTGCCAAGCCAAATTCATTTCCATGAAACTGAGAGGTGTTGACTGTCATCTTAAAAACAGGTCTGCTAGTCAGATATAGTCACTGTATTTCTACTTGCCTAAGAGTTCTTCCTTATCGTTTGGTTTTGGTTAGTGATATTCATTACACATGAAAAATTACACGTCCAAAAATATCCTTGTGTAAAAAGAAGCAAGCATCTTAAGTTGACATTGACTTAAGCCACATTTCGAAGAATACACAACAGCACACAATAGAAAGATGCAATTATACTTTAGAGTTTTATTCGCGGTGACAAAGATTGACTCATCAAATTTAACTGGTGAAGAATTTTATTGTGAATGATTTTTCGTGGGCTAGCGATAAGATTCGTATCTGGTGATTAGTGAGTGAAAAAATGAGAGGCTTTCCCTCGATGGATTCTTGACTTCTTGATTCGCTTGTTGTTTAAATTGTGATTGTTTCGTGGGCTTTAGCCTTTGAGCCTTTCACTCATTCTCACACTCACAATCAGATGCGGTTGGTTTCACTTGAGCAAAATACCAAGTCCTACGTGAATTTTAATGATGTTGGATGTAGCCTTATAATCCTTCCGTTTGAGTGGAGGCAATTACTTAACTAGTTACTAGCTAAGTGTTGAGTTATTAGTGTTATCTCGGGAGTGTAGTTGTCGGTGGAGGTAGTCTTATTGTTTGTCTCTAGTTGTATCTTCAAGTGTAAATGTGGATCTCCTTACAAATTGTAATCTTTTAATTTAGTGGCTTATTAGTAGTTGCTAGTGTTAATCTAGAATCTGTAACATCTACATGAGACACAACATGTGCAAAACCTTTAGCAACCTTTTTAGAAGAGTGGAAAAATATAAGAGAGATGGTTGGTTGCACAATGTAAAGCATGCGATCTATCTAGTAAAAGTATTAATGGAGCGACCGAGGGACTGAAAGCTGTAAACCTATTGGCACTTAGGAATCGTATGTGAGAAAAGGAGTTAAGAAGTGAAGGTTTCTTGGAGCATTCTTGCACAAGTTGCTCTCATACCAACTGATAATTATTTATGCTTTAGCTGGCAGGTTTATGGCTTATCCTGATTATTGATCGTACTAAAGAGAGATTTGCGAGCCTCCCAGAACACTGAACAATCCCATATACTTTTTTCCTCGACAGAGAAAGTCGTACTGCCAAGAAGACAAACAGATAAACAGAGTGATCTCTCTATAGTCTATCGTGAGTAAGTCTGTCTACCTTGGAACTCCGTTTATTTGATCTTTTTGCGACATCAAGGCACATAGAAGATTTCAAAAAGTTCTCAAACTTTAAATGAAAGCGTGAAATATGAATGAAACCTAAGACTGCCTATGTTTCGAGATGGAAGAGAAAGTCTTCTACACAATTAACGTATGATTGATGTTATTTATTTGGTTATTTTAGATTTCTCAGTGAGAAAGAATAACAGAGAATAATGTAATGACGAGTACTTAAGAAACAGTTTGTTTTTGTTGAGACTGTTTGTGAATTGTAAGTGTGTTATTATCACTTGGTTGTTTAAAGAAAACGACGGGAAGTACTTAAATACTTAAACGCTTGAGGATATAATAATTGTTTGTAAGGAAAATGTATGTAGATGTGGAGAGAAAAGAAGTGAATATATTTATATTTATTTATAGGCTAAACCGATGACAGAGTGAGCAGAGAGAAGTACAGAATGTTCTTTATTTTGTTCTCCTATTCTTGCTTAAGTATCTTAAGTATCTGAGGCTTGCATAAATCTCGAGACGAAGTTGGTCTCGAAACAAAGGATTATTTATCTTGGACAGGTTGACTCTTTCAGTCCAATTAATTTAACAAACCTATGCAGAATGCAGACTCAACTCTCAGATGAAAGAGTTTGCAGCTGTCGTCGTTAAAAACGCTTGTAACTTGAAACGTTGAGACTTTGAAACATCTCGCGTACTTCGTCTGTGGAGTCTTCCCAACTGAGGGTCAGTCATAGACACTAATTTATGTGTATTTTGTGTTTTGCAGTGGTAAGCGTTCCCCCGCCGGAACCTTATGGGGACTTTGATATGCTGGACCCTGGACAACAGATGCTCGGGACTTGGGCTCCGTCTCCTGAGTACAGTTTAAGAACTGCCATTCCACACGTAAGATATACATCAAGATAATATCCTTAGCTAATTAAGTGGTTCTGGGGAAGTCTCCATGGGATGTTTCTTAAATATTTAGATGACTGAGTCTGAGGCACGAGCAGCTCTGACGGCGTATGCAAAGAGTCACTGTTGCTGGGGAGTGAGGGCAGCGAGGAACATGACAGTCACAGGAATCCGTCATACATGTGCTTATCACGTAAGAACGAATAGCCTTGATGTGTGGTGAGTTAATGATAAGGTTCGTGGGAGCGTCTATCTGCAGTTAAGAAGGACACATTTGTTTTGATGGCAGTACGTGCTGCAGACGCTGACGGAGAAGCGAGAGGCGAGGTGGGCGTGGTCTCCGCACGTGGGTGGAGATGTTGATGGACCTGAGAACGGCCCGGCTCCCTCTCCTTGGGACATTCCGTCATTTCCTTCCAAGCCGTTCCACACGGAAATGAAGGCGGTTGAGGTGAGTGAGTGCTGAGTGACGGAACTCTGTGTCTTTCGTCGACTGGTACAGAGTGTGGGTGCTAAAGACTTGTTGGCTGTGAAGGTGCCGCACACAGCGTCCATAAAGCCGTGTCACCGATGCAGAGGGTCTGGGACTTTGGCGTGTCCAAACTGCCATGGGAAAGGGTGGACTCGATGTCTGGCATGTCAAGGCGAAGGATGGGGACTGGGCTCCGAGTCCAGAGAACGTTGCATCGTCTGCGGATCTTCATCTCATGGACATGGAAGACAGGACTGCGGTCGTTGTGGGGCGAAAGGTCGAGTTGCCTGCTCTGTTTGTGATTCTTACGGGCAACTTAAATGTTACATTCAGCTGTCCATTTCCTGGTAATCGTTTCGAACTATATTACCAGCTCTCAGCTCATTAAAGGAACGACGCTCAGTTTAATACTATTCGAATTGTCTGTGTAGGAAAGTAAATGTGGGAGAACACGTGGCTGGGGAGGAAGAAGTTCCACCGGACTTGTTGAGATACGCGGAAGGTCAGATTGGAATAGAAGAAACGGCTATTCGTCTGTCTCCCCTTCCGGGAGACATAATCTCAGATGACTCTTTGGCTTCAGCGTCGGTGCATCTTATAAACGACCACATTAAAAGTTCTGAGGGAAGTTTGCTTCTGGCCCAGGTAAGTTTCTGGGATGATTTCTGAACTGAAAGAAGGATCGCGAAGAAGTAGAGTCATGTTTCTGGTTTGTACTTGTAGAGACACCAAGTGAGAGTCCTTCCAGTGACGGTGATTGGATACAAATGGAAGAATCACACGGCAAATTACTTCATCTATGGCTTGGAGAACAAAGTGTTTGCTCCTGATTACCCACAAACTTGTTTCTGTGGATGTGCAATCACGTAACGTCGACTGTCGACTATTGAATTTGGAAGATGAAAGCGTACTGAAGTATTTGTTGCATGCTTTATCAATTCCGCGAGGTTTTTTCAATTGAAAACGCTTTACTTGTTTATTAACGTTGAACTACTCGTTGCTTCGCAGATCTTCTTGGGAAACTGACCCACCGCCACTTTACGCAGTACATTTTGTATCCCTAGTCACCGGAGAATACCTGAAAAGTTTGTTGTAGTAAAGTACCTATCAATAAAGGCGTGACACGAAAGTTTGTCAATGGAGATGAGTTTATGTTTACTATGAAAATGAAAACTATGAATCTCATGTGAATAATATGTAGATTGTAGTTTTCTGTATTATCTGTCTGTATAAATGTCTTGATTGTGCGTGTGTATCTTCACCAGAGTATATTTTAAAGTGTCTGAGCGTGAAATAAATCAGGCGGAGATGTGATGATCATAATTAAAGCTTATTGGAGTCATATTGATCGATGGTCGATGGCTGGTCATGTTTCATGATGAGATTCAGTGGGATTCTTGAGTAATTTTATTTCATACATTTGCTTTTGTCTCGACGAAGTCAATCTTCTGGAATTTCAGGAGGCGAATTACGGAGAATGAATGAACCACGTCGGATGACACATTTACTTGTTAATACTCGCAGGTCGCAGATCAAGGTATATTTCCGCGATGAATAATTAATAATATGATTCTGCACCTTAAAACTTTAGATTAGAAATGAGGAAGTAGTAATATAACTTTGACACAGTCCATTGATGATTATTCCATTCAATCTGCATTGTTAAAAGTATGAAAGATGAAATTGCGTTAAAAGCTCGAGTTCTACAAAGATAAGCATCATTGTCACTGATCCATCTAGCATAATAGTGTGCTGTTCTTCGTTTCCTGTTCATTCATTTGTGGATTTTTGACCACTACTGTAATTATAAAAGTTGCTGTTCAAGGGTCCATTCAAACGATTGTTGAGAGCAGAGAGACAAAAGGATTACCAAGAACAATGATTAGTTTATTATGAATTTGGATCGATTGGAAAACGGGTATACAAAGATAAGATGTATTATAAGAGAGAGATTTATGAATGGGATGAAGTAGCAGTGTGGAAAGACTGAAAGATGCTGGTGAATCTGTGAATGAGTGTTATTCGATTTTGCGATGTTAGTTAAGTGTATGCATGCCTATAGATGGTAAAGTCGTTCACACGAACGGAGGGATTTTGTTGAATGAAAGAAAGGAATGTGCGAAGTGCGAAGGGACAAGGGAATGTCCAACGGAAAGTAGGAGTCGCTCGCTGGTCTTTGAGAGCCATTGGAAATGTCGAGTGATAAGGTCGGCAATTGCTGCAGCCTCTCGAGCTCCTTTGATTCCTCATTCATTAAAGGAGAGAATCGGTGGGAGCGTCTTCATTATAATAATATTCCTTTCTTCAGTTTCTTCAAGAGTTTAAGGAGGCGGAGGAAGACTTAAAGACTGGATAGGCTTTATTGCTCTTTGCCACTGCCACTTTAACTGCTGCGAGGCACTCAGCTTCTCCTGCACTACCATTGACGGTACACCAAACCAGAGTTTAACTTGTTTAACTCCCTGAGACTCACAATTAACATCAGCATCACTAGTTGACATCATTAGTTGTGAACTAAAGCACATGAATTGTAGTTATTCTTCCACACAATCCGTCTACTTAAGTCGTTAGGTCTTCTTCTTATTGTGTCTCAACTTCCCCGGCAATCTCACAAGTTCTCTTCTTCTGGCTCGGTGAGTTTTCATCAGTTAACAACGGTTTTCTTCTCATTTTCTCTCCCTCCACAAACGCGTCGCAGATTTTCACTTATCGTTTGCAACATTAGCAAAGTTTCAAAATCGTTTTTTGGGTTTTAGAAACACGAAGAATATTGTTGTGATGGAATCTGGAAGGTCAGGAGGAGGAGGAGGAGGAGGTGGAAGGGAAGGAGGGTGGGCTAGTGACCTTTGGCAACCTCTGCTTGACCCCAATTATCTTCGGCTGGAGGCTGAGGTTCACTCTTCCGATCGTGGGAAAATCTTGCTAAACTTACTTTCTTCAGAAGAAACCGATTCTCCGAACGAAAACGTCGCTTCCGGGGAAATCGAAAACCTGTTGGCAGGTTTGGGTAAGTTCATTTTTTCTTTTGTTTTGCTTAAAAACAATGAAGGTTTGGTGTTATGGTGGCTTCATTTTGAAACAAAAGTAAAAACAGGGAAATGAGGTCAGTGAAAGTTAGTTTGTTCGGTTATGTAGGGCATTTCGGTTGTTCAATCTTTCTTGTTCGATTATGCAAGTGAGTAGTCCATTTTCTTGGTGTCTTGGGCCAAAAACTTGCATAGGTCCAAAAAAGTAACTAATTTGAAATGGAATATGGTTTTTTCTAAGTACTCTAATTCATCTTCGACTTTAAATGAGTCATACGAATTCAAATTGCGGAAACAGTTAAAATGAAGGCTTTCCTGCATGAGTGAGATGATTTTCCTGAGTGACTGAAGATAAGAAATCCTACAATCCCACCCAGAAGTTTTAAAGTGTCTCATAATCGCGAAGGCACGGTTATCAGCTAGAGGTTTATCTTTATGAGTAGATAAGTCGAGAGCTAGTTGGAGTTTTAACGCGCTTGTTTCCACCTCATTTATTAATTAAGTCTTCATACATGTTCTTGTTGTTTCATGGAATTCCCAACGACTCATTTGATGTTTGAAGTTTTTCAAGGTCTGTCAGTCTGTCTATTGCAGAACTCCCACCGTTTGGACCTACTTTGATAACTTTCTTGCTTCAAACACTTGAAGGCTTGTTTTCTTAGAAATAATTTGGGGGAGTATACGTGAGACGTGACTATTTTCGGTGTTCATGGTTAGTTGCTCTCGCATGGATAAAGGTTGCTCGGTAGCCATGACTGGTTCATGTGCATGTGCAACATAATTTGGAATGGCAATTACCAGTTCAATTTCCAAAGGAAAGTGAGTGAAACCTTGAAATCTTAAATAAATTTAGTCATAGTGAACATATTAGGGAGTGAGAAGGACTTTCCAAGGAATTAGTGCTGTGAGGAGGTTTCTCACATCTGGTCATCATCTAGACTTTCGGTAATTACCTTCCACAATTACACACGGTAGGTTAATCAGATTTCAGAAATTAAATCAACGCAGGAAATAATCTGAACTGTTAATTTTGAGTGACTTACTAGTGTTCATCCATATTGAAATTAACAATTAATTGAGAAGAGAAAGTGTTATAGTATACGTCTTTTACTTAATCTAAAAACTTAATCTTAGTTAGTCTTAATGCTAAATGTCATGTCACATTGCAAACATTAGTTTTTCCTTCGTAATAATTTATATTTGGGGAAGGGACGTATTAGTTAAGCTGTATCTTCAGCAGCTTCAGCTTCATACTGAATCTTAAGGAAAATACAGTGAGGCCCCTGCATAGTTCCCCGTATCTTAACGAGAAATGCAATTACAGTACATCCACAGAAATACAAACAACAAAATCATGACAATGCATCGTGTGTTCTCATTACGATAATGGCCTGGTATTTCCCGAGATTTTGAAAGAATGTCTGGACGGGAAGGTGGAAAATTATATTTAAAATGTAGAACAAGACTTGCATAAAACTAGTCTAGGGTAGTGACTTTAAATGATTTTCTTCTAAAGATGAAAGTGGCAGACAGCCAGATAAGTTTTAAAAATCTTCAAAGATTAAAAATTTCTGATTATTAGAATATTCGAGGTAAACGTTTTTCAGTTAGCGTTAAATCCCTATTAAATAGAGCAAAGAAACTAAATTGGTGATTACAACTTTCACCAGCTTCTATATGATCATGAGTTGTAGATTCATTGACGGATGCTGTAATGAAGGGGTTATTAGTGACGTCTGGACGTGACGACAGACTCGTCTACACAACATAAAAACAGGATATTGGTTGTGGAGAGATAATTATTAATTGAGTGTGGAAGTGTGGGGCTGCGGGCTTATCTTGGTCTTGTATCATTTGGACTCGATGACGCAGAGCGAAACCAGAAGTATTTACGTGGAAACTCGTAACCACTGGGTAGTTTAGAGCGTAATTAGTGAATGAAAAATGAGTTGAGTATTTCCGAGAAAAATGCAGAAAAGATGAGATGAAACAACAAGTGTTTCCTTCGACGATGATTAACTGTCCATTCATTCATTAGTCGTTAGTCGTTGTTACATATGGAGCGATAATTGAATTGTTTTTCTATGTATGTTTGCCTGATGGTCAACCGCAAGTTAGGTTTTGAAATGTTACTGTATCTTTTCTACGGAAGTACTTTTTAGTTCTGTTTCAATGAATGGAGAAAACTTGAAAGATTTCAACTGAATTCAATGAATTGATGTATTTTCATGCTCAATTATTGAGAAGGACTCAGTGACATGCGGAATAAAGATGGAAGGAGAAGGAGACATAAAAATGTAAATTTTTCTGTCTCCTTCTGCCTCTAATTGCTGACGTAGATCAAAGTTAACCTCCCATGAGTTTGTTATTAAACAAAACAGTAAATTTTTAATGGTTTATTAACATCTTAATGCGTTTGGGTGTGATATATGCTACTCATTTTATAGTGCGCTCACGATTGTGATTTGTTGTGTGTACACAAATATAAATGAGTGCGTCAAGGAACTATATTATATGCTTCGTGAGACAAGGGCAAAAACCTGAGAATGAAAGATTGAAATAATTCGGTGATAAGGAGGGGCTCATGTCTTGACACAAAAGTGGTAGGTAGCTGATACTCCAGACGAAAGCTCATCAAACACAAAAAGGAGGAAGTTGATATGAATATTTTAAAAGGTTGAATAAGAAACTTTGGTGGTTCCTATCTTTCCGTTCTGTTGTCTGTGGTCTTAGCATTTGTATACAACTTCAAGGATCATCCACGTAAACTCCCAGCATTTAACATTTTTTAAAGTCAGAGACAACGCACGTCACAACATATTCGTCAGTCATTTACCTTGGTTCATGGACACTTAACTCTAATGGGAAATCCGCAATCGATAAAAATGACACAAACTTTAGTTGCCATTGCGTGTGTTAGCATGGAGCATGAATTGACAATGCCAGTGTCGTCTGATAGTAAATATGTGTAGTGTGGCTGTGTGGGTAGTAAACCGTGAACAGTATATGTATAATTTAATTGCTTAAATGTCACTGGAACACAGACAGAAATGAAAGGTGCAGTAGAACCAGGACACGGAGGTAGCGAATATGTAGCCTGAGTTTAATACTAGTGTATCCCTGACCTGGAGTAAAAATAGTTGAGAAGAGGAGTTAGAGTGACACTCCATTAGAACCGAATCTGCTGAATTCTTAATCACTGTTTTGTCTAGAAACTTTGCTCGTTCGATGGAACAGCAATCGTTACTTCGTATCGTATCATCCACGAATGCCATGAGGGACGATAATGTTCCGTTTATAGAGTAAATATTAAATGACAGAGGCTGCCAAAATTTACGCAATATATACTGTTTTCTGCTCTCGTTTATTCTTTGTTTCGTCTAATGCTTAGGCTAGACAGGAAAGAGTTGATTGGATTTGGCTTTTACAGTAATTGTGCATTTAAAGGTGCGGAGGAAGGACGAAGTTTGGGAAATAATTTTTTCTTGTTGATCATCTGAACGAATTAGGGATGGAAAAGAGTGGACCTAAGGGATTTTGGCAGTTGCGTATTGCAATTATAGATATAACAATAAATAGCTTTCTCGCATTGCTCACCATTCGTTTTGTTTGTCTAAGGTTTGTTAAACTGATGTCACTCATTTGAAATTTGGATTGGTACCTATTGGTACAATTATTCATGTGGATTCCTGAATACGAAAGACCTTGCTTTCTCTTTTTGGCTGAGTGAGTCCCAGTTTTATAACCGCGTAAACCTTCAGCTTAGCGGACAATGTCACCTCTATGTAGGAATAAGTAGGTCACCAAAGTTATGGAAAGTTGGTGGAATATTTATGAATTGATGAAGTAGTTAGTAGTAAGACAATTGCCGACTCTTATCTGTATTCTACATCTACTCCAGTGCTAGTTTAGCTATCTTTCTCCACTTGAGCTAGTTAATTTTGCTTCATTCGTTTATTTCCATTTCAGTTTGATAAAATAATTGAAATGTAATGGAATGTAATTCTTACTAGGTCAGTTATTGTACATGGGATATATGAGAAAGGTTGAAAAAAGTTAAGGTTTTATTTTGATTGCCCGGTCTATAACCTACATATAAAAATCTAAACACCCACCCTTTCGTAATATATTAAAACACTTGAAAAGTGAAAAAGCTATCTGGGTGCATGAAAATGTTTCGTCTCTCGTCTAGTCTCTCCCCAAACGACTAGTCGTGAATTTCTGGCTTAGTCGCAAGTGTCACCAACAATATTTTATTGACAGCTCTCTAGCTGGATTTGGACTTTGGTGTCTCGTCGATACGCAATATATGGACAAATATGTCTTTATGACTTGCTTGGTCAGTGTTTACCTTATGATATGAATCACTCCATGTCTGAGAAATGTTTGGTTGTGTTGGTGGACAAAAATAGATTTTTTGTGTGGTTATTTTGTTACTTATATGTTGCAGAAATCATCTTTGTTTGGATTATTATTAGGTTACCAATGTTTTTACAGGAACGCTTACTCTGAAGTCAGTAACTAAATTGTAGTTTTGGTGAGATCAAGTGTCAAATATGCCGAAGCCTAGTCCCGAGAACCCAAACTACATTTGAGGTTGTATGAAGTATCGCATTTCTCGTGAATGCTCAATGAATAATGGATTATCCTAGTTGCTTGATGATAGCTTTGGCACGATAATTTCATTTCCACTGAATCTTGTGATGTATGATGATCAAATTATGTAAAAATAGTAATGAGATTCCACATAGCTCAGATTATATTATTGCGTGTTGTATTTGTATTTTTGTAGCATTCTGCGCTCCTGATTAAAGATTTAATTGCCCATTACCCCCGTGACTTATAATCAAGGGCTTCGAAGAAAGTGTTTATACATTAAGATTAATGCAAGTAGGAGATATTATAATCTGCATCATTGACGAGATTAAATTATTTGCTTAATCAAAAATTCGGGAAGTCCATTGATTCATATAATAATATTATAATGATAATGCTACATTCGATTATTACTGTATTACTTCTCAAGTGGTACATCATAATTTCTGCATTTTAATTCATGGGTTCTGACCACTTTCCTGGCGCCTCTCTTTCCTGTCATTGTGTGAAATACTCGAAACTTGCGTCAATATTTGCACTCGACTGCTGCTTTGCGCTTACAAACCGACATTTATTGTTTATTGTTCAGAGTGAGTGAAATATATTATATGCAGGCATTTTAAGACTTAACTTACTCTGCTGTGGTATGTGTGACGTGAGAAATATTAAATTAGATACACTTGTTCTGCAGTATTTCATTATGTAAAGAAAAGTATGCATAAAACTGTCTGTGAAACCGTTCTCTCCAATCTCATATGCACCTAATAATTCATCATATATTTCGTAAGCTGCAAATGCAATTGGTTTCAATTTCCAATCAATAAAACTATTAAAAGTGTGAAGTGGTTGCATTCTTCTCCTCAAATATCACCAGAAGAACAGAAATAACGCAAATTCTATGATTCATTAATAAATGTTGACAGAGTCTCGCGAGTCTCACCAGTCTCACGGCGCATTGAACGACGTTCCTTTAATCTAAACTTTAACCTGACCTTCCTCTCCGAAAAAAACTTTTTGGTTGAATGAAAGATGTCCTTATAGACTTTGAAAGATTGTGTGTTATCAGAGTTATCATTTGGATTGGGAGCTTGGGAGTCATTTGACTCTTACTAAAAAGAAGTTTAATACAAATAGTCTTATAATCGAATTAACTGTTGAAATGACAATGGGAGTAGGTGATCCACAGGGCACCGCCGGTCGAAAACGAGCGAGGTCTTCTGAAGTGACGCACTACGAAAAGCCATTAGAAGCCGAGGCAAAGCTAAGACTATTCTAGTTGATAATGCGAAATGTACACCTTTAATGAGACGCATAAAGTTCATGACCTGTAATTAATTAGTGATTGTGAACAGAACACAGAAAGATACACTTTTAAGTTTTAAGGATATCAACCTCAAGTAAAAGTTAAATAAACAATTATAGCCTTCCCAGGTGACCTTTCGGCGTGCACAGTTCATGAACCTATGAAACTTAACTTTGTTTAATTTTCCTAGATTTAATTCATAGTTAATTGGAAGGTGAATAATCAAACAACATTAGTAAAGTCTTAAAGCTCAAATTATGCATGTGTAGCAGTACCATATATATGTGCTGCACGTAATTAGTTGAAAGGGTGTCTGCACGAATAATGGTAAAGTAGAATGTGTTCTTTTAATCACTTCATTAATTTAAATAACTTCCAATTATGTGTTGCGCCTTGTCCCTGGGAAATTTTATGCGTAAGCTAAAATGCTTGATTACAAAACTCCACTTGAGCATATAATAATTTGATTCCCCTTGTTGTTTAACATATGATTGAGCGATTTACATGATGCTGTTGATTATAAAGCTCCAGATTTATTTGTATTGTTCATGGACAATTGATAATTCAGTTCCTCCGTTCCCAAGCATTTACTGCTTCCGATAACTTCCTTATGACAATTCTGAACTTGATACCAGCTGACGATCTACTTTTAGAAGCTCTTAGATTACTAACTGTACGTCGTTGAGCATGAATATGTCATTGCATTTTATGGTTGATAATGTTTCTTCTCTGTAATTTTCACTTTAATTTCCTGTAGCATTCTTAGACTTTAAAGCTTCGTTGTCAATTCATTATGTTGTGGCGCACCGTGGGATCCGAAGTTACAGACAACACTGACAATGAGTCAATGGTGTCGTATTCAATATTACTGGAAGAAACTGATACGCTTTATCGATAGATTCTTAGATAAAAGCAACAGTAGGCCTTAGTGAACAAGCAGAATCATTGCAGTTCTTGGTTCTTATGTAACTCTGCATGATCTACAATATCCTGTTTCACTAGGTGTATACTATATATATTGTGGTATGAAAGTAAAGCTTGCTGATGATTCATTTGTTTTCTGAAGAGTAAACATTTTTTTGAGCTTGGGTGCAGAAATACTTGGACGTTGGGAGTATTCGGAGAAACTTGGGACTGACTGGTTTAGTCATTTTAGACACCAATCAGACGTTCAGACATTTAATTGATATTGATCTAATATTATAATACCAATGCCTGTTTGAGTTTTAGTAGTGTTTCGTGCTAACACAATCTGACAAAGGTAGAAGTAACCTGACAACCCCAGTTCAATCTTGTGTGAAATGGACACTAAATTATTGTTAAAGATCAAAGGTCATCAAGTTCTAGACAGTAATTGGTGCTGTCTTTTTCGTTTTTCCCAGTGTCAGATTAAACATGAGGTCATACTCTGAGTCTATGAGACGACAGCACACACATCATAGACTTAACTGACGATGGAATATAATTTCATTTTGCACAGGCGATTAATAATCGGAGAAAAATAATGCGGAATCGATTTTACAGTTCATTTAATGGATTCTCAATCCATTGTGCCTTTATTATCAGTACCATTTTATTTTTTACTACGACGCTGTTTGGTACTCAGACATATCATGTTATTATTATATTATGTTTTATTTCTGTCCATAATTGAAAAGTCAATGATCTGCCACTACATGGCTTTTGTATGAGTATGACGTATTACTGCGGAAGGTTTAAAGTTTTCATGGAAGGCTATTTATTCCAAGGTTAGTTTAAAGTTAAGAATCCATAAAGCAAGAATATCCAACTCCAGGGGAAAGAAGACTTCTACATACATTTATTCGATAGCAACGAAAACGAAATAATAATACTATCTTAAGATAAAATATATCAGTGACAATTGTGACAGAAGTAATTATGAAGAGTTGAGTATGCATTCTTATTATTTTCTTCTTCAAGCTTAATGTACCTACCTGGGGAAGAAATTTCAAAAGTTTTGGGGTTTTTCTTGTACGAAATAAATAAGTAAGGCATATCGCGTTGTGTTGTGTTGTTGCCTGTACAAATTATATTTACAGGAGTTAATAGCTTAAACAACTCTACGTGTATTGAAGTTTTAAGTACGTACGATTCATGAAGCAAAGATAAATATATGTTATCGATGGATTCGCCACATATTCTGTAACCACTACTGGCACCGCTGAATAATTCTGCGAAGTATTTTGAGAACTGATAAGGCTGAATTCCATAAAAGAATACAAATACAGAGTAATACAGACGACTGATAAGGCAAAGGCTTAAAGGTTTTCATGGAAATTCATCAAACGTTATGCGAATGAGTGAAAGATGGGTGTAATCAAGAATGAGCGTGTAATGATATCCTTATGTTTTTCTCAGAAATGGACCGAAACGCTCTCGACATTTAAGTGAAGTTAAGTAGGTAGAATGTAATTTATTATCCTAACTATCCTGTGCGATAATTGAGTAGAATTTGAACAA
This sequence comes from Isotomurus palustris, assembly GCA_034696625.1. NCBI lineage: Eukaryota > Metazoa > Arthropoda > Collembola > Entomobryomorpha > Isotomidae > Isotomurus > Isotomurus palustris. The sequence continues at coordinate 41,660 of JAQGAD010000045.1, read as the reverse complement.
GCTTTATTTCAAATTAGGCGTAAACGTACAAGGCGTACGTTCTTTCGAGATAAAAGAAAGATGAGGTAGGTGGAATAAAGGCCTGTGTATCTGTATAATATTATCATCATAATTGTTATTAGTGTATAATCATATTCATAGTTGTGTGAACAAAGTAAGACGCTTTACTCACACTGCAGAGGAAAGGATTCTTTTGAGAAGGGGCAAAGTTGCTAGAGATTTGTGGAGATGGCACAGAGGGTAGTGTTTTTGAATCGTCATCTCTTCTCAACTCAGAGAGAAGCTGTCGAACCTCCTGCAATATTACTATTGCTACAGGCTCAATCTGCTTCCGCTTGCTCTCACCTTCATCGCGTTTGTAGCAGTTGCACTTGTTAGCAGCAGTTGCACATGCTAAGTAACTGATAAATAATTATGGCCTCATTAGTCTCATTGCGGAAAGAGTTTAATTTGGGTGTGGAAGTTGGAGACGCAGTTGATTAAGAACTAAACGTGCCCTATTATTCGAATGGCAATAGTAATGGAAGGGATGAAGGGGAATTATTAGAGATGATCTCGCAGAAAAGGAGGAATAATAACAGCTTGTTGGATTTGTGTGACTTCTGGTGGAAGGGAATGAGGGACTTTTATTTGTCATCTGCAGCACTGTAGTGCAGAGGGCTGAGGGAAGGGAAGGATAATTTTGATTAGAGTAGGGACGTGTGTACTTTGGGAGAGATTAGATGACACAGAATGGAAGATGGAATGACAGATTAGTTGGAAATGAAAGGGCATGAAGTGAAGGGGACAAGGCATGTAATAAGTATGAAGAAGTGGTAAAAAGTGAGAGTAAAAGTAATAACGATGGGTAGATGGGTATATGGATGGCTGTATATGCGTGTACGTATGATTATGTGGGGATGACATGACACCCTGTGAACTGTGCTTAACACTCGTGAGAGGAGAGAAGGTCCGTGGGGAATGAAGAAAGATTAAATGAGGAAGGATGCTACACTCTACACACTTGGAATGTTGGATGTTGGAAACTGCGGGTCCGAGGGAGGCAGTGAGACTTCGTGGAGAGAATACTGATTGACTCGCAACCCCGAAAAGTGGAAAGTACCCGAGGAACAGGAAAAAATTACATGAGACTGAGGGGCAATTCTTATTGGATGTAATACAAAGTACAAAGCATGAAGGAAGTGTAGGAGATTGAAAGTATATATATATGGTGGTGGTGTGGCTGATAAGTTGAACAGTGGAGGGAGAGAGACGCTTTCTATTTTACAAGGAGATTGAAAGGAATGTAGTTGGAATGTTTGAGACGTCCAGGAGAAAAAGATGCGATGCTTTCTCTGGGAAAGTAGTAATTGTTGAGTGTTACAGACTGCACCTCTTTCGCTAGGAGAGAAGGAAGAATGTGTGGTTTGTAGTTTGTATTAAAGATGGATGGGATTAAATATGAAATAGATGAGGCAGACAGACAGACCCACATTCATGTATGCATGGAAGTGTAGTGGAGAGTACGTAGGTAGTGTTAGGTAGGTAGGTAGGCAGACAGGATATCGAGAGAGACGCTAAAAGTAATGTTGGGTTTGTTGGGTGCAGTTGTAAAATGATGCTGGTGGTGGTGGTAGGTTGTACAGTTGTACTATAGATTGTAGTAGTAGAAAGAAAGTATAGAGAAGCGACCCGGGTATTTACTCTGTCTGTGTTCAAGGCTAGTCTACTTTTACTCCCCGTACTCGGTGCTTTAATGGGAGTTGGTAGTGCAGCAAACTGCTGGTGTTACTGGTCGTAGTGAATATAGTAAGTAGTAGTTAAGTAGTTTCTCGGGTGTCTGGAGTCTGGGTGGTTTCCAATGTTATGTGTGTATGTATTTGTGTATGCTACTACGACTAGGCAGACTGAGAAGAACGTGGGGCAGAATGGGTAGTGTGTGAGTGTATGTATGTATGGGTAGGAGTGAAAGTACCCGAAGTCGGAGAGATAATAACATAATAGGAATGTATAGAGAGAAAGAGAGAGAATACGGGAGTAGGGCGGCGGGTTAACTGGAGCCAAAATCGAGACAGTGAGTGTTGGTATTATTATAGTAGTAAAGTAAGTAGTTGGGGGAGTGGTAGGTTCGTAGTAGTAGTAGGCGTAGGGATACCAGGAGGGCTTTGTGTCCGGAGTGCAGTGGGGAAAGTGGGTGAAAGAAAGGACGATATTCTTCGCATGCAGAAGACTAGAGTCGCTTTCTCCAGAATGTCTGAAGGATAGACGGACGGACGGACGGTGAGATCTCGTAGGACGAGTAAAAGCCACTTTCCGCCAGTTGAACTTCCTTGAACTACCTCGAGAAACCAGTTGGGGTTCTGTGGGTGCATCTGGCTGTTCTTTCCTCGTCGAGATACCAAGTCGGGGAGCTTTCCCAGTCCTCCAGACTTTGGCTTAGATGTCTCATGGAATAGTGTGTCCATGTGTAGTTCATGCCTTCCATTGTGTGTGTTCCTCTCTTGTTTGAATAATGCATATTACACCCGAATTCTAACTTGGCAGAGTTGACTGAATAGAAACAAAAGCTTGCGTATTTCCCAAATCCTATTATTATATTGTAGTAAGCTAATTTGTGTCGTAAAGGAAAACCTTGTGCAGAAAATGCAGACTACTATAAAACACTGCTGCTACTTCTATATATTATACTCCTAACTGCGAACTGTATGCTTAGTTCTCTGGACTTGATCCATACCAGACATACTGTCGGACGTCGGACGTAGAGCAGTCTCATTTTTTAGTGTAATGATTCGACACACCAGAACGCGTAGTGAAAGCAAGTGGATCGATTGATTCATTTTACGAGCAAGTGATTACCTATTTATTTTTATTTGTCTGGGTTCCTTTCTCTTTTACGCTAATCGTAATAATGGCACGGTTGACAAATAGCAAACAACAGAGGTTATTTAGATTGAGCGTCTGCATTTAACACGGAAGTCAACAAAATGGGACTTTTCCCATTGAAATTGAACTCTATTAAGCACATCTATAAAGTTTAGGTCATCATAATCGCCCACCACGTCGTAAGAACTTTATTAAGAGAAAGTTTCACTTTGTAACGTTTCACTTCTATATACGATTACGCCCTGCAGATTGCTAAAACTTGTATTTTGTAGATAAATGTATTGTGAGTTTATCATTGAGACGTTGTACCAAACTGGAGCGGAGGAATGATTCGATTTGCATTTGATTTCTATTATACAGTTACCGTTTCCTTTGCTTTTACTTTTAGCTTTGATAATGAAAGATTCTGGGTAGGATAGACGATTATTATGAAAGTTGTGATAATGTTTGATAATTGAGAGAAAGAGAAGAGAGAGCGAGAGAGAGAAAGTCCTTGGGTTCATAAGCGTGGCAGTGTTTTGTGTGGTGCCATGGCCCCAATTTATTTGTAGCACACAAAACCTCCCTTTTCAAATATCTTCATGACTATACCTACCAATTACGACTGTTCTGAGAACTGCAAGAACACACACGGTGGGTTAGTTAGCTTTCTTCGTAGTTGCTTTCTTATTTCTCTAGTTTACTTGACCGGTACTACGCAAAGGCCTTGGTACAATTATACCAGCCTGTGTGTGTGCAATAACCATGTTATTATGTAATACGACTAGTTCTCAAAAGTGGAACGGATACGGCCTGGTAGAAGAGAGTATGATATATAATAATAATATTAGTTCAATATATAGTTAGATTGACGTGAATGACCATGAAGGATCGTAGACACAATGATCGAGGGTCATGTGTCTATTTGCTATTGGAATGCTGAACTAGATTTGTGTCTTACTGTTTTTAGGAAGAAAGGGAGAGCCCCGTATGTCTCTCCCACTTTCATCTTCGAGTCAAATGACAAGAAGTAGAAAAAGTTTTCCTAGAATAAGATGGATTTTCTTGTTTTTGTTGTTAGACGATTTCTTAATATTACAACATTCTAAGCCCATGCACTTACCCACTTGAGAAAGACTGAGAAAGAATATTTTTGCTTAACTCATATGGAGTTAAGAATGGGGAATAAATTGAATCTGGATAGGATCGTTTACTCATCTTCATCTTGTGATGATCTCTTGTGTCAAGGAATATGGAATGGAAATAATAGTACAGTACGAAGAACGAGTAAGAATGAGGGATAAGGACTTATTATTATGTTATTTCAATTTATTATACCATCGTCAATCATCCGGCGGTACTAAAAGGACCAAGTTAAACGTACGTTTTGGAAAGTTGTTTGTGGAACCACTGCATTCAATAATAAATAATTATTAATTAGATTGTTGTTTATCTGTCAGTTAAAAGTCCCTGGATTTCTTGAGTCACTTGAGTGCGGTGGGTCACTTTGTTAATCAGTTTGGAATGTGAAGGTATAAAAATTGGTAGGTAAGGAAACAGAGAAATGAGAATATGTTATGACGATGATGGGAGGCATAGAAAGGACATTACCAGTGGGTGGTGAAAGAATTGATGAGATTTTGCTTGTGTCTGGTATTTCAGATTGTGTTGCATGTGTTATGCAAATGTGGAGAAAGTTGTGTGTGTACTGGCTGTGTCAGCGTCTGAAAGGATAAAGATAGGGAGAAATGTAAACAAAATATGAGTAGGGACGGATAGATGAAAGTAGCATTAGGAATAGGTAGTGGAGAGAGCCAGATTTCATAATTGGTTGAGAGTGGAAAGACTAGAAGAGCAGGAACCGAGTGTGATGAAATATTTATTACGGGTGAAACGGAGAAGTCTGTAAGATCGGAAGGAGATGTGTGTATTGTGGAGTTGAGCGATCTACAATACTACTCATACTAATAGTGACTATATACTGATTCTGCCGTCGCGTCGACTGTCGACTGTATTATTAATTCACACGCAACCTGAGATCCAATAGGAATTGTCTAGTCTCACATCAACTGAATACATTCCCATACTTTCCCTGAACTTTTCTCGCTTCTCCTTGAGCTACTTACAACTTGGAAGTCTTTCGTGGGCTTTACTGAGTTATCATATCATATGCTTTCTCGTCAATTACAACGTAGAACGGGAACGTGTTAGAATGGGATGGAGTAACAGAAAGTAGACGAAACGATTTCGCAGCGAAATATTGCGTCGTGCGAAGATCTCATCCTTTTGACAAGGAATTTGTCACGGAAATGCAATCGGTTACTTGACTAAGCAACCTTCGTTCCAGCTAATCTTGTTTCCACATTTCTTGAGATGAATGGAAGTATAAAGTACGGAAGACTGTGGAAGACTTTCCCTAGAAGGAAATAGATGTTTTGTGTCATCCGCTTTAGCTGACGTCATAGAGAGGAAGAAGTACTTCGTCCTCAATGAACACCAAACAAACAGTTGACAGTGACAGCCAAGTTGATAAGATGACAAAAGGCGAAAGTAGAAAGGAGTCATGAGGAATAGTGAGGGAGTCAGCAGTCAGACAACCCGGACAAACTGTCCCTTTGATTCTTTCTGACCGTCAAGGGAAATCTGTGTGCCAAGCAACCCAAATCCGTTGACGTTGTTTATTGTCGCTTCTGAACTCATCTTGTACATTTGTAAACAGTCAAAATAATTTTAGGAGTGTATTTTGTATTATTTAAAAAGAAATATGGACACTTTTTAATTTAAGATTTACAACTAACTGAAAAAATGTACTCTTAAATGGAACGCACAAAATTAATGAATACGGGAAGTTAAATACATCTAATGGGGCAGGAAGTATAAGCATAAAAAGGGTGAATTACAGCCAGAAGCCGAAAGGTTTTGGTTGGAGGTTATAAATTAATAAGTGGAAATGAAGAGTTCTTTGAAGCACGACCTACTCTCTGAAATCTGTACTCTGCAAGTCTATTCAAAGATGTTCGATAGATGCATATGTTATGTTAGTCATAAGGCCCAGATCGTTGTACTTGATTAAAATAATTGTTGGACGACCTTGTGTGGATAGGGCTAAAGTTTGAAAGGGAAGTTTTTTGATTCATTCATCTCTATACGAAGCCACGAATGTGTAAAAGGATGAAGATATGATTCACAATGGTGTATTCGAGACAGGGAAAGGAAAGTAGAAGTAAAGGAAAGTGAGAAAGTAGACGAAAACGATGGTGAAGAATCCCGAGGAGATGTTTAGATGTGTGTCTACCTTGTGTCTGGGCATTTTCTTTTCATACTTTTCTACGAGAGAAAGCTATGTCTTTTGGCTTTCGATCGTGTCTCTTACAGTTCTGTGTTCTTTAGTAACACTCTACACTACTATAAAGGACGTTGGAATGATTCACACTTAAGTGGATGCCATAATATGCCATTATATTTATTTTGCTGGAGAGGTACGAGGAACGTGTGCATGGGTATAAGGATGCTGCAGTAATGGAGCTATTTGGCACAATACTCGCCACTTCAGACGTACTTTCCCTTTGAGCTAGGAAAGCATCGCTATGGTTGGTGGTCGTCGTCATTTTTCAAGTGTTTTGTCAGAGACGAAGGAAGATGAAGAATAAGAAAGGTTGTTGAATTGAAGGGAAAAAAGACGACAGGAGATTTTTTATTTCCAAGGATTCCGTATTATATTCTATTGGCTGTTATACTCCAAAAGCCACTTTTCCTTTGGAGAGAAAGAGATGCGTTTGTAGATTGTGAGAAGTAGGAGTGTGCCATTTTTCACTTCTTTTTCTTTGCGACGAAGACATTCTCTGTAATGTGTTGTTAAAAGGCTTATAATGTACGGGAGAAAAGCTCATGTCTGCTTACATCTTTGCCAAAGACGGGAGTTACAAGGAACAACGTTACAAGTGGATAAGATGACGGTTGTGATTACATCGGAGAGGAGAAGTGAAGGTGGACAGGTTAAAGAGTCTTTCTAGTGCGCCTTGTGTGTTTTTTGTGCGAAAGGATTCATAAGCTGACCATCTTGAGGCGTACAACTTGACTTTGTGTCTTCGAAATTGGGTGAAAGGCATAAAAGGACGAGTTTCACAGAATATAAGGAGAATTCCAAGAGAGAATGTTTTGGAAAGGAAGGGGATTTGATTTGAGGGAGTCGATTCTTGTAAAAAGTCTGTCATTAATCTTCCATAAGACACAACAATGAGATTGAGCCTGTTCTCGTAATGTGATTGAAGTTTTCTCCAGTTTGTCTTCCAGGTCCTGTCAAAATTTCTTTTGTGGAGTCAATGATTTTCCTCTCGTCTTCATTCATTCTTTCCCCTGAAATGCCGGAAGTTTGCTCTTCTCCAAAACGAATAAGAAACAAACAAACTGCTGCACAGTGCACACTCCCTGCATGCCCGTCTGCTATTTATTGCTATAAATAAGCATTAAGTTTTACTACTCACAGCCTACCTTTCTTCTTTAAATCTCTTGCATTGTGCATTGCATGTACGCATTATACTGAATAACATTTTATGAGAGAGATTCATTCTCTATTGCTTTGTAATCAGTTATTAAATTGCCTTTCACTGTGGAGGAACTATGTCCCAAAGGTCATGATTTCTATCATCTTATTGATGTATCAATTCCTGTGAAACAACGATGGATTAAATATTACTTTTCCAATGAAGAAACTAGCTCGTACAAGTTTACTCTAGACTTTATGGTTTGATAAAGAAGGATTAAATATGGAGAAGTTGGCAGAAGTAGGACAAGGGACACAAGGTTAATGGAAAATAGTTGGATACGGACGTGAACTTAAGAGTTGTTAGAAATGGTGGATTACAAAAGTAGTATAGTAATAGTACTATGCAATCGCATAAAGAAGTAGTTTGGATTTTGATATGAAGGGATATAAAGTGTCACTTGGTGGATGGATGGTTGGAGGAGGAATTTGTAATGGGAATAATAATAATTTAGGGTTGATGTAGCGGAAAGGAATGTGGTTTGTGTGCTCCATTTGGTTGTTGTATTGCTTTATAAGTATTTGTTAGTTGATGTTGGAATTCGACAGAAGATAAGTACAAATGTGCAGGTATATGTGTTTAGTATCAGTATGTAGTGCAGTGTCCAGTTTGATAATGCCCGATCAAAATGCAAAGTGAGTTGTGAAGAAATGACGAGGAATCCGGAATGCAGCCAGGGGAGGAAATAATATTCAATGTTAGGAAATTCGACGCGTACTAATCACAAAAGTAGACATGTGTAAGGAATCAATAATAAAATTGACATGGCAAGTAGTACGTAGATGGTAGATGTAGTGTTAGTAGAAGTGATTGTGGGATGTTACAAGTTTTATGATGGGTGAACTTTTTACAGAGTTAACCTCAAGTCAGACAGATTCCTGCATACTGGACAGAGTAAGACAAGAAACAAAAGTAGTCAAGTCTGGAAGTCTAGAAATCCGCTGGATTGCTTGCTTAAGACTGGCTATCTATGTGTAAAAAATAGAGATTCTAATGTTGTATTATTTTTTGCTCGTCATTATATACTTTTAGATTGTGATATTAAATGGATAGGAAATCAAATGTTATCATCATCAAATATGGGCTTAGTCAAGCAAAGGGTATAGGGTTTTTAAGTGTGTATTTTCCGTGTCACGAGAATGTCCAGTGAAATTAGCTTTGTGGGATAGAGGTTGCATTTTAAATTTGTAAAGGTTTTTAAAATGTGTGTATTATATAAACGAGAAATTAAGTGAGCTAGCGAAGAAGCCAAGTAATCGGTTCTGTGTGTAGTAACTAACACTGAAAATCATATACCGCAGTTTGTAGTTTAGAGTGAATAGGTTGGTGTCTAAATTGGAAGCGTTAGAAAGTAGAAAAGTCTGTTAAAAAGTGAACGGTGAGTACGAAAGGGCAACTGTGTTGATACTGATGATCTTACTTGAATGCAGGTTGTTAGTTGCAGTATGTAGAAAAATGAGGATAAGAATGTTTACCAACAATCCAACAACGTTTGTCTGGGTTTTGGCTGAGTGAACTTTGTATTCCGCTTCAGGGCTGTGCCGTATTCAGCATGTATAACTCGTTTAATAGACAGTAATACGTAGCAGGTGAATCTCGCTGCATTCATGGTTTCCTCTGTTGTGTCTGTGAATTCAAAAGTAAACTGTTCAATCGTTGTAACTTACGAAGTGTGTAAGAACTGGCAATGTACACTTCCTTACCCTTTCCTCATCTTGCATATACACGGATACAACAACAACGCTAAAGTGCAATCACATTATCACAAGCATTATCATCACCGTTCGTTGTCTGTAGTCGTAATGTTATAGTATCTCTCTTAAATACATTTTCTTAGAAAAAAGGCTGTGGAGGAGGAGGAGGTGTTGATTGTTGTGGTGGCTTATAGAGTTTTCTAATGGTGTCGCATCTCGAGCCTTAACACTAGTTAACACTTCGGATTTTCCTTGCAGAAAGAAATCAATGGACTCTGCCTGTATATCAACTATATAAACATTTTACATTTCCCCATTAATCCGTGAGAAAGCAAGTCAAGTGTGTAGAAACTAGACACACGAGAGTGGATAGTAGAGTAGAGATGTATACGTTTAAAAGGACTTTTGATTATCAGGTGAATTGGCACATTACGAGAGATTCTAGAGTGTAGATTTTCTAGATTCACATCTTACACAAGCTAAATTTGTGTATGGACGAGTATGGAGATGGACCACTTCTCTTGTCCTCTGCTGTGTATCTTTTTCTTAGTCCCGTCTCGCGTAATTACCATGACTATTTCACGTACTAACCAGGATTTCTAAGGCTTTTTTTCAGTCGCATTCATCAATGCCATTCACATCTCTTTACTCTTTCTGGCTGCACATCCATCCACACGCTTTCCAACCGCAACCGCTTAGTTTTTAGTTTTTAAGTATTGGCGTGTAACAATGTACGTACACTTGCAACTACTGTCAAGATGAGTATTACATTTTTTAGTTCAGAATGTCTCCGAAAATTGTAAAGGTTTTTAAAGATCCATGCCAAAAACACAGCGCATTAGTTAAGCCCTTGAGATGTTGATGAACCTCACGTTTCTTTTACCAAGAAAATTCCTTACACAATAATTCTTCACATTAAATCGTAACTTGTTCGCAGTTCGCATAGACACTCGCACAATCCATCACTGTTACCAGCTACTTCATGAATACTTATCATTTATCTGGTTAACAAAGCTTTCGTAGAAACTCTAACGTTGTACTCTGAATCTTGGCCACTCATCTTTGCTGAGTTGAATTTAAATGATTTGCACAAGAATTTCCTCTACAAGTAGTAGCAAGTAGCAAGTCGTTAGATGTTATACCATTGGATTTTTACTTAAAACGAATCAACAAAAATGATTTTAACCGATATAATTCTGTAACGAAGGTAGAATATGTATACACAAGTTAGACTAACTGATTGTCAGTACGTTTTAGTTTTCATGGAATATCATCGCTGCTTATCTGTTTATAACTTTCGGAAAGTGAACCACACAAACTGCTTACTTAAAACCAAACAAGTTTGGTACCACTTCCACTTACTTCTACGACGTAGCATTTCGACGAAAGCTAACTTCGTGTAGAGCACAGTCATCAGTTAACGGTTTCATGGAAATGCAATCAATTGCTTTTAACCCTTGAACTTTGATGTATTGATCAAGTAGTCATTGCCTTAACTGTCTCACAACCCATGCATCCACTTTTAGGTTTGATACTGGTACGTGAAAGTAAGCGATACCCTATTAATATTTATATTATTCCATTGTATTACATAATAGTATGAAAAATTAAGAACGGCTGTCTATGAAGATGCTGGCTGCTTGTATCTTTATAACTCTTTGAACCCGAACATCTCAAGGATTTAAAGGGATAGGAGTTTATAAGAGTAGGAGAAGAACTATAATATTATGTATTATTATCGCATTTAATTTGGTTTGAATGTAACAATGCATAGCTAATTGGATTAGTGTGATTGTAGATTGTATAAAAGCTCGTATTATTTCACGAGAACGTCTGCTGGGAAATAGTGCAATAGAATTCCAGACTTGAGAGTGTGATGACCAAGAAGTCTCTTATACAGCGTAGACCTTCAACCCTGCCTTTGAGAAATAGTAAATGACCATGAATGGATAAGTTAAGGAATACTGCACTACTGCAGTGTGTGAGAGAGAAATAAATAAAAGTCGATTTTGTAAGGAATACGTCTGAGAGGTAGTCTAGACTCCAAAGACAAGTCCACAGAAGAGCTTACCGCAGATAGACAAGTGTCTGAATAAGATTTGAATTCCATTTTGAATTTTTAGTCGCTCGTGAACTTTGAAAAAGCAGTGTGAAGGCTTCGGAGTCTCCTTAACACTGAACCTTATGGCCTTAGTCCTTACATGTGAGCTAGTGGCCTTGGCCTGCAGGAGATCGAGCTTAGGACAGACTTAAAAAGGAACTTGTAACACTGACACTCGCTAGTGAGCCATAACAACGCTTTTTTCAATCCTCGTCTCCGTATGTGTGCATAATAATAAGGAAGAAACAGACGAGTTTCTCGCTTTACTCACCTTTCGCGTTTACTCAGTCAGCCAAAGCTCTCAAAGTTCTCACACACTGCAGTTTAATAATGCCATCCACCTGCACCTGCATCAATTAGTCGACCTTGTCCCATTTTGTCATTTGCCTGGTTATTTATTCTTATAGATTTGAATACTCTCCTTCGGAACTAGTTGCAAGGGAAGACTAAAGAAACGAACAGAATCCTGTTAACATTGTAGTCAGAATTTCAGAACCTTTGTAGGAAATGTAATTTCTAAAATATTTTATCCAGTCTAAAACATCTATTATACATATGTATAATATATACTATTGTTTCAGAAGCAATGAAGTGGGTTAATTTAAGTGATTCTTTCACATTGGCTCATAAGTTTGTGAGGGAGCATTCCAACAAAATGACTGGAGGGATGAAGAGGAAGATGATGATGATCAAAGCAAATTGCTATTTTCTTGAATTGTTGTTGGCTTTGTTAGTGAACATCTTAAGATGATTTCTCATGAAAAGTAAAAAGAAGCGCGGGACTGAGTAAGAATGTTATTAAGAAACGCTTCTAGTATTCCAGAAGAGATTTAGTGGTGCACACATGTTGTATGTGTTGGAATAGGCTGATCTTCATATGGGTTCATGAAATGAGCTGTAGATCGCTGGGGATGCTGAAAGAAAAGATGAGTAGACATATTTGAAACACAGTGAGGGTAGTAAAAGAACATCTTCTTATGTTACAGACAAAGTCTCTTCGTGTGGTTTGGTTCAATGCTTCTTCCATCGGTTTTTTATACGAATTCTCAGAGAAAGAAGCCAACTTGAGTTGAGCCATTCACAACCTAGGATGTATCGATATGTATTTATATATACGTGTGTATACAGTCGTGTAGCTCGTAGTTTGTAGTGTTTTCATTTTTGATCTGTAAACTGATGCAGCACGTAGAGGAAAGCCAAAAAACAGCGTGTTTATTCAAGAAGATGTATAGTGATGATATGGATGAGAGAAAATGAGACGATGTTTTTTACAGTGCCTTACTTCGTTGCAAGCTATGGCCCTGTAGGGTCCTGGTGTAGTCTGTTAGGGAGAAGATGTGTGATTTAATGAAAGAAAAATGGAGGTATAAATGAAATGAGGATTTGAGGGAGGTGAAAGATGATTAGAAGAATGAGACACAAAAGGACTGAGCGACCCTTTCTTCGTTTCTACTGCCGACAGAAGAGATCGAAGGTCGAGTAGTCAAATGTATTTTCTTCTTGTAGGTCTCTTGGTGCTGAAAATACAAAGGCAAAAGGTGTACCGAGATTCCCAGAGGTAGGTGGTAGGTGGTACAACCAAATTAAAGTTGTTTGTTCCAAGTCCAACAGGTAATAACTATATATAGGATTGTATAGGGAATAAGGACTTGACAAAGGACCCGAATTAGCGGCCACAGTCAGCGGTAGTTAGGAGCCAGTATATAGACGCTGTTGTTAGTTGTTCTTGTTACTCGAAGAATTCTGAGACAGAGACAAAAGCTTATTTTTAGGAATGTGGTAATCTCCAGTAAAGATGCGAGTGGTGTGCGTGGATAGAGATGAAAGTCGAAGGATTATTTCTCACAGTTTTCTGAGCAAATATTGGTGAGCACGAAAATGAGTTAGCCATTCACTCATCCACGTGGATTTTTAGACACTTTTAATTTTTTTTCATATCCCTAGTACCTCGTATTAAAAACGTACTAGGACATACCTTTTTGCTTCTTTATCCTTCATAATTCCTTAAATCAAGCAGTACAAGTAAGAAATAATAAATGTAGTGTTACAGCAGTCATTTATAGAAGTAAGGCATGTAAGTATGAATTCTGTTGAATGATTGCATATTTTAAATATTTCTGTTTGTGCTTTGTAAGCGTAGTTTTATCAATTTAACGATGGGTTGTGCTGATATTTTGAGAGAAGAGACAGTAAAGAGGAGTGTGGATTCCTTGAAATGACGGAGTAATCGAACCTTTTTACAGAAGTTTATTTTATGTAATGAATTATTGTGGTGGTGATTGGTGATGTTTGAGTCAAAAGTTGTTCACATGAATGTGGACTGTCCTCATGATGATCATCATCATCATTTCTGGAAAGGAAATGAGAGACCTTGGAGGTTCATGGACGGCAATCTCTTAGTGTGTGTGTGTGTGTGTGTGTGTAGAGAAGTGTATAAAAGATTTGTGTGTAAAAAACGAAGAGAGCTGGGCATCCCATCCGTTCATCCGTCCTCATGAAGCGTCGCTTGGTTGTTGTAGTTTTGTAGGCTTCGTATGTTTGTTGGTGGTGGTGGTATTTCTGTGTGATGCTGGCTGACTGAATTAGAGATGATGAGAGATTTTTTATCCTTGAAAGATGCTCTTCGAATCCTCCCTTAGAAGAGATACGTACACACAAACTTTTTATACGGAGGCGTTCATTGCATCTTTGCATCTGGGAGATGTGGAAGAGATGCCTTTCATTAATGCACATCCATCCATACGGTTTGTAGCTTTATATTTAAAGGAATGTATATCTTAGGAAGGCGGGAAGTGAGCAAAGTGTGCGTCGTTCTTTTTCGAATGCATTGGTTTAGGGTTTAAGACGATGTGGATGTATTGCTGTAATTGTATCTGTTCGTGGAGTTGTACAAAAGGGATCTTAGTTAGAGGAGAGCGTCTACAACTAGTCTACTACTATTACTGGTTTTACATTTTACTACAGAGACTTCCTCCACAAGGAGAGGTGGTGGTCTTTCTAAGGAGACTTTTGGTTGACTTGGAAGATGTGGTTGGGCTTGACTAGCAAAAAATGCTCACACAACTAACAAGGAATTCACCTCTTGAAATACATGAAAGAGGAATGTACCTCGTGAGATGTGATGGAGATAGAGTAGACGATAGACGATGCACTATGCACTAATGGACTCCTTTCCATCATCCAGCAGCTCAGCGCTAATAGCGTCTGTTCGTCCACAATTACTTCAATAAGCTCATTCGACTCAAAATAAATGCAAGTCTGCTCGCAAGCCCTTCTCATTCGTCCGTACTTTAATAGTTTCCAAACTGAGAATATTTTGATTTAATTACATAGGAAACAACGAATGTATTTGGTTTATTGATGTATTAATCCAGCGTTTTCAGTTTATGAGTTTATTGGTTTATTAGCTGTCGACCAACTGACACGAGAATAGGTTAAGTTGATAAGGGAAATGAGAAGCCATAGAAAAACTTGATGTGCAAACATCCCAACCTTCTTCTTGTTTGTATCTGAAATCCAAAAGTGTGAAACTATTACAGTGAAATTATTATATGAGACAGAGAGAGAGGCACAGAGAGTACAAAGCATTTCAAATTGAAAGCAAGCAGCACAAGTGAGCACAACAGAACTTTCGTAGAGCGTCGTGTCACAGTCATCAAATGTCACAAAATGATTCACACACCATTAGTGTTGCTGAGAAATACTTTAAAAGTTTTAAAAGACTCTCGCACATTGTACTTATGTTGTGTGTATATAAATGAAGTACGTGAAGTATGAAGATGCGCTGTGGAGTGCTAAGCTCAGTGCAGATGGTTTCTTAAGTCTGTCAAATGTAAAAGGACGATAGGATGGATGACATGAGACGGATGTTGTGTGTTGCTGTGACTGCCTCGACTTTTTGTTCTTTTACTTAATTTCCCGTACCACTTCACCCATATGTGTGTGTATGTGTACATGTGTGGAGTCTAAAGCAAGTACCACAGTACTACTGTAGTAGTAGAGTAGTTAGTAGGAGTTGTGCATGCACTCACGTAACTAAGTCTTGATGACGAAAAGAACACGATGGTCGAGTCTCTGTTGGGGTTGAGGACTTGTATCCTTCCTGAAGGCATGTGTACAATCATACACGTAATTTTATTACGGTCCTACTTGTCTCACACAATGCTCACAGGACTTTTCTAACCACAACAAATAAAAGAAATTCTTTTCATCAAACACATTCCCATTATTCCCATAATATTATCGGGTTGAGTGTGAAAATATAAATACGAAATGTTATTGTTAGTACAAAATGTCAAAATCGTTTAAACCTATCGGGTGCATACATGGAAGAAAGGAGTGAGGTCAAAATTTCAGATTGGAAGATGATTAGGAAAAAGCTCTGACCATCAGACTTACCAGACTGATAGTGTGTAATAATTGTACTAGCATCAAAGCTGTTCACCTTAGAAATGTGAATCTTTTAATTTGGAAGATTGGAAGCTGAATGCTTACATACAGAGCGAGAAAGTGAGTATAATATAGTTAGAAGAATGGCATTTGGTAGTTCGGTGGTAGTAAGACCAGAGGCGTGTGAGAATTAGAGGGCGAGGGGCTTGCATTTTTGTAAAGTAGTATCATGTGTCTCTGTCTGTCTGGATTCGATCGAAAAGTCTGTCTCTGAGTGAACTTAGTAGGGTTATATAAGGAGAGCGATGCGGGTACAGGTACAGGCAGACAGACAGTGGGTACAGTGACAGACAGCGCTATAGAGTGAGAAATACCCTTCGACTAGTAGAGACTTACTACTACACCCCACCACGAGGAGATGGACCGAACATTTCCCGTAATTTTACACACATCTACGGGAAGAACGCGGGAGGAAGAATAAAAGTAAGGGAGTGTTGCAGTTGCAGTGTAGGAATAAACATACCTTAGGCACATTAAGTCGATGGGGAAAGCTTCCCTCACTCACTAGTCGAGGGTTTTTCCCAGACACACTTAAGCAAGTCTACAAATCCTTTGATAGGAAGAGCCTTGGCATCCTACGTGCATATATATAACAAGTATACTCTTCCTATGCCTCACCACCAGTATACTCTCTCTCTCTCTCTCTCTCTCACTGTATGAGATTCATGAAAACAGTTGGGAACACATGGAGAATTCACACAACTGCTGCGGCAGTCTGCAGTTTGTGTGTGTGTGTGACTGTGTAGTAAAAAGACATACTGAACCTTATGAGGGGGCAGCGGGTAGTGTGTGTGGGGACCTCAAAGAGGGTATCCCTTTCATACCAAATCATTCAATGGGAACCCGCCATCCATTCCTCCCATACATCTTCCCCTTCGTCAAGGGGGTTTTTGCTTCAACCAAACTACACACCACTTACTCCGGCATACCATCTAGAACTCTGTCTGGCATTGAATAAGTCGGCTGCCTTGAGGGTTCCGGGGACTTTGAAAGAGTCGGTGGACTCAGCGTGAAATTCGGAGTTGACCTGGTTATGTTTTGGGGGACGAATGGGGGTTGATCCCCAAGGCACGCGTCCCGCCAGTCTCGGCGGAGGAGGACAGAATGTTTGTGGAGGTAATTGAGCCTGAGAGAGTGTAGGGAAGGGAGTGTGGAATAGTGTGGACGGAGTATATGGGACTGGTGGTGGTGGTGGTCGGGTTGCTTCGGTCAATGTCCACGGAAGAAACCTTACTAATACTACGAGGAGATCCCCCTAACCATCGAACTGCATCCTTACTCACGAGTATACTGGGTCGGTAGTGTGGAGTGGATAGGGCTGCGAGGGTATACTTTTGAGGCAACGCACTCTCTCTAGAGTCTCTGGGATATATGCACAATGCGAGTCAAATGCTCTGTAACTGAGTCTCTCTCTTCAGTATCACTCTGCCCGCTCTTGTGTTGAGGTGAATTCTTGTCTCTCGTAACCCCGTATATCTCATATTCTCGTATTGTATATCTGAGAGAAGTGGAATCTCGTCTTGAGAGATTTTTGGAAATTTGGTATTTGGTAGCTGTGACGGGCTGAGTAGTTGATAGTGTCGAATTTGAGTTACACTAGCGATTTGTGGAGTAGTGAGAGTAGTAGCACCTGAGAGTGCACAGGGAAAGTACATCATTGAGCAGTGACAGGAAAGTTTAGTAAGTTGCTCTTTACCCGTCTTCTCTTATAAATGAACGTGTCTTCTGGACATCCCAGTCATTTATCCATGTGCTCTCGATAAGACAACACATCGTGTGTCTTGAATTATATTTGAGAAATTCACCCTCCTAAGGAAGGAGAAGATACTAAGTTTCTACGGATCTGACTAAAGCTGCAGAACTGAAATTTAGTGAAAGCAATTGAATTGAGACTTGAAGATTTTCATATCTGGGAATCTGAGAATCACTCGCACGGAAACGAAACTTTTACATTTACGATTTTACAACTCTGACATATAAGAAACATACTGAACTGAAATCTCTGGCACTTGAAGATTTAAGAAAATTCTCAAATCTGAAACTTGCGAAAAATCAGCACTTAGCGAGTTAACTATTTGTCGTGGGTTGATGACTTTTGGAGAACTTGTGAAATAGTGTGAAATATATTTTTAAATTCTTCCATTGAAAAAGGCTGAGATCTTAAAATCTTAGAAGTTGGTAGCTGGTGCAGAAGACGTTTTTGATTTTTTGAGTGAGAACCCTATCTACCACAAAAATAGATACTTTAAGGATTCTCCGTGTCTGCGGGAAGAAGAGAAAGGCTCTTTTCGGAAATTCCATTGTAGTGGAGGAAAAGAGATTCAAGCCTGGATTTATGAAAAACTATGTGGAAATGTTATCTACGAGAAGACTGGCAACCACAGTTAACGCCACACCGACCTCATCTACATCTCAGATATCTCCTAACTCTCAATTAACTTCGGCAAATAGAGGAAGTCCAGAAATGTATAACGGAAATAATAATTTGCTTCTTCAGCATCCCACAAACAATATCATGTTGAACCATACAAACAATATAGAAGACTTTAATTCTAGTATTGACTCTAAAAATAATTTAAGTAATCCTAGTTCTAGTAATAGTAATGGTTTAGTAAACACTAGTAACGGGTCCTGTGCTTCGACTTCGAGTTCCACTAACAACAACAGTTCCAATAATTGTTCCAACGAACAAGAAATCTCTGTGGACAAGGAATTCAATATCACTGGTAATTTTTCTTTTCTTTGTGTGTCATAGCTTTGATTCTGAATAGAATTTCGTAGGGAAAAATTCATCGATTTGTAAGTTTGAAACTGTTTCCTTCCTGGGTAATCCCAAGGTGAAATGTGAATTGCACTGTGTGTCTTGTTGATTGCAAAAAGTGTTTGCATTGTGCTCACTCAGGGAAATCCCTAACTCACCTTGCGTAATGTTTTCCTCTCTCTCACTCTCTGATGCCTCTAATGACTTTACCAGGTAGTATGGTAAGCGTCTCATCAGTCAGGATCTTCCTTCGTCTCGTTTCTTAGAAAATGTCTCGTACTTTTTATTTACTGTATACAAACAAAATTTTAGTAAAATACTTCATACATTGATGGCAAGGGAGATAACTAAACTTCACGAATGCAACATTAACATACACTGCATGGCTGTAGCGAGATGTTGGATAGATCAGTTCACAGGGAGTAGTTTGTGTGAAAGATAGGCAAGTACGCTTTCGATTAATGAATGGTTTTTATGCAACAAACTACCAAGGTGAAATTCGCTCATTCATATTTTTACTATTTTACAATCTCTTCTACGTAACAATTGTATTGTGTTGATGGATTATTTGTTATCGCCAGTTAAGTGGAATGGAATGCTTAAATTTAAAAGGCATGTGGAGCACACATCCTTTTCTACACGGAACTAAAAGCAGAAACGCGCAACTACAGTTGTTAGTAGAAATGTAGGTAGCTAGCAGTTAGATGAGGTAAATTGAGACAGTGCATGGTGTCTATTTGCTTATGGCTCACACTACCTTCCTTCCTAGTTGAGCACTATCTGTATGCTTCCTTAATTCTCAAGTTAATGTTGGCATCAATTCCTTCCTCACTCTGGATGTAGTTTCTCTACAGCCTTAAGAAGATGGTGTCATTATTGTCATTCTAGTCGAGTTATTAGCCGAATGAGTCACTCGCCTGTTATCTAAGGTGTCACGAGAACTGTTTTCATACATCACATGCCTCTTTCATCTTAAAAATTTTGGGTAATTACAAGGCTCATATTCCTTCTTGACTTTCTGGCAAGATATCTTGACGTTGCAACACACATGTGAACCTTTAAAGAGAGAGATTTGTGTTCGTTCCAGTTTTAGTCATTGATCATTCCTATGTTCGAACTTTAAAGTTATGTAGTCATTCATCTACTCATGATGAGGTGAATGACGAAGGTGGGCTAGAATTCAATAAATAAACAAAGGAGTTTATAGTTTCTCAATAAATGAGTCAGCGTTCAAAGATTCAGATAGAAAGCTCCCTAGTCCTCGAGATCATCTCTTGGTAATCAGCCTACACAAAACACAAATCACGGTTGAATAGTATGAGCTCAGTATGAACCAACCAGCCACCACCAATTTGGACACACAGTTAGCTTGTGACCTTTACTTCAGTGTGAGTGAGAGATCTCACAACATATGGGGCTTAATAAGACATTACGAGGAATTACTTCAGATGACATCATCACTGCTCCTTCTTCTACTCATTACTCCACACGTCGTTTATTACTCGGTAGAATTATAATATCATTTTTTACTCGTCCTAAATGCTTAAATGCTAATCCCTCTCACATTGGGGCTCATGATGACTGACCCTATGTGTTGTTATTGCGGAGGAGTCTTATTTCCATTTATACTCCTATACTTCGCCTTGCTGATTCATCATTTGTTATTTTCTCAGGAAATCTCATCTCCACTCATGAACTCACCAACCTCAGTCACAACTCATTGCATACTTTTCAGCTTAGAAGGTGACAACTCACTCTTTAGTTTACTTCGGATCTTTAATCGTGTCGGATGCATCTTTCACTTGTTGTTTAGTCTCATTCAGTTCATCACACATTAACAAACTCAAAAACCCCTTGTCTTACTACAAACACTACGAGTAATGTGCTGTGTTATCTGTACAGTACGTTCTTATATCGTTACGTAACACCAACAGTTCTAGTCTTATGGGAATTGAGGAATTTTAGTGAAAAGTTCCTCAGTCTTAAAGTTGTCTGTCGCCTGTGATCTTCATCTTGTCAATCCAAACTTAAGGAATTGCCAAATGATGCAGAATTATTTGGTGTACAAAAAATCTGGTGAGTGTTAAGAACACAACGTTTTTAAAACTTGAAAGTTTAGAATTCAAGACTAAGTGTAGTTTTACATATGTCACTGAGTATTAAGTCGCCTGTTTTTCTACTGAATTTGAATTATTGGAAATAAATGTGAAATTAGAGGAAGGAATTAAGATAACAGATAATGGTTAACCTACATTCCTCAATGGTTGTAGTTTGTAGTATTTCATTCATCAATACCTTCATTACACACTAATATAGTGGAAGTGGAAACTCACTAAAAGTCTCAATGAGTAGAACAAGTGCACAAGTCAAAATCTCGACGCGTAGCTGAGGTTGAGTGCACTTGCATGCAAATAGGAGAGTTTTGCGTACGAATTCAGCTGTGTTCCTCCTCTTTGCGTGATCCCACCTTGTTTTTTTCTGTTGAAGGAACTCATAAGAAATGTGGAAGTATTCGTAATTAATCATAATTGGACAAACCTTCTCTTTGTGTTCAGAAAGTATGCTAGACTATCAACCTGTTTCACTGAATCTTTACTTCCACTTAGCATTGATCAACACAATTTTACATTCAAAATATTATTACGCTGAAGAATTTGGCTTAACCAATGATAGGAGTTAGAATAGTAGGAGTGTTGTCAAGTGAAGCTGGGAAGCAATACAAAGATGGATTATATTGGTTTGTGGATGATGATAATGCTACATGTGTGACCCCAATAAAGAAGAGCACGATCAAAACATTTATCGAGCCAGAAGTTTGCTATACAAACTATATACTAGCATACACACACTCACATTATATTATCCGAGATTCTCCACATATCCAATGCAATTTGCACGAGATAGTTGAAGTTACATACAGGCTTATTACACTCACCCGCGTGCTATCTCTTTCATGTCAACAGTGGTGGTTAAATAGTAAGGTGGAAATATTTATTTTTTACTGAGAAAAACATTCCTCTTCCAGAGTTCCAGAGGTTTCGTGGCAGTGTTTCTTGATAAATTTAGCTCTTTAACCTACGCTCTACAGGAATTATGCCATTACGTTGCAGCCTGCTCTGTCATTTAGACTTTGAGTGAATGATTCATGCGTATTTGTTCTCGGAAAGATGGTAATGACACATCATCAGTGCTTGTGTCTGTGTCCTGAAAGCCAAGATGAATATTAAGAGGGCAGGTGTGTGGTTATGTGATTCCAATTGCACATCCTTGTACAGGCACAGCAAAAAGTGGAATTCCACCCGAGACACGCAATACTACTGTTTCTCGAGAATCTATAATCTACAACACTTTGTTTACTCACAATGAGATTCATGGAAAATCTCTTTACTCCATCCTTACTGCATTCTTTAAAGTTTTCCTCTATAAATTGCGCATGTAAGGTATTAGTGCATATTAGTCCTGAAAAATATATGGAAATTTTGTTTTTCTTTGCAGTGATACCCTCTCGAGAATCGTTCGAGAGAGCTTACCGAGTAGGTCCAGTTTTGGGCCAAGGTGGATTCGGAACCGTTTACTCCGGAGTCAGACTGAGGGATGGACTGCCAGTAAGTATTTGAATATTTATGATGCTATGATAGTGAGCAATTAAGATTGAAACTTGTTAGGCACATTCATGAAGGAAATGTGAATAAACCAGACAGTGTGAGAGTTGAAAGAGTTAAATAATCTGGTGGAAAAGATTCGTGCAGTCAGACAGAGAAGTTGCAAAAGTGTGTGGTGTCTGAGGCAGCTAGTGTGTGGGAACATGACCCACTTGCAGAAGAAGAAGATGCTCTCTCATGAGTCTCATGTGCTACCTACCATAAGTCAGTTAGAGGTGCTTTCGTTGCATATCTCTTAACTTTTAGGATTGAAAGGAGATTTCTTCAAGTGGATTTTGTGTCTGTCTTTGAAAAGCATCCATTCCCATTCAAAAACGCACCAGTCTCTGCTCTTAACCCTTTTTCTCCACAAGTTGAAAAATACCAAGAGATGCTTCTCATCTCTCAGTCGTATTCTTTTGTGTCACCTTCCTTCCCTTCTTTTCCTGCTTTCGAGATCAACTTTATGAATGATTATCATCCTTCAGGTAGAGGTGCCTCAAGGGTTCTCTTTTGATGCTCTTCGTACACCAAATCTTCCCACGATCATCTTTTACATAACCGTGTCTAGAGACTGTAGGCTATAGACGAGTATCAAATGAAAGGAGGGTCCGTCTTTTCAATTGTTCAACTGGTTAGTTAGTGGCCTATTTACAAAACATCTTTCTATGAAATTGGGGCTCACAAGAACCCATACTCTGAGAGAGTGAACGGAAAGTGTCACCTGGTCTGTCTATATCATCAGGATTAACTCATTACGTCTCATACATTTCCATTCATTCTTTAAAATTCTAATGAATTTATTCCAGGTGGCCATCAAACACGTCTCCAAAGCCAAAGTCACAGAATGGAAAACGGTAAGCTACATTCATTTTTTTTCTCAATTCTACTTACGCCTTATTATTACACACCCGTTTCTGCCATTGCCAAAAAAACCTTGAGAAAAATTACATAAAGTAATACTTGATCTTACACTCAACTGATTGACACCTGTAAAGAGCCATGCGATACTATTCGTTTAGGGCGTATTCTACTTGCAAGTGCGTATAGTTATGCAACAACGCTTTCAGTTTATTGGTATCAAACGAAACAATTAAATGAAAGCAGAATGCACACCAAGAAAGTATTTAAATTACATTTTAGGATTTTCTCAGGTTTCACTGCTTTCAACTTGTCTAGCTTAGGAGCCCGTATACAGTGCTACTCACTTACACTACTACAGGGAAACGTAAACAATATGGTGTTTGCAATTTTTCATTGTTAAAAACGGTAATGCCCTTGTGCAGTTTTAGTTCCTGTAAATTCTTCCGTTTGATTTTTATGAATGGGCTTTTTAAATTAAATTTACACATCCACTAACTACTTTTCTGTGCTACAAACTGGGTTACTCGGCAGTAGACATCGTGTACCATAACATTGTGTGCAACTTGGTTGGCTGGGTAGCATTGCATGCATGCACTTTGTTTGTAAATATTAAATGCAACAGCAATAGCCCATACAGTATAACTGCTAGTGTATGTTAATGGAAACAAAAGAGAGATTGATATCAATCTCTCTTTGACTTAGACAGGTGAGTATATAGGCCTTACTTACCACCTACTACCTACTGCTGTTTCTATACATATCACAGTAAGATCCTGTTGGCCACGTATGCTGTGTTATTTGCTGAAATCATGCATAGATTCATTATTGCGTCCTCAGCATTTCAGCGTAGCGTTTTATTAACCTCCTCCTCACTAGTCCTGACTGTAATTTCATTCTTTCACTAACGTTCGCAGGTATTTAGGTAGTTATCAATACCTGCAGTAGTAAAATAGACAATAAGCGCTTATGACTCACTCACGTCTTTTATGTAACATCGCTGACGTTGAAACTTCGCCAATTTCATCAGCAAACGTTGAACGCTTGCAAATTAAATTCTAGAAGTGTATAGCTTTCGTAGGATTTGATTGTTGAATAAAAAGATGAACGCACTTGAGAACTTTTATCTAGGAAAATAGTAGTAGGTGTGATACGACGAACCTACGAGTAACCACAATCCTATATACCTAATATATTACAATTACTAAAAGTGATGTTTACAACATGAAATGAAAAAGTTCACAAAAAGACCTTCGGTTTGAATAATCCATGAAGTGCCTTGAGAGTGGCCTTTACACTTAAAACACTTGTGAGCAGCATTAGCAGCATGTGCATAATATTTTACTTCTCGACTAGCGTCATCATTCTTCTACAGACAAACTCACAGTGTATAATACTTCTTTTTGTGTTATCAAACAATCTATTGTCATACTTTAGAAGCTCTTCCAAACGTATGAAATGAATTGTGAATTGTCATTTAATTTTTTATTTCCATTCATCTGCGTGTTTTTACACACGGGTACGCTTTACCCTGCAATAATAATCATTTTACTGTTGATGATGTATTTGTACTGTTGTGGAAAACTCTTGTCTTTAAACATGACAACTATTTATAAGGTATAGGTAGGTACACACGATTCGCTACGTCATCACTTGATGAGATTAAAACCTTTATTTCAAAGTTCCCTTCTTCTCATGGCAATGACAGAGATTGTTGTGAACTGATAAGTCTGACACAATAGTAATAATAATATTTTGATGAATGTTTTCAGTTGAATGGGTCCCGAGTCCCGTTGGAAATCTTCCTCCTGTGCAAAGTGACTCATATTGATGGAGTCATCAAAATCCTCGACTATTACGAGAGAACGGACAGTTTCATAATTATTATGGAACGCCCAGAGCCTGTGAAAGACTTATTTGATTTCATCACAGAAAAGGGAATTTTGAACGAAACAATCGCCCGTGACTTCTTTCGACAAATTGTTGAAACTATTCATGCTTGTCACATTACTGGAGTTGTCCATCGCGATATCAAGGTAAAAAAAGTTCTTGTGTAATAATTAACAGTTGATCCATCATTTGACTACTAGTTGAACTTAAGTTCAGCGTCTTTCCTGATGTTTCTAAAGATGTCAACCATTTATTGGCAAATTTGCACCAACTGAATCTGCTGACATTAGGCAATCAAAGTTCGATGAAAGATCCCATTTCCACATTTAAGAATGATTCTTTCAATGAATAAATCCTTATCAGCAGTAAGGATAGGCCGAGCGTAACATAGACGAATTTTTTTATTGGATTGCTAGAGCGACAAAATGTTCATTACCTACCACTACATATCGACAGTATTGAAGTTATCTCCATCATTCAGGGAGAACGTGCGTGAATGTGTAAATCACTCGACGGTCGCAAAATTTCTGCTAATGCCCATCATATTAACCCATTTAGATACTTAAACGACACTCAATCTGCTGAACTTAACTATTTAACCATTCCAATGTTACAATGTAAGCACTAATTGCACTATACATTAAGTAGAGTTTGGACCCTGGGAATAATGACCTGTTGTTGGTTGGATCTTATAAGCCCTTTTACAAATCTTTTGTAAGGATTTTTGATCTTAAACTATCTTCTCAACAAGCCCACAAGGGTCCAAGTCTCTAATATTGAAACGGTAGCTTGTTATTTCAAAGCGAACCCAATATTGATTATTATTGAATGGACTGCAACATGGTTTAGAATAGAATCTCATTTTGCCAGTGACGCTTAACCCAACTCCATACAGGAAGGATCCCTCACACACAATGAAAACACCCTTCATCCTAATTCTTATTGTTTCTCAAGCTGATCGGATCGAGATCAAATAGTAGCCTCAGAGTTTCGAGGGGAGAGGGGACAATATATGAATAGGAAGGAAATGGTAGTTTATTGGGAATGAAAGTAAACAGAAATGGCCGACAAAAAACGCTAATACCTTGTATACGAGGAAGAGTTTTAGCTCAATTCACTATATCTTATCGGTAGCCTCCAACTTTCCGAGGAATCAGGAAATTAGTCGTGTTTGTTATTTCCATTACGTGAAGCATCAAACATTCAGCAGGTAAAGCTTCTTTGGGAACACCATCGGGCTTTCCCATTTCCAATTCTTACCTTCCACTTATTGGTATGTATCACTAGAGATAGAAACAAAATACAATCTTGGAGTTCAAGGTTGTTCGTTGAAGCTTGTTTACAATGTTGCGATATAGCTTTTCACGCTATCACGCTGGATATTCTTGTGTGAAGAACGAGCAAATGACGTAGTATTAGATGACGTAGTCGTTCTTGAGTATTTTGCTATTCCTTTGTAGTATGCATGAAATGATTCGTGACACAGGGAATTGAATTAACTAATACAATCTCTTCTTGAGAATATTTCGAAACACTCTAAGTAAGGTGAAGGAATTAAGTAACATCATCATTGTGTTCATGAATGGTGACCTCAACCTAGGGAAGTGTAATTGAATGATGTAAAAGTTCTCTCAGTTGCGAGCACTATCACTAACAGCAGTCTTAATTGAGGTAGCAAACGATGAACGAACGGCGTAGTGATTTGAACTTGCATCACAGAAGTAGGTTATCGTGTCCCCATTTCCATGCCGAAGGATTCTTTCTGTATTGTAAAGTTGTAAGGCTTTGTGAGCTAAAGTTAAGTGCACGGTTGATGATGATTTGATAGCTGGTGGTTCATTCATGAAGTCTCACTGCATGCAACCCTATGTATGTACTTGGTAGTAAGGTAATATAAATGAACCAAGTTTTGCGTTGAAGATTGCAACATGTAATCCACAGTGAAGTAACTACAAAGAGAAATGTAGGTAACAACAACCGTAGTTAAAGAGAGTTTTAATAAAAAGTACAATTTGATGGGATTGTGGATTGAAATGTCAGCAACAGAAGGCATATAAACAGTTGGGAACCTTTGAGAATTTGCGTGCATTAATGATGTTTTAAACTGAAGTGTGTGTCAATGATAATCAAGTTAAATTATATTAAATGGTTTTGTTTTACCTTGCAGGACGAGAATATCCTCGTGGACGCGAAATCTCAGACTGTCAAGTTAATTGACTTTGGTTCTGGTGCCATTTTAAGAGAAACGCTTTATACGGACTTTGATGGTAAGTCTAACTGTTTGATTGGAATTTGGTATCATTGCACCTGAAGTCTGAAAAGTACCTATTTTTAGCCTCGATTCGCATCTCTTTTGGCTTTCGTACAGAACAAAGTATAACCAGGTTTTGGTTGCAACATTTACATTGTAAACTGACTGCGTTTGTTTCAAGACTTGCATTTGTTCCTCAATTTTGAAGGGAGAATCAAGACTCAACGCTGCTAGAAAATACCAATGCAAAATGCAACAAGAATTGATTGAGCTGCGAACACGGAAGATCCGTTACCAGCCTGATGCCCTCCTTTACTCATACAAGCATCTTTTTTAAGCCACATTCACTTGCATTTTGTATCGGTGGCCTTATAAAAAAGAATTAAACATTTAAAGTACAAAGATTTGTTACATTGAGTAGGTCATAATAATGTAAACCAATTAGCATTGGGAATAATTGATTGCGTTGTTCTGCTTCATAGTTCATAGTGTAGTTTATTATAGTGACTTCTGCAGAGTACATAGAATCTTACAAGTGAAAGGGACAGTCAACAACAATCAATAATATCATGAGCTGCGAAGGATTCTTTTTGAGGTAGGTGCACTTGTGCAGCAATTGGCGAATAGTTAGAAATAAAGCTGCAACATAAAAGCAATTGATGTAAAGAATGAACGCCAACGCCACGCAACTACTCCTCCTTATTTCACCAGTGTTATTTCATGTTCTACTGTACAGTGTACGATCTCCGTTCACTCACATTTTATGTCATTTTGCACTTCAAATCGCACCAGATTTTCTTACCTCGAGGGCATTTCTTAGTAGTACTGCTACCATACCTAACTTCAAAGTATGCAGACGCCCTTTCACAATTGGTTCAGGTTTAGCAGAAAAATATAAATCCGTCGATTAAAGCGTTGAACGAGACTTAAGAACAGTGTGCAAAATGTAGGAAAAGGTTTTAAATTTGTCTCGTGTTGTGTACGTATATACGCATGATTTTAACAATGTACTGTATTCGATCCTTTCAAATAAAGTTTTATGTTAAAGGGATTTCCAAAAGTATTAAGGTTTGCGACACAGTGAGAATTTAAGTTTTAAGTATTTTGCACCGATAAATCCCGTGAATAAAGGTTATTATTCATCCTCTACCTCTCTATTTTTGCTGTATTGACGAGGTTAGTTTTGATTATGCAGTTTCACAATAACGCAAGTGATTATATGGCAGGAGGAAAAGTATGCGCATATATAGGCTTACACTATATTCGATCACGAGTCGAGAATGTGACAGCTAATTAATGCACCTTTACCTCTGAATGATTGACGGAATTCTTTATTTACTCGTTTTAGGTATTCATTAAACTACGTAGGTATATGTTAGTATAATGACAAGTCACCTGTGTGTGAAATGCTCCTTATTGCTTCATTGAATGGTCTTGGGAAAAACTGCTTAAGTTACCTTGCTGTTTTACATGTTTATAGTAACAATTGCAAGCAATATGCTGCCTTTGATAATGAGTATCACAATTATTAGTCTGATTATTAATACACATCTACAGGTCCCATGCTCCTGTCATTATTCTCTGGGTTCTTGCAGTTAGTTTCTGAAGATAAAAACTCTCATTGTTCTTCAGCGTGAAGAATGCAAACAGTAGCAAAAGCATAATAATAGCATGTACGTAAGTTCCACAGTATGTAGAGTCTTGAGTATATTTTAGCTTGTGTGACGTAAATAATTGATGCATTCATCAACATCGGCGTCAACAATGCAAACACCTCAACGAGTTATTTCCTTTTCTAAGGAACAACGGTGAATGCAGTGCAGGTCTGGTTTAGTGTGGAGATTAGCTGTTTTGCTTGCATCGACTCCTACACGCACAGGCAGACTGAGTTATGGTTTCAGAGAGGCGAGACTACGGTTTGTAGTTGTTGTATACGGTTGACTTTTGATTTTTGTTCTGAAATCCTAAGTGAATGAGTAACCACTCCACATTCCAATGCATCTGTGTTGGTTTGTTTGCCTTGAAGTGTTTTATAATGCAAGAAGAGGCAGTGGAAATGCGACTTAGGAATTTGGAGAGTGCAAATCAAAGAGTATAAAAAAGGCATGAACAGTTAGTTAGTTTGGTAGTTGTGTGAGTGAGTGTGTTTCGATTGCGTGTATGGAATGTTAATACTGATTGAGTGAATGGCTGTGGTTAGAAAAGGTAGTAGTGATAGTAGAGGAAGACTTTTCTGCTTCTTACTTTTATTATTGTTGACTGGGAGAGATAACTGTTTTATAAAAGTAAGCAACATGTACAACAACTGACAGAGTACCTTTACAGTGATAGAGCTGTGGTGTTGCCTGGTATTGAGGTCAGGACGTAGTAAGAAGGAGTGGTAGTTCGTGGTGGTTGTATTCAATGAGATTCAGTATTAATATTATGTGATGTGCTGATGATGTTAGAGATGCAGCAAAGATCTTTCTCATCACACAGCCTCTTTGCTTGCAATATCATTCCACTATCTCTAAGCTTTCACATTTACTTTGCTCGCTCACTAACTCACTACTACAATGGTTTTTTATCATTCATTATAGACGAAGAATGTTGCATGAATGCCTTTGAGAACGAGGCTGCATCGCACTTCTTTCTGTACTCGTTTAATCAACCCTTCTTGGGGAATTTCGAGAAACTCTCAAGGATTTGACGGATTATTATTTATTAATATAATATCATCGCAGATTATGATTAACAGAAGGATGTTGTGCAATTAAATATTTAAAATATGGGTACTTCTCATTTAGAGATCTTCCTCAGTGTTTTCATATCGTCGCAGTCTTGCAGTCGCGTCTCCATATTTGTTGATAGGTATATGCGGAATAGCGAATGACGTAAAAGACGGCTGCTTTTATATACAGTTACATCAAATAGCAGCACGACTACGACAGCTCTCTTTGATTATTGATCAGCTATTATTGATTCACGAGTCGATATCGTGATGAAGACGAAGGCAGTAGAGCATCAGCAGATAGTTGCTTCGTAGAAATCGAAAGATTACACGCATCATATATATAAATGTCCACGTCACTGTAGATTGTTCGACAAGTGAGAGTATGTCTCGCTGTGTGTTGCTACTTTCAGGGTTATCAATTCAAACTATCATCTATTTAGCTCGTCTAGAATATCTCCTCCAAGAAGGTGAAGGTGTTAAATATAGCAGATTTACACTTATTACATTATTATTATTCTTTCGAAGAAATTTTTTGTGGCTTCTTGTCCGAGTAGATAGAACTTGGGACTTTTCTCATGAAATTTTAACGTTATGCATATGAAGGCTTTTAAACAGCTTCTATAGATCTCAGAATTCGCACTGCTGTGACTGCTGTCTACCTGGACAGGATCCCACACAGGGCTTGTTGTTTGGGATATATAATTACCACTTTTGAAATTTGATCTCTCTATTCGTGATGGCCTTTAGAGATTGAATGTGTGAAGTTCTCATACACGTGGGTGAGCCAACAATCAACAGTCGTACAACAAACCGATAATTTTTAGTATTAAAATCAATGCATTTTTCTACTCTTTTTCTTTTTTTGTTCTTTCAATTATGAATTACTGCTTTGTTCTCATCCTACACGTCAGTGTACTTTGAGTATGAAGAATCAACAGAGTAAAGGTCAATTTTATGTTTTACCCAAATCGATTAAGTAATATTAGAGAATGATAATTAGAATACAGCTTCTTAGAGCAAAGGTTATCGTCAGGAAGCATAAGAAATAGAAGCGAAAACACTTAGTGATTTCCAAATGGACTTCTTGATGAATTTGAAAGCAAAACGGTTCACCGTATGCAAACATATTTGACACTTTGGAGAGTCCATCGAGTTGTTTTATTATTGTTGGCAATTCCTGTATATATTATTGTGTACTTAATATTCTTATCGTTCAATAGTTTGTGAAGTATTATTGATTCCGATTCAAAGTACATTTAAAATCACAAAGTAGACTGTGCTGACTCTGCTCTGTGTTTATTGCTTAAAGAATAGAGGAAGAGGAATTTGTTAATTGCGAGGACATTAAGGAGATGAGTGAACCCAGTATATTATTATTATTATAATTATTTAAATATTGAAGCACATTAGTATTATCGTGTTTTGCAAGGCCATCACATTTGATTGACATGACATGATTCTTCCTTGCCAACGAATTCATCTTGTGACTTGCATCTCAAAGTGTG
The DNA here is from genome assembly GCA_034696625.1 of Isotomurus palustris. NCBI lineage: Eukaryota > Metazoa > Arthropoda > Collembola > Entomobryomorpha > Isotomidae > Isotomurus > Isotomurus palustris. The sequence continues at coordinate 10,409 of JAQGAD010000045.1, read as the reverse complement.
TCCAAAACATCATAACAAAGAGAAGTAGTATTGAAAGTTATATCAACAATCATGAACAAAGGCTGGAGCTAAAATTGTCTCTTGGTAATTTTAAAAATAAGGAATCGCTTGCAGGCACACAAAAAGTTGCAAGTATTGAGTAGGCTAACACAGGTTTTTCTTCATAAGAAGGGAGGTGTGTCCAATAATATTTTCATTTCGATTCCAAAGTACACGTACACAATGACGTCTTCATGATCACCATCAATCATTATATATTTTATATATAAGTATACGTAATAATAATATTATCCATCAAAAGACCTTGTGTTTCGATCCCACTTTGAGAAAGAAGCGATAATCCCTCACAATATTTTTTCATGTTGTTTGGATTTAGTTTAAACTAAATGGGTGTTTGTCTCTCAGAAAAATTTTAGCTTTGTAAAGAAGATCTGTTTTCTGGTGACAATGATCGAAGCGTCTTGTGTGTGGCTTTTGATGTTCAATAATTCAAAGTCCAATCCACCTCTTTATTTTCTTCTGGCTTGCTGGCGTGCTTGTCTCATTAAATGTGACAATACGTATGTTGTTGTCGTGTTTGTCAGTTCTTCATGTACTTCATGAATACATCTCCTTGCTGTTCTTGATATCGAAATGAGACATTTTGTTTGACGCTCATTAGGGTCGTATGGGGTAAATGGGGTTCAGAGAGCATCATCGGGGTGGCATGGACTGATTGTAGTACGTACGTATAGGTACGCAAGAATAGGGGAAAGTATTCTTAGACTCAAGTATAGAGGTGACAAAAATGTTTTTGAGATGATTACTGAATTTGCTGCATTACTGATTACTCATGTATCTGGGTGAAGGAAAGAATGAAATGGATTAGTGTCTTGTTCCGTGAGAAGAAGATGAAAGAAGTTCATCTTTCAGAAGTGGTAAATTGCTTTTGAAGTGTGTGACATTGAATATGAGGAGAAGAAATTAGTTTGAAAGAGAGAAAATTCGAGTGACCGTGGTGGTGAAATGAGGTTGTGGAGAGAATTGATGGAGAGATCTGGAGAAGAGACGTTCACGTGGAATAGGTCGACCTGATTTCCTACTTGGTAATTTACATCTATTTGCACTCACTTCGATCTTTATCTTCTTCTGAGGTAAAAGCTCTTTCTCTCACATTCCAATTTAATCTCGATTTGTGTGGTGACGTGAATTTTTAGGGAACGAAGGATAAGATTTCGAGATTCGTGGTTCGTGGGAATGCAAACAATTGATGGACTATTGAAGTTAATTTGTAGTTTGTTTGCATCCTGTTGTGTCACATGCAATATAACTGGTTGGTTGTTTAGTGGTTGTGTGTCAATGTTGTTTGAAATGAGTGATCGTCAGGTATTTCTGGGTATCTAATCGCTAGGAACACATTTACACTATCATACTTGATACTCATTCGTACTGCATCATTTACCTCTTGTGGTTATATTGATTTATTGCTGGGTATCTCATTCTCATTGGTTGTTATTTTTAACTTTCATTGAATTCATTCTGCATGGCAGAACGAATTAATTGAGGGCCTTCATTCGATAAGTTTCCTATTCATGCATAATAGTTAAAGTCAACCTCGAATTCCTGACCTATCCTTGAATGAAGAAGGTGTGAAATTGTTTTGAAAAATGTCATTTGATCCAATAAACGGAAGAAGTTGTTGATGGAAGAAGTCAAATATGACGAAAATGGCGAATCCTTGATGATGGGAAGGAGTGATGGGATTGGAATTAGAGTGCCTGAGGGGTAAAACAGCATTTTTGGGAAATGCATAGCTAATGCATCAATTAAATTGGTGGTGGCACAATGGTTGAGTGATTGCAGAAGCTGAGCAAGTTTAGAGATTTCAGGAGAGAGAAGACCGACTACGGAGAACAAAGTACCTACAGTCCTGTGAAGATTCTGAATACGAAAAAATTAGTCGACCTTGCACTCTCTAAAGGCAACGGCCGAACTCCAGACTGTTTATTGGTGATGATGATGATGCCACATTAGCATAATCCAGTCATTCTTATTAACCAGTTATTTCTTTCATTTCTGGCAATCAGAACAAGAAGCTTAGGCTGCATAGTAACAAAGCACAAAGCCAAGTACAACAGTACCCTGTTCTTTGTATCAGATTTATTCTGCGTCTCCAAACAATGTTATGATTAAAGAAACGATATCAAATCGTAATGATAAGTCAAGTTTAGAGATTGAGTAAAAATAGTTGTTCATTTTGAAGCTAATTTCTTGAGCATGTCGAGGTACATTGGGAGTCTCTTTATCCGCAAATAGCTGTGTGCGAAGGTGATTACTACGTACACACGTCTATAGGTTTGGATTAATAGGGTAAAAAAGTACAAGGTCGTCTCCAGCAACTCCAGCCATGGCTCAATGACCGACCACAAAGTTACGACCACTTGTACCGCAGCGACTGCTGGTAGTACTTAGGTACTTGGAGGTCCAGCCACGTACTTGGTGTATTAACCTAAGCTTAATATTAATTAATTCAAGGAGGAAAATGTTGGAAAGAGGTAGAGAGAAGTTGTAGAAAAGGGGAGATGAGGTTTGGAGATAAGAGAAAGGAAATTCTGGAAGACACTGACTGCTGCCGTGTCTCTAAAAGTCTCGTTTGAAACAGAAAATGCAAAACACGGAGGCATACTAATGATGTCTGTGAGTGTGTGTGACAGGGTATCGAACTCGGCAGGAGATACACACTGACGGTTAAGTTACAGGGTAAATAATTAATTCCAATTATGACATTAAATTAATTAGGTTTTTTATGAATGAGTGAATGAGTAGTATTGAGGGGTGAGCAGCGTAGTAATAATAAGTAAGTAAGTAGTAAGTTTGTGAGTGAGATGGAGGCGAGAGAAGTTGGTTTGATATGAAAAAAAGTTCCCTGCCTGGTCCATTGTTCACCACACAAGTTCGTCTTTTTCCCTTATCTTTTTTATTTTATTCCGTAACCGGCCTTGACTCTCTGCCCAGCCGTCGGTTGGTTTGCTGCAAGGATTAGGATTTGATCAGTTTCTAGGGCTGTATACTCGCGAATCTACTTGTCGGTTGGCTGAGTATGCTTTTGCAATAAAAAGTGGAGAGAGGTTGGCTCCTACGAGCTTATAGCTAGAATGTGCAAACCCTCTTTTTGTTATTATTATTATTTTATTATTCATGTAAGAACCTTCTTATGTTGGGAAAACGCAGTTTTGTGAGAAAATAATTGGATGAGAAAACATATTCGGTGTTAACTCGTAATAAGTGTGAGGAAGGCTTTGAAATGCTGATTTTTTGCAAGGAAATCACACGCACAATAACCAACTACTGGCTTAAAAAAGTTCTCGTTATGATGAGGGGTTACAGGGTAAATTTGAAAAGTTTGGAAGTTTGAAGATTTGCAGTTTAATTCCAATTGACTTGCACTAAAAGAAGTGGCCGCACTTGGATACAACCGCTGCCACAGTTCAGCGAACCTTTTCCTTAAATTACGTCACACGCTCAACTTCGTTAGCTCGTTGCTCGTAGTTAGTAGTTAGTGAGTGAGCTAACAATTTTACGTGAAAAATGAATCTGTCTGTGACCAGAGACTTGCTGAGTTTTGGAGTGGAAATTCGACAAGGTAGTTTTATGTAGGACGTATGCAGTTAGAAGATATTTTACATGTGCAATTCTTTCTTTCAGTTACAGGGAGTTGGTTTCTGTAACTAACTTGAAGCAGTTCCTGGTAGACAAAGTGGTTGAGAGTGCAAAAACTCGAAGTCTCTCTCTTGAACACACAGCAGTGGTTTCATACAACATCGTTTTAGAAGTCAAGAAGCAGAGAGACCGCATACATACTTCTCTTGATGCTATTTTCTATAGAAATAAGATTGTTTTATGTAAGTCTGGATTTGAAAGAGTTCGTCCCTACTTCTCTAACGAGAATTGAACTAGTTTTGACTTGGATGACTTGAAACTTTGGAACTTAACTGAGTTGGTGAAGAGAGACGGTCGAAAGTATTTGTAGGGGAAGTATAAGTGTGTGTGGCTTTGAAACAGCAGCAGGAGATTTGGAATTAACGAAATGAAGGAGTTTAAGTCAGAAGAGTTTCTTTTGGCACTCGGCAAGTGACTTTTTCTGGTTAAATGTGCAATTACATGAACATCTCCGTGATGACTTTCCCATCCTTTCTTTCCCTTCTCGTTCAATGAATGTATATGACAACTTCTGCAGGAAGGAAGCAAACCTTTTTCTGTATTCATCTCGTGCCTTCCACTTCCAAACTTATTTGTTCTTTCTCAACTTGTTCATTTTCTTGCGTGGAAATACTTCCCTCATCACCAGAAACATTCATAGGCATTCCTTAAAGTCTAACGAAGCCAAGTGTTGAGAGAATATTTTATACCAAAATCAAAATTAGAATGGCTATCTCGAAGATCGTGACTTGGGTGTAAAATCCTCAAAATATAATTGATTGTGAAATTCTGTATTAGATTTATTTTTTGTATTGAAACTCATTTTGTATTTAAATATCCAGCAAGGGAACAGCTTAGGTAGCGTGTACAGTTTAAATAGTTCTCCCACAGTACGTGAAATGGGAACTAAAATCTTAAAATCAATAACAAATTTTAAACAAAGCTAAGCTTTTAAGTTTGAAAGCTCAAAAATTCTGAGGAATCGATTTCACTTCCAAATCCGAATATGCGAAATAAGGGGGCCTTGAGTGGCTAGACTATTAAATAATAAATGATATGCCCGAAAGCAATAAAACACGAGTGTGTGTGTTAATAAATTGATGACGGAATAAATAACGTGAATGATATTGGTACCTAAAACGTACGTGTATAACATACGTGATAAGGAAAAAGATAATTTTTACACGGACAAGGATAGAGAGAATGGGATTTGGGGTTGTATTTATAATATTATCAATTGCAGACTTTACTTTTCTCCGATGGAATGCACACACTCAGCAACTTTTGAATATAATTGCACATCCATAACGTGTGGATTACGGAGACCATTTTTAGTCAGTTGGGAAATTTATTATTCACATGAAGAGCTCTTCATTTTAACAATGATATCCGTGTAAATCAGCACCTTCTGAATGTTTGCATTGTATTTTTTGGTGTTTGTAGACTTGCACGTGAGGTTTCATACATTACAAGAATGATGTGTTGATGTATGCGAAATTAGATTATGTTGGGATTCCTGGAATTGATACAATAGAACGCAGTGGACTTTCAGTTTCTATCGTTGAATTATTTGTTCCGTGTGTGGTGAGGTAGGGGCAAATTAGGTTGAAGTAAAGCCATAAGATTAATAAAATTGATGATTGACGGTTGGTAATTTGTTGTTGAAGGTATGGATAACATTGTAGCATGTGTAGCAATGAGCCAACTTTGTGTGAGGAATTCCCGATTGTCGAACCATGTCGGTTTGGAAGGGTCAAAGAAGGAGATGAGGAATGTGCTTTATTGTTGTTGGTGGAAGAAAGGAAATAAGAAGTGTTTAGAGAAGAAGACGAGGACTTCTGTTGTTATTGTTGTTGAAGGATTTACTCCAAATAGGGCACAGAGTCTGCTTAGTTAAGCAATGGGATTGAACTTGCTGATGCTGATGATTAGATGATTTGGCTGGAGCCTCAGTGGAATGTTGAAATATGGGAAATTCTGTTTCAATTATCCTGAAGAAAGGTGAAGATGGTTAAGGCCAACTTGAATAGAATGATGCAATACAACACTGACCCTTCTCAAGAGTCTCTTCTTCTCCTTCCTCCAGTTTTGAATGAAAAGGTGTCTGGAAGCCAGAAGAATGAATGTCTCGTCTTATATTTATTTGTATTGTTCGTCTGCACAGATGCTGCATTCCGTCACACTTAACTGATTCATAATCATACACTAATAATAGATGCATTCGTTTACTTTGTATTTTGTGATGATGATGATGCAAAAGAGATGCGAATTTATTGGTACACAGACAAACAGGGTTGAGTAAATGAAGGCCTAATGAGATGATTATTAAAGAGACATTTGATTGATTGATGATTACAGGAACACGCGTGTACGCCCCACCCGAGTGGATAAGTTGCGGCAAGTATTACGGCGCTCCTGCGACAGTTTGGTCACTGGGTATCCTCCTCTACGACATGGTCTGTGGGGATATTCCATTTGAAAGAGACGAGCAAATTCTGCGTGCCGAAGTCAGCTTCCAAACCCGTCTCACTCACGGTAGGTCCATCAATCTTTAGTGCCAGACATCTTTCAGCTGCGTTCATTTTGGGAGCCCATTTTTTGGTCCACCTCGCCTTTAAAAAGTGTGTGGGATCATTGTAGGCGTCTTGACTACCTACGGATGACGATTAATGCACTGGCTCGCATGCATTTGTTTACACTTTATGGTGAATGTATTAGTCCCAACAACCAGACAGACAGTTTTCAAAGTGTTTGAGAGATCACATCTCTTTGTGTTTATTTTTAGTAGTGGCGATGACGGTGGTGATGTAATTACCGTTTGTAGAACCTCAGTCTGATTTTGTAAGGGAGTTTTTGCTTCCTTGTCTGGAAGTATGTGTGAGAGAGCGGAAGTAGTGCGGAAGGAAAAGACGGTAGTGTAGACATCTTCTCGTACACTTTTGTCTACGTAGGTTCTGTCTGGCCTCTCACAAATGATCTCACCTAATTACTCAGTCATCTCGTGACCGTAGTAGCAGTAGCGGACGTGCGTCAAAGAATACTTGAGATGCTGAGTGAGTTGTGTTTTGTCTTTTGCAGAATGCCAAGATCTGATTACTCGCTGTTTGAAGCTGAAACCTCAGCAGCGTCCGACTCTTGTGGAAATCCTGCAGCACTCGTGGATGACCGTTCCTCTGGACGGGCATTCCCCTTCGACCTCGAGAACCCCTTCGCCCTCGTCTCTCTCACCGTCGCATTCCCCTTCGTCCTCAGCAGCGACAATTCCTCGGCACATTCCTGCTTGCAGCATGGACTCCGGCTTTGGGGGCAGCCCCATCGAAGAGAGTAAAGTGACCAAGGGCCCCATGGTCCACGGGACAGAACTGACTGAGGAAATCTTCTCCACTGAGCCAGTCGTAGTTCTTCCATCACCTCCAATTGTCGTTGCTTCGAACCGCCCTATCGCCTGCCACAGTAAAGAAAGCGCGTCGCTAATCCACTCAAAACCCGGCACAGCCGCGCCGAACCTGTGTGGGAATGAGTTGGCGTTGATCACGAAGAACCACAACAATGTAACGAGTAAGCTGCTTTAATTAGAGTAAAGACTAATAGAGTCCAGAGATGACTAAGGAGAAAGCTACCTTGCGATGGTCACTCTTTGTGTTGTGTCTTGTGTAGTAGCGTGATCTTCTTTATTGTTCTAATCATTCAGTCTTAATTTCAAGTTATTTCTGAACTCGTCTGTAATTAGTGAGTTAGCTTTATTAAAGACACTCACGTACCATTTCCACTCTCCTCCGGCTATCTTTAAATGACTTTAAATCTATAAATATTATCGTATCATCTTAGGTAATATTATATTTATAAGCCTCTTCTCTTAAGAACTGATATGAGAGCATAAGACAGAGTTTAAAAGTATTTTTTATATAGAAACAACTTTTTTGCAGAAATAATCAAAATATTATACATCGTTCAGATAGAGTACACAGCTATGAGAAGGGTATAGATATATATATATAAATAGAGTTACAATAAATTAATATATTATTGCTACATCCTCGTAGTACTTTTGTAGCCTATCATTTCGAACCAAACGACGACAATTATTTCTTCTAACGAAGACACTCACTTTTCTTACTCAGCTTGCTTTAATGCGTGTAGAATGTGTGAAGACACACAAAACTAGAAACTTCGAATCGCACGTAGGCGATAGAATCGATAGAAGAGTAAATATTATTTTATAGAAGTAGAATAAGTACTCTGATTGCGTATCTGAGGGAACATAGGAGTTCTCTCTAGCTTCTCTAGTGAATTCCTCGCTCCTTCTGTGAATATTGTTGTTACTTATACCTGCTATCTACATTTACAAGATTAACAAGATGATGATTGTTGCATGAACATTCTTCAGTTATACTCGCAGTAGAAATTACACGAGGAATTACATTCTATTTACATTTCTTGAAGCAACGTGCTATTTGACCCTTCATTGAATTACCACATGTTTTAGTGCATAGATGTATTATCAAGTATAGTTGGTAGAGTGTAGCTGAGATTATAAATTTAATTCCAACCAGCTTTACTAAGTCTATACCAAATATACCTATTACACAAAAACACAACCACATAACCAGCCACTCATTCATCGGACAGTTGACATTGACTACGCTAATTTTTTCAATTTTTCATTTGTATCCGCGACTTTGAATGTTCCAAAATTAGACGTACATACATAATGATAAATTATGACTTAGTGTTTAGTCTGTAGTAGCCGTAGTGTACCCTGTGACATTTAATATTTAATACGTAATTAAGGATGTGTCTACACAGTAATATATAAAGAAGCTGTAGATACGTTTAAAATTAGCGATAAGAATGTTTTTTATGATAACTAAGAGTGGAGTTTACGCCAACTATACAGTGAATGGTAAGCTCAGTAAGGATCAGTGCGCGTAATATGTATTGGAATGTTGTTAGATAGTTGCAACTCCATTATTGATCTAAATGAGTAAGGTACTATTGTATAACAGCTTTAAGGATTGATGATATATTATATTATTGTTATTATATTAATGTGTCTATCTATTATATTCAAGCATACATTATCCTATATATTCACAAGAAAAGAATGAAAGAAACGAAAACAAGGGAAGAAGAAGAAACGATTGTTGTTTTGATATAAAGAGATCTTATTCAAACAATGCAATAAGTACGATGATTGGAATAAGAAGTGCGATATGAGAAAGAAAGAAGGTTGAATAAAACCCGTGTCTATCGACTTATATTGATATATAAACAACCTTGTGTACTCATTCCATTTATTTGCACACCCGAATTCATTATTGGTCGCGTTCATAAATTTCTTCGTATTTGATGTTGCATCGTCATCGTCTGCATACTCTGGCTGCAGAGTGCATATAAAGCATCGCGCATCGTCATTAATTGCGATAATTACGGATTACCTTCGTTGTAGTTGGTAGTTTGGTTGGTTGCATGAGAGCAAAGGCGATTTAGGAAATGGAGGAAAGGGAAGCAGGAAGAATTGTTATTGTTGTTAAGCCCTCAAAGTAGCAGCAGCATCAGTGCTGTAATAGCAATAGCAGTGGTACAGAGATAGTTTCATACATTTTTGTTGGAAGGATGGATGGATGGAAGCAGGAGCAGCAGTGTTGGTTATTATGCATTAGGTACGCCAAAACTACTTAACCACGCTGAGTCTCAGTTACTACTGTGTATCAAATTAAGTATTTGGGTTAACTGTAACATATAACGACGACGACGATATAACATGATGAGGAGCGAGCGAGAGAGTGAGTACATAAGTAAGTGAGTGACTGTGAGAGAGAGTGTATGGGAAAGACAATAAAAGATTTAAGGCAGGACAGTTATTCACTCTGAGTGAGTTGAGGTGACGTTGACAGTTAAATAACGAGGGAATTAGGTCACATCGGTTTGGGTTTTTTACACATCCACATTATCCACAAAAATATCCAAATATTAAATGCATCAACACCCGACCATTCATACCCATCGACGTCATAAATAAAATATTATTTCTCAGTCGTAAAATCTGTGGAATAATCCGTAAATGCACTTTGCAAGCCTTTATTGGGGCTTTATCTTTATTAGCTCACCACCATTCATTCATTCTGAGCTTGAATTTTTCATATATGTGAGTTGATAAGCTCGTGAAGAAACTTTCGTAACTTTTACTTCTTACCGATATAATCGAATACTAATAAAGAAACGCATTAGTTTTAATAATTATGTGTATTTAAGTACTTTACAATCCCACAAGAAGTAAGAAGGAGATTTATGTTTTACTTTTATTGTAGTATAATGGGGAAGCTCATTCATCAACTCTGGTCTTCGTGCAATATATATATAGTTAAGTTGTAATTTCTAATCACTATACCCTCCAAACCAACTGTGTAATACGTAATAGGAATTTAATATATGCCAACAATTGGGAAGCTGTGTTAAAGCTTAAGTTCAAACTTTAAGCTGCTGTTCTCTCTGCTCCTCGACTTGCATATTTACATTCACGACGATGACGTATATTTTGAGCATACAGAGAGATTGGTGTAGTTGGCAAGGAATAGTGAGTGGCTTTTTGTGTAGCAAGGAATAACTATTTCATTATGAGACTTTTGTGAAAGGCAATGTAATACAGAATACATCGTGAGGAGTAGGAGAGGTGAGTCGAATTCGAATTGGCTTTTGTTAGACTTTTGAATCTCTAGAGACTTTCAGAC
>JAQGAD010000044.1:0-124814 GCA_034696625.1 Isotomurus palustris | reverse complement strand
TTGTAATGTCTTCAGGGGTTGGAGTTGTAATGTCTTCAGGGGTTGGAGTTGTAATGTCTTCAGGGGTTGGAGTTGTAATGTCTTCAGGGGTTGGAGTTGTAGTGTCTTCAGAGGCAGGAGTAGTGGTTTCTTCAGGGGCAGGAGTAGTGGTTTCTTCGGGGGCAGGAGTAGTTGTGTCTTCAGAGGATGGAGTTGTTGTGTCGTCAGGGACAGGAGTAGTTGTTTCGTCAGGGGAAGGAGTTGTTGTGTCTTCAGGGACGGGAGTAGTCGTGTCTTCAGGAAATGGAGTTGTATCTTCAGAAGAAGGAGTAGTTGTTTCTTCAGAAGAAGGAGTAGTTGTATCTTCAGAAGAAAGAGTAGTTGTGTCTTCAGAAGAAGGAGTAGTTGTGTTTTCAGAAGGAGTGGTGGTGTCTTCAGAAGAGGGTGTGGTGGTGTCTTCAAGGGATGGAGTGGTTGTGTCTTCAGGGGAAAGCGAGGTTGTCGAAATTTGTGTTGGAGGTGGGGACGGAGTTTGAGTGGGAGGCTGCTGGGTTGTCGTTATTTCTGGAATGCGTCTCACACCAGCTACAATAATTTCCACATCTTCAGGACTTGGACTTTCACCAAATCCGATAACCACGCTTCCAATTGTGTTTACTGTTGTAGTGAATGTAACAAATTTTTCTTGAATTTCCCATTGTAAACTGTAGTCTTTAGAAACAGTTAGAGACAACGGAGATACAACAATGTAGTTCGAAGCGATGAGCACAAGAAAAAGTGCGTGAACTTCTAATTTAATCATTTTGTAACAAATGTAGGAATATATGTTTCTGAACACAAGCTTATTCACTAATACACTCAATTTCAACAAACCGTTGGTTATAATTCCAATTTTATCACTAACTCAATAAATTGTATGAATGCTTGATTGATGGTCGTAACGAGGGATTTTAATCGGATGATAAGTAACCATACGTTCTCAGTGAGGTTTGCGTCATGCTGCAGCTATAGCAAAGATTATCGATAAGATTTGTAAATCCAGTTAATCCGTTTGTTCTTTTTCACAATTGGTTTCGTGCTAACCTACTACTAAAACACGTTAATGATGCTGTGAACCTTGACTGAAATGTTTGTTTTAGGCATCATCGTTGTATCCTATGAAAAATCTGAATGGATTGGAGATGCACAGTAACCCATGGAACTGCTCCTGCGACTTGCAACCTTTAAGGGAATGGATGAGGAAGCATAACGTTCCATATGGCGTCCCTCCTGTCTGTTCAGATCCAAGACGACTGGCTGGAAGGTCATGGGAGCAGTTACAAGTAGAAGATTTTGCATGTCTTCCAAAAGTTCAAAGTTCTTCTGCTGTCGGAGTTCCTCAGATTTCTAAAACCATCGAGGGGAACAATGCTACTCTTTTGTGCAGGCTTCAAGCAACTCCAGATACTCAAGTAAGTTGTTGGTTTCATGTAACTTATTCATATCCTTTTTTATGACACTTAACATTTGAACCCGTAAATAGGAAGACTTGAACCATTGAAAAGTTTTATCGGTGAATCACATAACTTAGAATTAGTATTGTATTGAATTGCATCTTGCCTTAAAATGTTTAAAATGGAACAATTTATAAAAAAGGTTAGTTTGAGTAATTCGGGATCTGTGATTGGTTTGTATTATATTCTTGAAATTTTAAATTTAAAAATTAGGTCATATTGACTGTAGATATGAATAATTGTTTGGAAGTGTTATATAGATATTTCGTGATAATCCGAATCCAGATTAGTGACCTCCAACACCGATGAATGTACAACTACGGATTATTATGACTCAGCATTTGCAAGATAAGATTGGGATTGACTTATTCACTTATTGTAATGCATGTTTTGCAGCTGTCGAGATTTTATTGTTTCCTCACACAATCCAATTGTCCAAACATGGTTCAAACTGCAGACAACATACGGAACGTTATGATGGCAGCTAATCTGACTTCAATTTAAATGCGACTTCAGTGCACTGTTAGCTATTTTTCAGATTTCAGTGGAAACGTGGAAAGCTAATAGTAATATTTTTTCATTTCATAAATCACAGATTGGGAATGGTTCACGAACTCATAATTAATCGGGTTTACCTATATAATACAATCGATTGAATTAAGAATAGGTAATTCTAGCATACTCAGATTGTTTGGAATGAATTATGAGAGGAATGATTGAAGGTATGAATCAGCATAAAATAAGACAGAAGGTTTCACCTCCGCTGTATGAGTGTATGACCATATACCATACATTATCCAGTGTGTAGTCATCGCACGCCGTCGGAAGTTAAAATAAGTGAAGATGATGGATTATATCGTATAAAATGATCAGATTTATGAAACTAAAGTGTTCTGTCATAATGCTGATTTCAGGTAAGGTGGTGGAATGGAAACAAGCCTGTGGTGATATCGAGCATTGGAGGTGGGAGTCCGCACTACCTGTTGACCGAGTCATTTGCTTGGGAGCCTGGAGAACGGGGGTCTAATAATGTTGGAAGTGGTTCTTCTGGAAAGATGATGTTAGGAACTAAGACCTCCACGCTTACCGTCCTCAAGGCCCGTTTAAAGGATTCAGGCCCTTACTCATGTCGAGCTGAGAGTCGTGCTGGCTCAGTGTCTGCCAATTTCACACTTATTATTCAACAGAGGAAGACTGATGTGCTGACAGGTTTGTCTCAACAATATGCAATAGATTCAAGCTTTCAAGGGAACGTCTCATGATTATTATTATTGTGTGTGCTATTAGGTCGCTTTCTCCTGTACGGTGCTGCATTGGCAGCAATGATAACGCTGGGAGTGTGTATTCTGTTACTTTGCACCATTTTTCTATGCGGTCGACGTCAAGGGGTGTCACGGTCCCGGAGTAGTGAGAAACTTGAGCTTAATTGTATAACGGAAGGAGAGAATCATCGTCAGAACAACCACAACCATCCAACGGGACAAAACGGAGGCGTTACGATTCCTCTGATATCCCCGACGAAAGACGAGTCTCCCTTCCACACGAAGAATTCCAGTGGACAGTCTCACTTCACCCCAAACGCTGCTACGAATAACAAAGGGTTTGTTCTGATGGGGAAAAAGGTTGGAGGAGTCCCTTCACGCACCAACACAGCCGTCCTTGAGCCGAAGTCTACCAACGGAAGAGTGAAGAAGGGCACTTCAGCCACCAACAGTACAAACTACACTCGAGTCTCAACTCACGAGGAACTGGAAGACCAATCCTATTCTGAAAATGACGAGCATTCGGACGAGGAGCGAACTGATGTTCATCTTCAACAAGAGACGACTCGTGAGCTTGAAGTGATGTTCGTGGACCCTGGAAAACCTGTTTCTAAACCTGCAACAAGCACAAGTGGAAATGGGTCTTGTATCGTTTCCCCAGCGTCGTCGTCATCCGTGGGCAGCCTCAACGCGAATTCCGGGAAGAGAGTTGGAGAGTGCAGTACGAGCAAAGGCCCTCCTGATGTCATCAAGAGGAGTGAGGAGTACAGCAGCAGTCTTCCAAGACAACCGGGTCCTCTGCAGGCAGAAGGACTTTTGGCAGACGCCCAGACTTCTGCCACCCGATTCTACCGACATGACCCGTAAGATATGAATTAACATATAGTGTAGTCGTGGTTATAGTGGACTCGGGTGTGAAATTATCAATAGCTTGAGTAATAAATCTATTTCCTGCAGGAGAGTGTTGCGACAAGGCAGCTACACTGCTCAGCAGAGAAACAATGCTCACCCACACATGCAACATCGAAGGGTAAACTCAGACAGTCAATCGCCTCTGCTTCAACCAAGTGGAGATGAAGATGACTTGGGGGGCAAGATGACATCGAGTGGATACTCCGTCCTCAGCACGAGTTCTAATGAAGGCTCTCCATACGGATCTACGTCGACTGAACATACTCATCTTTCAGCGTCTCAGCGTACATTAACTTCAGGGAAACTATCTTTCCATCATCCACACACTCCTGGCCAACACTACCAGTACCCCCCTCCTCCCCCTCCAGCATACCAGCAGCACCCTGGCTATCATCAGCCGAATGGGGGAATGCACCCTTACTACTCCTATCGGTATCCCTTCCAAAGAAGAAGTATGCCCACGTCTCCTGTTCATGATAACTCGACAATGTACAACCAGCCTCATCAACTCAGTCCGTACAACCATCCAGGCCTTGGCAGGGCAAAACCACCGAGAGGAAGAACCGCTAGCGGAGGAGGAGGTTCTAATACGCTTCTAATGCGGAACTCTGCAGGTTCAGATCCACAAGTGGCTGGAGATAGAAGTCCTGGAGGGGAGGTGGATTATGATTATCATGCAGCTCAGCTAGCAGCATTCCTTGAAGAGTATCGAGTTTTGCAAACAGAACTTATGCGGATGAGTGCAAGTCTGCAGCAGGTGTCTGAGGCTGAGGGAACGTCAAAAACTCCACCTGCAAACGGAGGGAGAGGAGAAGGCCTTACAAATAAAAAAGGGACGGTTGTAATGGGTGTGACGAATGCCAATGACTCGTCGTCGCATGTTGGGGGCAATGTTAACAAAGGAGGAGGAGCTGCCCATTCGTCTTTGCAGACGCAACAACAGCTCAAATCTATTTTGAAACAAACAGGAAATAACAATAATTACGTGGCATAATATTAAATTAATATACTTCAGTAGTTTTACTGAACTACGTACTTCAGTTTTACTGTCGATTGATAAGTGAAGGGTTTTTATAATCAACTTCGGCGTACAATAAAAATCTTATGATGAATCACTAAAAGGACGAAATTCACGGCCGTTTTTCTGTGATTTATGGTACAAGATAAGACAGAGGATTACATGAATGGAATGTAGGCATGACTAATTGGAGACTGGTGAATTTGTTCAATGAAATTCTGCAGAAGCTTCATTTGAGATAAGGAAACTTGCAAATCATGCAAAACAACACGAAGCGTAATGGAAATACCCTTCCAATGCATTTTACAGCTTAACTGTCAAGAATTTGAACTCGAACACGGCTTGTGACCTGCAACTTTCTCTTGCGTGATTACTATTAGTTAAAAGTATAATTTTGATTCACACTGACTTCACCTAAGCATACGTGTTGTATCACTGATGAGAATTGAGAAGTATGCATGCTACTCAGATGACGATTCCCTCTGAAATTATACACAATCATGACAATCCGCTAAGCTTAAGTACACAATTCCAATTCAGAATCTAATCATTAATCTGTGTGTAACGTACCGTAACAAATACGGTGGGCGGAACATCACGAATTACAGTAACTGGGCCAGTGAGACATTCTACACCGAGAGAAGGGAGTCTAAGAAGCCCGGTCTTTAGGGGGAACAATATGTAATCTAAGAATGTTTCTTCGCCTCCTCCGATTTTCACACCCATCTGAACAAAAGTTTGGAGCAATTTTTGTGGTTACAAAATCTTGTAAAAACGGAATTAAACCATTTACAACATACCTTCTTAGGTCCAGCAGTCATGAAGTATTCTGTGGAGTCCATGTTAAGAGAAAGGTCCAAAACATACGGTGTAGGGTTTTTTATTGCCAAGGAGAGAGACAGAGGACGTTTAAGAACAGCTCTACCGACTACGCCCCTCACGAACACTTCGATTGGATTTACAGTACTATCATAACTCGTAGTTGTAAGTTTTCCTGCTAGGAAACATTCGAATTCACTCCAGAGAGTTCCTTCAACTCCTTCCCTATAATGCAAGCGCATTTATTAAAAGTTTGTAACAACCAATCTCAGCAATTTGTAGAATGTGCCATCATTTACCTTGTCCAATGAAGATGAAGCTTTGCAAGTGGATTAATATCACATGGCAAACGAGATACTTGTAACAGCAGAAACCAAGAAAATTCTTCTCCACTTTTTAGGACTTTCGATCCGCTGTTTACCGTTTCCTTTCCAAGCTAACGAGCAGACACAAGTACTTAATTTTGATACTTGTAGATCAATATATTTTGGTTGTCTTACCCTTGTAACGTCAGGAGACAGAACATTAACTTCTATGTTTCTCAACGTCAAATCAATCCCTGAGATATTACGTATAGTCCAGATATGCAAAAATACGGCTCCGTCGGTTAATCTCCCAAGTGCCTCTCCACTTGCGGAATGCCTTGTTTCTTCACACACTTCAAACGGCTTCACAAGGTCAAATACAAGCGCTTTTTCAGTGGTTAGGTTCTCTCCGTGAACATCCGTGTAGCGAGCTCTTCCTAAAAATGTCATTTCACTTCCAGGATTTCCATCTTTCGGAACATCCACCCAAACCGTTGAAGAGTGGGACGTTCCTCCTCCTTCTAGCCCATCAAGTTCCGCTATCACTCCTCCTACTTTGTATTGTCCTTCTAACTGGACTCGCATTTCTGTTTGCAGCAATAAAAAAACGTCAAAACTGTGTACGAGCATGAAAACCATACTGGTTTAAAATCTGTATACGTTGGATACTTACGTGTCGGATAAGTAAGGAGAGCAAGGGAAACTTTTGAAACTTTTGCCTTATGCATGTTTTCTAAGGTAATATTGACTTTTCTTCTCTCTCCACATAAGAGAGGTGGAACAATATCCATAGCCACAGCAGCCTCCGCTTTGGCTCCCTCGACACGAACTGCGTTTCTCCACGTCATCAAGCTCTCCTCTCCGTCATTAACCCTGTAAATCCCAGTCTTCGCTTAGAACCTAACAAAAACATCATCTACCAGTGTCGTTACTCACCATAAAGTCGAATTGGCATATAGTTTCGGTGAAAAGTGCAGAATGATTTGGTTGTCTTGATCGTTTCCTATGTCAACACTTACTACTCCGATAGCCAGAATCTTCCCTGCCTCCTTGCTAGTTGGCGTTATAGTAACTTCCACTATTTCTGCTTTTCCCGAGGCGTCCAGCTCAAGGTTTACTTCTTTCGATACTTCAAGGTCTGGAACAGACGTAGTTACAGCAATGCGGCGTACTTTGAATGTTTCCGAAGATGTCAGAGTTTCCTTATTCCATTTTACATGGACTTGCACATCACAAGGTTCATTTACTTTCACTGAGTCACATATAAAACTAGCCCTAGCTTCTATAATCGCTCCGCGATGCACTCTCACGTAAGCCACCATTGGAGGTGATAGTTCTTTCGTCCACTTTTCAATATCTGTGCAATCACAAAAATTAATCAGGCAAACCACGTTAGATTTTAGATAGCTTTAACAAGCGAAGTGTGCGTACCAAAATCATCAGGGTAGATTGGAAATGGAGGTGGATGCTTCTGTCTTACAGCTTTAAGATTATTCCATAGAGATACCTGCACTTCAGGCGTGACAAAAGGGTGGACTTGGGAACTAAGTAGAACTGTGGCAAATGATACGTACAGTGCTGGATTAGGTTCAGCTTCAGCTGCACGAAGTCCAAGTTTCGACGCGTGAGCAAGAACTCTTCCCCATCTTTCAGCTCCAACTTCATGAACTATGTGTGTTGCTAGAATTAGAGCTCGGCTCCACTTCGCTCCAGCACAAAACTCTTCCCCCATTAATGCCACTAAAAAGAAGACCACCTCACAAATATGATCTAATCTGTAATCCTGTAACACATTAGAACTTACTAAGCTGAGAGCGAGTGCGTGGCCTGTAGTCTTTACAAAACTCAGATGCTACTCCTAAATAACGTATCACGGCAGCCTGGTAAAAAACATCACAATTACTGTCTGTGGTCACTCAAATACCTTGCAACAACTTACTGAGTGGTCAGTCCGTTGTTCTAG
Source organism: Isotomurus palustris (assembly GCA_034696625.1). Classification (NCBI taxonomy): domain Eukaryota; kingdom Metazoa; phylum Arthropoda; class Collembola; order Entomobryomorpha; family Isotomidae; genus Isotomurus; species Isotomurus palustris. Next base: position 117,063 of record JAQGAD010000044.1, on the reverse strand, counting down.
GAATGTCAAGGCTTGCGTGACTTTAACAGGATCAACGATTTCATTTCTTTCGGCAACCCAAGGCCTTTGGCCCAAATATTTGACTTCACCTTCCACCTTCCAAGAATCCATTTCATTTGGCCACGTTACTAACTAAAATTCACAGAATTAATTCTATTAAGTCTTTAAATATTAAAGAAACATTTGAGCTAAAAAGATACGCACAGGAGAATTTTTCACTTTCTGGGCTCTTAAACGAGCCCAATTCGCTGCAGCAATGAAGAATGTTACGGGATCCAATATACATGAGGGGGCAGCGGGATGAGGCACTCTGCGATGTTCCTCCCGGACGAGTTCAGCAAAGTTTCCCCATAGACTCTGTAGCCAAGCCCACTGCTCAAACTCTTCTACGTCACCGTTACCGCTGGCTAACAAGTTGGCTACTTTATCCATCGCAGTCTTCGCTTCTCTGCTTTCTCCCCGAAGAAGATGGAGTCTGGCCATTCTGAGAGTTGCTAACCCACCAACTACTCGACCCTCAAGGCCCCCAACTCCTCGAACAGCTTCGACTGTTCCCTCATAAGAACTGAAATAAAGAGCGATATTACAATCTTTGCATCTATTCGATATTACAATCTTTGCATCTATTCGATATTACAATCTTTGCATCTATTCTTTATCATCATCACTTGCACAGCAATCTTGGATCATTCTTTTACCTTATTGCAGCAACGTAATCGCGACGAATTTCGTGAAAAAATCCCAGTTTGAAGGCATACCGAGCTGAAAGTGCAAAATAGGAAGGAGGGATCCGTTCCTTGGTGGTCCGAAGCCGACGAACGCGTCCACCATAGTATGTCTTAGCTCCTTCCTTGATTCCAGTTTCCAACCTGCAATTATTTACCCAACTTTATACTTAACGCTTTTACAACACATCTTACTTCGGTCAAAAACTCACCTATGGATTCTATCGGGATGCGCTGCTTGAGGAAAGAGGAAGAGGGCTTTAGGAGGCAGGTCAACTGCTGCACACAAAGCACTTGCTTTCTCAACACTGACACTCCCCTCTGACATCGAAGGTTCGTCCAGCAGAACGACTAGAAGAACAGAGCCGTAAGCACCACATTGCACCTTCAGCTCTCGAATACGGCCCACAGCCCTGTAAACATTTGAAAATTGTTACGTCAGGTCGACATTTGGATAAAGGTTTGTCATTATCTTGTCTCAAATGCTGCTTCACTCACTGGGCGTCAGTCGCCGTGAGGAATATAACAACAACAGCAGGAATAGTTTCCATGTGTTTTTGAATCCATTTTGACGATAATACGCCCTTTACATCAATCGGAGTTGTTCCTTCAGGTCTCTGCATACAACACACACAATATTGCACATAATATTACATCATCCGTTTGTTTACATACCCTATAATTCATAATCTTCGTCTTACCCTTTGTTTCTTTTGCGGGAGATTGTGTGTGAGGGGGAGGGGGACATAGTGGGGTGCAAAGTCCTTATTGGAATGAAAGAGGAGGCTGTCCCACAGGCTACGGTCTGTAGCCCCTGCATTAAGTCCCACTAGGAAGACGAGAGGAGTGAAGGCCCCCCCTCGTCCCCACTCGGCCTCTTCAGTCCCCACCCACCACGCTGGCAGCCGCTCCTCCTCCACCATTCGCTTCGACTTCAAAGCCCTGCTGCTCGAGAAAGTACCAACGTGTACACAAGACGAGGAGGAATTGTTGTTGGAGGAATTGGCGCGTCCTGGAATTCAAAATAATCGAGACTTTCGCACGGAGGAAAACTTCTCAGAAAAATAACACACTGCGAGGAATATTTTATTTAGGTGACCTGTGACCTTACTGAAGAAGAAATGTCGCTGAGAGGTTGGATAGGTCCATCGGTACTTAATGCAGATCTAAGTAAGGTGGCGGACGAGTGTGTGTCACTTGTTGATGGCGGAGCCGACTACCTCCATTTGGACGTGATGGATGGACACTTCGTTCCTAACTTAACCTTTGGCCATCCACTTGTCAAGTGTCTCAGGCCCAAAGTTCCTCGTGCCTTGTTGGATGTACACATGATGGTTGCGAATCCAGAGCAGGTATGATCAAGTGCTGGTGGGGCACAGAATTCAGTGATATGTTGCAACTAGCAACCTTTGACCTTTGGGGAGATAAGAATGGTGAATGGTTCTGATTAATAAATTTGGTGTTGGATTGTTAGTGGGTGGATCCGATGGCGGATGCGGGTGCCAATCAATACACATTCCATGTTGAGGCGACACGAGATGTTCCTGGACTTTGTCGTAAAGTCAGAGAAGCTGGAATGCGGGTAAGGGAGATATGCGTGATAATCAGGGCTATCTGATTACTCCGTACTGTCTGTACTGTGTTTAGTTGTCAATCAGTAATTATTTTGTGGAAAATAATGCCAAAAGTGTAACTGGGGTGGAACGAAGAAATTTTAGTGACTACTTTGAAAGTTTACAAAGATGTAAACACTTAAATTTTACTAAATATTTATTAATTTTTCCGAATGTATATTCAACTACTAACTTAAGTTATTAACTAAGTAATTGGACAGCCCTGATGGTAGCTAAATTGTTCCAAAAAGAATGGCTGCATTGTCATAAGTTTTGTTTTAGGTTGGAATAGGACTGAAACCTGGAACACAATTGGAAGAAGTTATACAATGGATTGATGAAGCCGATGTAGTGCTTGTAATGACAGTCGAGCCGGGATTTGGTGGGCAGTCTTTTATGGCCCCCATGCTCGCTAAAGTAGAGACCCTTCGTAGGGCATATCCTACATTGGACATTGAAGTAGATGGTGGAGTGAACCTCAATAACATAGGACAGTGTGCTGAGGTAAAGATCGTCAACGAATATTATAAGAAACTGAAACTATTATCAGCATAGCTAATATATATAATCATTTTTGTATTGCAGGCTGGGGCGAACATGATTGTGTCTGGAACTGCTATTGTAGGTGCAGAAAGTCCTGCAGCGGTTATCGCTTCTATGAAAGAAACTCTCTTCAACACACTCAACCGCGTGCATTTAGAACGCTGATGAAAGAATCATTCCACCTGTATAATTTTACAATCACAGCTGAAACTGTCTTTCCTCAAGGTCTAAAGTTTATTGTTATAAATTTTGACTAAGTTTCAATAAACAGACTTCCGAATCATCGAATCAATACTTGAGAGAGGTACTTGATCTGTTCCACAGATTGATTCAATGCATTGTTTTTGTTAATGATGCGTTGGTTCTGAGTTATATTTATTAATTCATGGTCTAACACATTGTACGTTATGCTTATGGGTTGGTGTATTTCTCTAACTAGTGGAAAACATAGATGAACCATAAGACTCAACTGCCGTATTATACCTAGAGGCGACAATGGAAACACTAAAATTCGTAATGTCAAAGAAGAAAGTAAAAAAAGTGAGGCATTGCTTTTGTAGGTACGGCAGCTGAGTATTATGGCGTGCTCACGGGCATCTCGCAGCTACTCCTAATTGACCTTCCACCTGATTCACCTGGTCACAACTGCACTATTCAACTCCAATAACATTCCTCCTCCCACCACGTCACTAATTTGTCCTCCTAGTAAATAGCACTATGACTAAGACTGAAGTTGTTTCTACCAACAGTCCACATCGACGTTCCTCACCTTATCACGCTAAAAACCTCACGACCCCACTAGCACTCTGCCGACTCTTCCCCGATCACGCCAACACTCGTGACTGTCGTGAAACCGCAATTGCAAAAATTCCCCAAATTCACACGGGAGTTGTTGTTGTTGTTTATTTTGTGGATGTTTTGTGGTGATGGAGTTCAAAATTTGCGCAATGATGATGGATGTGGAGGCGTGTCTTCACTTGTGGCCAATGACACAAGCACGTGGGACGTTCTTTGGTATTAGACCACTGTAGTGGACTGTCTATCATAGACTGAAAACGTGTTCATCAAACGACACACCGTTCACCGGCTTTCGCACTATTTCGTGGGGGGCCCAACCATCATTGTTCACGCGAAGTTCAGCAGAACAGCTGTTGTTGAGAGTTGTTTGCGCTGATTACTTCCGTACTGACTACTTGGCGATGGCGTATTAATAGTTATAATTTTAAAGTTATAACAACAACGGGCTGAGATGTCGGAAATCCGTGAAGGTCAGACTGAGATGTCGGGGATACTTGAAGGCCAGGCTGAGAGTTCAGAGATTCTGGAAGGACGGGCTGAGAGTTCGGAGATACTTGGAGGGGAGGCTAAGACGTCGCGGATACTTGAAAGGTTAGCTTAAAAAATGTAGAGATTTATCAATGCCAGCATGGGAGGTGTGCGATTTCTGAACAACTGAAATCAAACAGGTCGAAAGAAAATGTTGAGCATGAGGACTGGGATCCGAGGGTTATGGATGCGACTTCGGTCCAGAACCTGATATATGCAGATGGTAACAACGAGGCCGCTTTCATCATGGGTACCAAAGGGTTCAAGCAACCGCGAAGTTTACGGGAGATTCCTTGCAAGTTTCCTGTTTTGTCTACGGGGTTTTGCTGGAAAGGACCTCGATGTCCATATTTGCACGACCCAGGTAATAACTTCATCCCTTACAAAAATGCTGGTTGAAAATGGCTTCATTTGAAACCTTTTGTTCTGCTTTCGATTGTCTTAGCTGCTCTAACTAGTGACTATGTGGACGTTGGGAAGCAAGTTGTCGTAAGCCTGGCTAACCTGGAAAAACCTACGGAACTCATCACCGAAGCCATATTAAACTGCACCGTTACAGGCTTTGTGAACTTTTCGGAGTTTTATGTGGTCCCTAATTCGTCCCACACTTGTCTTTGCGAGCATATCGTTGGCCCTGCATCGTACAGGAGAAAGGATCCCAATTGTACTAATGAATCGGTGAATCGTGATCATCAGTGCAACCGTTCTAAAGGAGCTACGATGATGGCTGGAGAAAACCCTAACGTGAAAACAGATGTGCCTCTTACTTCTTACGACTACTGTAAGTATTTGCGACTCACTGTCGGGTTTCTTAATTGTAAAATACGTCATGAGTCGTGAATGTTAACTTTACAGGGGAAGGAACCGAGGCACTCCGACGAATGGAAGGTCAGCTAAATGCTGAGTTGAGTAAGAATAGCGCATGGCGATCCTTGCAGAGTTCAGTATACGCTCAAACGGAAATGGTTGCGGTGCATGGAGAATCTGGTTTGTGGGAAAGAGGTGTGGTTCTAAATGAAAACGCGAGTAACTCCGTCGGAAGGGATATTCCTCTTTGCAAAGTTCGCTTGATCGACCGAGGACCAGTTGTCACCGTCAGTGCATCCAGCATGTGCTCACTGCCTCAGAAGTACTGCAACTGCCCCCCATTGGTAACATCTTCCTTGTATCTGTGCTCCTTGTTACCAGGAACGTCTGACTGACTTTTTGATAAATTATTTTATATCAGGCCATTAAATGCTGTTTGGCTGGAATCGTTCCGATTCGATATACGTGGCTCAAAAGGATTTGCAAAGCATGGTCAGACATACTGTGCGAAAAGAAAGTTCTGATAATTGTGCGACAACAGTAAGTTTGATAAGGTTTATTGCAGATTGCAGTTTAAGTGATTCATAACTATCAAGCCTATTAAACTTATGGAATATCTAGACCCTCACCGGAGACTAAGATTGTGCCCGTTTTGCACGAAAAAGACGAAGACGACTTGTCATGGCCGATAGCACCTTATTTGGTTGACGTGATACTCACGCCCGAGTTATCACAACTGGGATCTAATAACATCAACAAGGAGTATAAAACTAATCAATATTTGAGTGACATACTTGTTGAACAAGGATGGGCTATCAAGGAATCCAAGTTTCCATATCGTCCCGAACTTGAATATCGCTATCGCAGCCGCACCTTGGACGAATTACTGCTTCCGCGCAAATCGTCAGAAATTCATAAACCATACTCCCAGGAGGAAGAACTAATTGAGCTTGAACGTTTTAAGTCGATTGTGGATATTGAAAGCCATGTGGGACCTCCTCCTAACGTCGTCGATCTTCCACAACATTATGGTCCCCCACCAAGCATGTCCGGTGTAGAAAGCTATGGTGATCCACCTTCAGTCGCCTCTGAGAACGGAAACTACGATCATCTGACTAGTAAAATGGAACTGTTAGGAGAGGAAGGTGATCTCCATCATCTTATATCGGAGGAATATGTCTGCGACATCCAAACACAGTCAGACCAAGACGGTAACCACTCTCAAGCAAACGTGGATGACATTTGTTCTCAAGGAAACCTGGACGACATCCGCACTTTGCTCAACCAAAACGACAACGGCGGTCAATCAATCCAGTGCGACAACCAAACTCGAACGATCCAGTGCGACGATCACACTCGAACAATTCACGACGACGACCAGACACGCACTATTCGTGGTGAAGGAACTTCTACGCCCATTCTTGAACCCCTCACTGATGCCACGAAGACTCTTCACGATAGCGACACTAATGAATACACATACACTGCCACTAATACTGAGGATCAAACTCAACTCAGTTACGGCTCTACCCGTTTAACACTTATAAGTAGCGTTCAATTGGGCAGCACACCTCGTGAAGATCATTCCGAAAATGCCTCTCCTAGAGATGGAAACATTGATAACCATCCCCAATGATTATTGGATATTCGTAATTATCGAGTTTAGTCATTAGTCTCATTTGTGGTTTTGGTGTTTTAAAATTTGAAGTGTGACTTGCGACCTTCAGGATTCGGAATAAAATAGAATACCTGAAATACCTTTATTTGAATTTTATACCACAGTTCGGTTCCGTCATACACCAGCTGTCTATCTACCAGCATAACCTACAGTTGCCATGAATTGTTTTGCACCAAACTGAACATTGAATGCCTAACTAACTAAAGAGGAAATTCGCATAAATCCGAATTCGGCAGTCTTATGTTTAACCACATTATGACATGGTCCCTCCCTGGTAGCCATCGAACACAAAAGCAAAGTTGGTTAGTCCCTCCTTGTGGGAAAGAGGGGAAAGAGGAGCCGATCCCTTCAGCAGGAGTCGGCATGGTCAGTCAAGGCACCCGCACCAATCCACTTTCCACACAAATCCAGACGCTCCCAGACGAGAGGCAGCAAGTTGAGAGGTTGGGACAGTCTGCTTAAGTGTTAGCACTTCTACGAAAAGTGATCAATTTTTTAGAAATCTACGTGACTCAACGCTTGTTCGGAAGAAGATGGATTGCAGTGTAGGCGACGGAGCGCGGTGTCCTGTGGGGGTGACCTTGTTGACGAAGCTGTCGACGGGGGGTAAGTGGATGGGAGGAGGAGGCGACAAAGAGAACGGTGGTAGAAGTGCGTCTTACAATTTATTATTGTATTTACGATGTTTTGCTGTGCAGAAGGACGTGAAATGCTGCAACGCGTGTCTGAGGCTGTCAGGTCAGTCAAGCCCGGAACTTTGTGCAATGAGTGTGAATACAAGATAAACCTGCAGTGTGCCCTTCGGTTACGTGCATTTGTAAGTGTTTTGTTGCGTTATTGTGATTTTTGATTTGTAGCCACTTGCTACATCCTTACGGTTGTTAGGAGGTGTGTGTGACCTTGGTATTTGATCCGTGTGATAGAACCATGAACCTGAAATTGGGGCACTCGTTCAGGTTCACTTTAAGAAAGCATGGCTATGTGATCGCTGCCACTGCCCTAACCGAAGGAATTGGGAGCTCCTTGTAGATTTGTTGTGGTCCCAGGGACTGCAAGTTGGAGGGGGGAGAGAATTGGAAATTACTTGTCGAAAGGAGGAGAATGACGCACACAGTCCTGTCAGTTCTCCGTTCAGGACGCTGTTCCTATTCCTGCGCGGACTGATGTCATTCATGCAGCTTAATGTGACTGGGGCTTGCATGAAATGGAGCAAGTGCTATGAAATATCCTCTGCACACACCACCGCACATTTAAAAGTGAGCTCGGGAATTAAAGTTTTTGAATTTTGTATGAATTTGAGTCGTACTCTTTCACAGGAACTCATTAGAAGAACAAAAGGAAATCATATGAAGTCAAACATCGTAGAACCAAAGTACATGATGGATTGCATGGAAATGGTTAGCAGACGCTGGGCTGTGGATGATAAAATCGCATCCAGGAATCTTCTGCATTTAGTAAGATTTATCAAGGGACTTAGTAAGGAAACATAAATACTAGTAGTCGAATTTAATTGATCTTTTATAATAAGTTTGTAGCTTATGAGCGTACAAATAAACTGTGACGCGAAGCATTGATGTTGAAAATTAAAACATGTATAATAATAATAATTAATATTTGTGTTGATAAACTGTTGCAGTTGGTTTAGATTTACAGTTTATAGTATGACCTTCAACAGAAACGTGTATACTATCGTAGTAGTGTTGTATAAAAAATAAAAATACAAATGCAGGCTATTGCAACAACGAAAAGTAAGCCCATGTAGTACAGATATCGTACATAAAATGCGTACATAATGCATCGCGAGCGTTTTTAGGCTATTTTCTAATGATCGCACTATGATTTATCTATAAATAAAATTTTAGTGTAGTACCATTCCTAGTAATTGATCGCAGTTTATGGTTACCACGAAACTATAGTAAATTAATTCTAAACTAATTTCAAACATAACAATAATTTATAACGAAAGTTGAATGCAGTAACTGGCAACTGATGTAGCTCAGCATGTGCTTGAGACTTGAGAGCTCGCACGTTTTAAATCTTGTAACAATCTCATCTATTCTTTAACATTATTGGGTAAATTGATCAATGATCAGAAAACGAATAGTTGTTTCTTTGGCTTTTTGGAAAATTTTATGTGAATTTTTAAGCTTTCAGTTAAAATTTCTGCTTTCGAAGGCGACCAGTGGCAGTTCTAACTTTCTTGAATCGCGGATCCGGTTCCGTTTGCTTCTGATTTTTACGTGTCTTGTTTGCACCGTCAAAGATGGACGTACCAGTTGTGGGTGTGGGGAGGGTTGACGATAATGGCTCTGGATTGTGATGGGCTGAAGAGTCACACCTCTTGTTCCTCTCGTTCTTCACTTGTTCGGAGAAATCAGGAGCGTTGACTTGATAGAGAGGGGTCGAACTAGATTTTGGCGGATGTAGGATAACCATGGTCTCCTCAGACGTCGTCGTCGACACCGAGTCTGCTTCTTGAGTTTTCCTACTTGTTACCGACGTGTTGTTTAATGGACAATATCTAATAGTGTGTGCATTATCTCCAGTTGCGTGGCATCTCGGACACAGATATTGCCTAAATTACAAACAGACGTACGGACTTACAACAAAGGTGACCAACTAATTATTCCGTTATCCAGTGGTATTTATGATTACCTTAGGACAGGGCAAGCGACCTTCCCGTCGGCATTCTTAATTGTATGGCTGGTGTAGACTTGAATAGGCTCTCTGTTACTCTTGCATAGAACGCAGTGGGGCCCTTCAATAAGTGGCAACTTCATCGTAGTTCGTCTCTCCTGGATGTCTGGATCATCTCTTCTCTGCCGTCTCTGCAAAACAATTTTTAAGTTTTGAACCGTTAATAAAATACTAAAATGACAATGACTATTCTAGAAACTATCGGAACTATCTAGAATCTAGAATAATATACCGGCATGAAGTAACAAGCAACAATAATGTATGAATGCTTACAGGGGGTGGAGGGTGAGGTTGAACATGACATCTCCGTTGTTGAGCTTCCCCGGGGTAGTAGATAGGTCCATGTCGACTAAAGTAAAAGCATCCTCCTTCTGGTGTGTACTGAGGCACCCTTGGCATCTCCTGAACGAAGACGAAGTTAGGTGGGGTGGACGCTGACCAGGGATCCGCATCTGCCTTCCAGGGAGCAAACATTCCCATATTCGGAGGGGGGTTGTTGTGGGGATGAACGTTGTGGTAGTGATAAAACGGCTGAGGGGCTCGCATGCAAACACCTGCTTCATTTCCAAACTGGGGAGGCGGACTGCTGCCGAACCCAGGAAGTGGGACATCCTCCATGTACAAATATGGAGCAGGCATTTCCGCATCGGGAGGAATATCGAACCCTTGATGACCGATGACATGAGGACCTCCTTGTTGCATATGTACAAAAGGAGGAACAAAGTAAGGGTGCGAAGGCGGCGGTGGTGGTAGTGGTGGTGATGGTGCATAGGGTTGTTGTTGGTGGTGGTGCTGTTGCTGTGGTTCTTGTTCACAAGTCGCATACGGCCTATAACCCATCGGAGGAACCATCATATTCAAATGTCGACTCCACTCCTCACCGTAAGTGAAATATCCTCCGTGGTGGGATGCCCAGTAGCCTTCTTCTCTATTGTTGAAGGTCGCCATTCCTTCCTGATAATTATTCCATGCAAATGAAGGGACGCCACCGACGAAGTCGTTGTCTCCGTGGGGTAAAATCTCATCGAGCCTGGGACTCCCGTTATCTCCTCCGGTCTCCATTCCTGTTGTGCACATCTCGTTCAGAGTGGAAGGTCCACAACTTCCGTTTAAAAGACGGATTACCGAAGAATCTAAAAACCAATTGAAGAAAACGGATGTGTTACAAGGCGATTCATGAGAAAGAAAAATATTTTTTTTTGTGGGGTGTTTTGTGGGGGTGTCGCCCCTGTTACCCGGCGTTAGAGGAGGGAGAGGATGAACAGGCTGAAGATGCTGTTCTATTCCTCCCCACCGCTCTGACAGTTTGTTGTTACCTACCTGAGGTGTTAACTTCGGAAGGTGACGACGGAACTGTAATTGACACGTTGAACTTGTGCGAATATTAAATTTCTTGACGCTTCAGACTTACAGGTAAGCGAGTGAGGTTGAATTAAAAAATTAAAACTTTAAAATACGATGAGAAATCGTGTACGTGTGGCCTATCTCAGGTCGTCGCTACAAGTGAAGCATAAAGTGGCAGAGAGAGTCCAGATAAGCCCGAAGACGTAGGTAAAAAGTTTAAGATGAAGATGAGGGACTTAGGAATGGGAAGGAGATTAAAGAAGATAAGAAAAGTACTTGATGGCAAAGTAATTTGTAATAGCATAAAGTCATCATGGAGATTATGTAGAATATAGAGATGTCGAATAGTTGGCGACGAGAGGAACCGACGAAGTTTAGAAGCGACAAAGATGTAAGTTTTAAAGTGCAGCAAATGTGGAAATATTTTTTGATGCAGAAATCAGGAAATATTCATTTACATGAACGGTTGTAGAGTTTTATGGAATGATGTGCATGGAACTGTGGAATTTAGTTTTTGTACTTGATTGATAAGAATTGAAGGAGCTAAAGAAATGCAGATGATGAGTATGTGTGGATTTAAAGATAGACGAGGAATAGTAATTGCTGGTAGGACATTCAGTTAGGGAAAAGTTTTTGTTGGCTTTGGTGCTCATTAGCATAAAGAGTCGTGAGACAGAAGATAGGGAAGATTCCGAGATGATAAAGGTAGCTGTTTTTTGGAGGTCGAGCTCACTTAGCGTCTGAATTTTGACCAGTCAAAATTGTAGAATTTTGTCCTAAAAATTAGTTAGTATTTTTTGAGCTTTTGAACAAGAATTTTTCTGTGTTGCAATGGCTGCCGTAGTTGCTGCGCCGAACCCTGGAGGAGTTGGTACGGGTGAGCCACTCAAGACCGCGATAACGAATACGATGTTGACGAGTGAAGTGAAGAGCGAAGGAGGGTGGAAAAGCAACCTGCGATTGCCTGCGAAGGATCTCCGCGTTCGAACTTCCGATGTCACCGACAGAGAGGGGAAGGAATTTGAAGACTTCTGTCTATCAAGGGAGCTTCTTATGGGCATCTTTGAGATGGGATGGGAGAAACCTTCTCCGATTCAAGAGGCTTCTATCCCCATGGCTCTTTCCGGAAGGGATGTCCTTGCCAGGGCCAAAAACGGTACGGGAAAGACTGGAGCCTACACCATTCCACTTCTGGAGAGAATCGATCCCAGCATCGATGCGATTCAGGGTGAGTTAATGAGTTAATAATATTTAATTGGAGATTGGAACTGATTCACGTGATCATAATATTCATTATATATAAAATTTCGTTATGTTGTTACTGTTTATAGGGTTGATCGTGGTACCTACACGAGAACTGGCACTCCAAGTCAGTCAGATCTGCATCGACTTGTCCAAGCATCTCAACATTAAGGTGATGGTCACTACTGGTGGAACTGGACTCAAGGATGATATCATCAGAGTATACCAAAAAGGTAACTAATTAATGATCTGCGTTGTCTGCATAGCGTTATAATTCTCATGAATCAGAGCAATCATTGACCTCTTTGTGTTGAAACTTTCCAGTTCATGTGATTATTGCGACCCCTGGAAGGATCATTGATCTTATGGAAAAGAACGTTTGCAAGATGGACAAGTGTAAGATGCTTGTTTTGGATGAAGCTGACAAATTGCTGTCTCAAGACTTCAATCGCATGCTGGATAAACTCATCGCATTCCTCCCAACTGAACGGCAAATCATGCTGTACTCTGCTACTTTTCCAATCACCGTGGAATCGTTCATGGTACGTTTCGTAGTCTTTTCAAGTTACTTTGCTTGTATGACTTCACTTTTTACTTAATTTGGTTAATTGGTCTTTGTCCGTGAATATGCATGAAAGTGCAAAGTTCATGCCAACCAATTATTTGGGTTTAAATATTTTGACTAATCCCATATCATTTGCGTATTTGTCTTGCAGAAGAAACATTCGATCGAGCCGTACAAGATTAATTTGATGGACGAGTTGACGTTAAAAGGAGTGACCCAGTACTACGCATTCGTACAGGAGCGACAAAAGGTGCACTGCCTGAATACTCTCTTCTCCAAACTGGACATCAACCAGAGCATTATCTTCTGCAACTCTACTCAACGAGTGGAATTACTGGCAAAGAAAATCACTGACCTCGGCTATGCCTGCTACTACATTCATGCAAGGATGAATCAAGCTGATAGAAATCGCGTCTTCCACGACTTCCGTAAAGGCCATTGCCGCAACTTGGTCTGTTCAGGTATGTTGTATAATATAATCCACACAACATGCAAATCTCCATCTTCTAGGCATTATGTACGGAACCTGATTTGAATTGTGTTTTTTTCAGATTTGTTCACTCGAGGAATTGACATCCAGGCTGTCAACGTTGTCATCAACTTTGATTTTCCGAAGATGAGTGAAACCTACTTGCATCGTATTGGTCGTTCCGGCCGATTCGGTCATTTGGGTATTGCTATCAACCTCATTACGTACGAAGACAGATACAACTTGCAGAAGATTGAACAAGAACTTGGGACTGAGGTCAAACCAATTCCACGAGTAAGTTCTAAAAACAACAGCTTGTAAATATTGTAGTATGTAAAATAATGTCCACTCGATGAGCTCAATTCTAAATTTGGCTTTGGTTTCGTTTCAGGACATCGACAAGTCACTGTACGTGGCATCCTACCATCAGATTGGCGAAGAGATTGGCGAAGAAAAGCAACAGAACAACCACAAGGCATAAAGTACCACGACCACGAATTCTACTTCATCATCAAAATTTTCAGTTATATCATTGATAAAAGTACAATTGGCTGTATTAAAAGTAACCTTATAATGAAAGCAGTGAACAGTCAGTCCTGTTTGGCGAAATTTTGCAAAAGTACCCCGGGACTTGTTGACAGCTTTTGGTGAAATAAAATTCTAAAGAAGTGCAAACCTACATTCTTGTTGTATTATCTCCTGCTTATTTACTTCAGAAGTTTCATTCATTATTGTGGATAAGATCTGCGGATAGAGATGGAGGACATAGGAAATGTTGTGCACGAAGCCTAGATAGGACAGTCAACACTGTTCATGTAGTAAAAGTTAATGCAATTCATCCAGAATATCCAGCTAGTATTCAACTTTCGCACATGAGACTGACATGAATAATAAAAAAGACTGTGTACGTACATAAATATTTGATTCAATAGTAAATAGAAACCGGTTGAAGAGATGAAGGATTGGTTAATGGGGATCAAAGTGCGTGAGAAAGTCTACGCACTTTGCCTATTATGATCAGAAGCGCATTTCTGTGTATCAAAATGCACGGGGCAAAACTACAAGACGCACCCAGACGAGTATGATAACATGATGGTGACAAATTTTAAGAATTCGTGAACTCGACTACTTCTATGACTTTATTCCTTTTGGAGCTATATTGCATTTACTTTTGAGTTCATCTCAATTAATTAAGTAGTGGAAACTTGTATTGGATCTCCCTGATCCCCAACGTCTTGCTTGCTCAATTGGAAAACGTGTAAGTATTGTCAATTTTATTGTCATTGATTCTAACTAGTACTGAGAATTAGTGCAGAAGAACTGCGAGGTTGCGATCATTCAGTGCACGCACAGACACATAGTACGATTTTTTATGTAATTTAATTAACTATAGCATTTAAGTTTTCTCTAGAAGTTAAGAGTTCAAATTCATACTTGTTTTCACATATAGCAAATACAGCGCTATATTGTATTATTTGTATTACTGGATATGAAAATGACTGCAAAGACTGTATGCATGTTTGCATTTTGAAATGAGTTGACTAGTTGACAAGAGAAGCTGATTAGACGAATGCAGTTTAGTGATTGAGGAGATCGATAAGGTGTGATTGAAGGAAAAAAAGCTGCTTGGAAGGAAATAGTTGGTCGTGGATCATGAGACGGGCTCGTGGTGGATGTGTGACCACAGTACCACAGCCTTTGGACCCAATAAGACATCGATCCTCTTTCTACCTAGTCATGAGACAACTCTTTAATGATCACACACATTTTTAATTGGTGAGATGTCGTCAGTCAAGTTTTGATCTGAGGAAAGGATTCCTCCACCAAACTAATGACAAAAAGAGAGACAAGAGATGATCTCAATCGATCATGCTATTGATGACCTGCCGTCAGCTACGCTCTAGCACCTAACAAACAACGTGTTACAAGTTTATGAGTACAGTACAAGGACTAAATGACCAGGTCATGTTAGCCCCATTTATTTCGAAATTTCGGTGACAATTTACTGAATATTTGAATAATCAAAATAAGTTAGCAGCCATATTTTTTTGGGCGAAGCAGGACTCACCATCGGACTTCTCCATCAATACATTTGTATCAGATACCCCACCCACCGTCCCCACCTACAGTAAACATATATTCAAATGCTCAAGCCTCATGTTTTGTACTGGAATTGCTGAGCTACTTTCGCTCGGTGTAAAACTGAAAAAGTAAGGTCAGAGTCCCGCAAATGGGACAACTAACAAAAATAAATAATGCTTGACGTATGCTTGTACAAGTTCACTTATTTAATACTGAGAAAGAGAATTCTGCTCGTCAACAAGGATTCGAAGAATTCTACAGGTAATGTTGATTGTTGTTGTTGCTACAAATGGCATGTCAACCAGAAATATCTGGATTCTTGATCTGTGGCTAAATGAACATTGCTAAAATAAGCAAGTGGAAAATTTCTCAGGTACTTTTCTCAGAAGAATACAACTTTTACTTTATTTTTGTGGCTGCAGCAACTCTAGTTGAAAGTTTGGAACGCAGTAAAAGTGGTTGCGAAACGGGTGTAAGGTACAATTGTAATTTGCAGCCTGACTTTGCAACTCGTCAAGTTCCGTTGAGAGTTGGTCGCATTTCCAGAACCTTCAACCACTGTCTCAAAAGAGTTTGCATGTCCTGTGACTTGTCCACTTATTAGTTGTCTTTGGCTGAGGACATGCGAAGGACACTTGAGGATGTTACACAGAATTAGAATTGACGTGATGAGTCGAGTGATGAAAGGAATCGATCAACCCCCAATCAACTTATGATATTGTTGCTTAAACACACCTTACCTTATAGGCAACTAAAGAAGGTGGACCCTGCCTCTTTCTTCTGATGTCCTCATCGACGTATAAAATGGGCTAGTCAAACATGCCCCACTCTCCAGTCTAATCCAGTCTTCCTTTTGCAAACAACACGATTTAATCATTTGCTGAGCTAACAAGGACATTCCAAGTCAAGTCTACTAACATCTACTACAGGTTCCAAGCAGTGGCGACATTTAAAACCTTTTCAAGCGAAGAAGCGAGTTTTGCGGTTTACCGACCGTACTAGTAGGATTCAAAAACTACTAATTTCTTATTTCCGGGTGGAGCAGTACCAAAATTTATGTGTCCATGAACAGCGTGATCAGCACTAACAACCAGGAAAACATACGACTCCAAAACAAACTCAGGTAAGACAAAAGCAAAAATAATGATGATAAGTGCATACAGTGCGAAACGAGAGATCTCACAATCACACGTATCCTTCTGGTGGGGAAACCTGAGAACATTGAATATGGCGATGTAATTGTGAAACGGTTCTACTTTTATCATAGTTTTATTGTTTCACTTCACATGATGCATTAAGAAATTGATAGCACACATAGCAATTTTTGTAGTATTATATTACAAAGGAAACAAGTATGTTATAAATGTTATAATGTAGTGACTGGAAAATTATTATTGCTATTTAAACAAAGCAGAAACGCAGTAATTATCGTCATGAAATTCATGCCAGTACTTTGTCTTGCAAACATTTTTCTAGGATACAAGGCTACTTTTCAGTAATCGTAATCAATTAAGTAACTAGTTGATGACAGTTTTGAGCTGGCATTCCGTTGGAAAAATCGATAGTTTTTTAGCATCATGCAGAGATGGAAAGGACGTATTTTTGTAGTACCAGTAATCAGTGTAGTATTATGCATGTGGAGACACAAGAAGATGGAAAAGTTAGATTAATTGATAAGACTAGAATGGTGTAGCGTACAAAGATCAATTAATGGAGCAGGTTGGAATGAAACGACGTAATTGCATTGATTATAATATAACCACGAGTACTGGTGGGCTAATATAAGAAATGTGTTTAAATCAAGTTAGGCAAGTGTGACTGAGTGAGGAACGAGTTTGAGTGTGAAAAAATGATCTCAAATTCTTAAATGTTGTTTGTCTTTACAGACTTGACAAAAACCTGAACTCCCTGAAGGGAAGTAGACGAGGTAACTCGGGAAATAAACTTGAACTTTGGGTTCTTACTCAACTCCATCACGTCCCTTGAGCTGACATCTTTATTGACCCTACATTTCTTCGTCAAGTGTACGTTACCCACGATGATGACCTTCTACCATTAAAATACGCTTTCTAGATGCTTTCTTTTTAGCTAATATTCTTTCTAGACCCATGAAAATTGCAGCCAGCGGTTATTTTTATCTGATTAGGACAACCGGTTGGCGTTTAATGTATTCCAGCTTACTTTACAAGGAGATTTATATACAAATCATAAAAAATTTACTTTATTGTTTCACGACCGATACTTTCTATCTTTGAATTTATTTTGAATTATTTCTCCATAGCAGGCAGGAAATTATTTTCATATTAGCTTTGGAGTTAACTGTTCACGAAGTTTACATGAAAGACGTTTATAGCAATGCAGGTTCATTTTATCTTAACTGTCAGATATTTTGAAAGCTTGAAAGAGAATGAATGCATGAAGATAACAATATTTTTTGTCAATATTTTACACGTGAAATCGAGGATTTTTGAATTATTGCAAACCATGTAATTTCATGGAACTAAGTAAGACCCATATTTTAAGTGAATTACGTACAAGAAGAATATGCTATATAACAAAATAATATTTCTGAATTGCTGAACGTATGCATTTTGTCAGCTTAAAAGGTTTAGGGAAAGCGAATTGTCTCAACTTTCCCCAAAAGTTCATTTAGTGTTAGTGATGTTACAATCCACAGTACAATGAAAGATTTTGGGTCACTGTCTGGGTTACGTATGACAATGGATCGGACAGTGTTGTATTTTCATATTCGGAACAAATCTTTTGGTACAGTACTATCCAACAATAAAGAATCAAGGTGTTTTGCTTGCGGCTGTTTTTTATACTGGACATCCTGGTGGCATACTTAATTTGCTTTAGCTTTCATCAACCTTCTTCACAAGCATTATAGGAATCATTCGCAGCAATAAAGTGACGAATAACTGTTGAATCTGCAGGGAAAATCTGACAGAAGGAGTGAGAGGACGTATATAAATCTTGAAGCATTCCAGACAGCGGAGAACTGAGTGACAAATCAGTGACGGTGGAATAATCGAGAGCAAAGAAGACATTCTTTTGCACAAGGTCAACTTCTTGAAGTAAAAGGGCATTCTTTCAAACAGGAAATATGGTTCAAGGAGAAAAGGCCAACATGTTGACTGCTACTTCATGCATGGCTCGGACAAATGATCCCTTCGCCAGGTAGGCACAACCGCAATGGTTGAAACTGTAAATCATGATCATGACATTCACAGTTTCATACCTGGCGTAATTATTTTCTACAGGAAAGCAGGACATGAAGCTGCTCAGCGTTTGGACAAACAGATGTCTAGTAAAAGTTCAAAGGAAACTGCTACTCCATCTAAAACAACATCCACAAATAATCATGGAAGTTGGGGTCCAGTTTTCCAGAACAAACAGAATTTTGCTGAAATGCATTGGTGTTAAAAGATGGAAACCAGCAATAATGAGTGATCCTTGAGTCATGAGGAATCTATGGATCACAACAATAATATCTTTATGCATCCCTTAGAATATGTACAGCAAAAGAGTAGTCTTTCTGTTCTACTGCAGTCTACCCGAGTTTTTTAATTTGTCAAGCAGTTCTCTGCTATGCGATTTAAACTTTTTATTTTACTCATTTTTCAAATGGCTTAGTAAAGCGGAGCACTGAATGTGAGATTGACTGGAAAAGTATTGACAGAAGTTAAATTACTGTGGGGAGGTGAGAGTTTGTGTTAATGACGAGAACCTTTTTGTTTTCCGAGAAAACCTGCACAAAATAGATAGTTCTTTAAGTGAAAATTCAGTCTCATTACATTGCCCACTCAGTCTTCATTTTGTGCCTCTTTTTCCTCCATTTTCAACTTCAGAGCAATAATGATTATCTTCCTGATCTGTTCACTCGATACTAAAAAACAGAAAATAATTGATGATTCTTTTCTTCGTTTTGGCACATACCACTACTCTTCAACCTACAATAACAATTATTGCTCTTCTGACTTAAACAAATAAATTTTTTTCTTCAGCTGCATTTGCCAACAGTGTGTAAGCATATATTATTTAATTCTTGTGAATAAAGGAGGTGAATGATACAAATCATTCATTTGCACACTCCTCAATGCATGCAGTTACCATATTACATTAGTGGTTCTGTTTATTAAACCTGAACCGTGTGTGAACAAAAAATCACAATGATTCTACCACGTAAGATAACCTGCTACTTAGATTATCTACTTACGGTCATAGTAGCTTGACGTTTCCTGCTATTACTGATGGACCAATCACGGCGTACCGCATCACATAATTTTCTTCTTGTCTCACGTCTACGTGATGAACACTGAAAAACATCATCATGTGATCATCTCTTCATTTGTGCATGAACAATTTTTATCCACACAAAATTTCCCTAAAGGGCTTCTGAGCTTACTTTGTGAAGGGATCTTCTACCATCACTTCGAAGTCTCTAGCAGCTTTATAGAGTACAAAAATATCCGCACGAGGCTTCTGCAATAGCTGTCTATTATCCACCTTTCTCATTGGCTCTGGAAAGTTGGCTACTACTTTTTGCGTGTACTGCATGTGAGCTTTAACGTACCTAGAAGCAATAAAAATCCTCTTCGTTATTAACGGAATTATCACATTATTTTCCGGGTACCGAGTATTGGTGTCCAAGTTCGAACTCAGAATTCCCTTACCCATGGAGAAACTTGATTTCATCTGATGTCATTAAAGAAGGTTCTAGCGTTTTGCGACGCTTCTCAAAATCGCTATAATACCAGGCGTTTGCCTGAATTTTGAACAATCGCTTTCTTAGATAGCTCACTAATATATATTGAATCCGGTCCAGCTTGAAAACCAAATTTGAAATTACAGAGTGCAATATTTTACTTTAAACACACCTCCGTAGATTATAGTTCATGACAATTTAAATACCTCCAGATTGTGAATTGCAGTCCGTACATCTCCCTTATCCAGCTTTTCAATATTTCGCTTCATTGTTGACATCAAACGGAGGATGGCTTCTTTTACGTCGTTTAACGGAGGAAGCAGAACGGGTGATAATGATTCGTTAATCCATCCCTAAATTAATGATAAAAATCAGCTACTGTCAATTTCTTCGATATTCTGTCTAGTAGACACCAAAGTAATCACATTGACAATTGGAAATAAGACGTGAACTTTGCTAATATCTCTTGAAAATTGAAATTGAGACCTGTCTCATCTTATCCAACAAATCCACTGCACTTAGCTGGCTTGCGTCGTCATCTTCGTCAGATTCTTCTGAAGGACCTATTATGTCGTCCGAGTCGGTGTTACTTAAGTCATCGCGGCTTACCACTGGAGGACTCATATTTGGCGACATACAGACAATTTAATCGCCAGATACTTAATACTTCTAAAACTAACTCTAACACAAGTTAAGCAATTGTAATTGATATTTAGATTCGTAGGTAAAACTGAATTAGTAAATAAACAAAGGACGAGAAACCGCGAGTCTCATTGCCGCTCAGGGTCCTCCAGAGGGAAATTCAAACTGACGACTCTCACTCGTAAACATTGCGTATGGATTTTTTAGTTGGCTGTGGAGTTGGAAGTCTACAAGAAGTGTTTTAAAAAATAGTTACAAAAGTAGTAAAATTGTTAGTTCTAAACATGTCTGCAGCGCAGAATGCGTTGTCGGTGTCGGAGATCATTCGACTGAAGGAGGAGGAGGCAACAACTTCGCCAGATCAAACGAAATCAAGAGAGGATTGGAAGAAACAAAAGGAGTTGGAAGAAGCTCGAAAGGTGAGTACCATAAAATAAATTCTGTGTAGTTTCATTAGTTTATTCTAACTTATACTGTTGTTGTCATTGTTTTAGGCTGGAACTGCTCCTGCTGCAGTGGATGAGTCTGGAAGGGATATCAATCCTCATATTCCTCAGTATATTTCTGCTGCACCGTGGTACTATTCTGCTCGTGGCCCTACTTTGAGACATCAACGGATTCAAGATGATTCAAAGAAAGTTTTTTCAACACTGAACGAGTGGTACAAACGTGGAGTTGATCCTGTAAGTATATTTATTTATTTGATTTGTTCTTTGTGTAGTTTTGCATTGGGAGTTGTATTAAATTGTACTATTTGCATTCGCAGTCAAAAATCGTGACCAAGTATAGAAAAGGAGCCTGTGAAAACTGTGGAGCGATGACGCATAAGAAGAAAGATTGCTTAGAGCGTCCACGTCAAACAGGAGCGAAATTTTCCAACACAGATATTGCCCCTGATGAACACGCTCAGCCAACATTGGCGTTAGATTTTGATGGAAAGCGAGATCGCTGGAATGGATATGATGCTAATGAGTACTTAGCGATTGTGGACGAGTTTCAGAAGGTGGAGGATGCCAAGAGAATTCTTAAAACCGAAAAGCTTCGTACAGGACAAGGGGACGGTGATGCACTTGCAGACAACATGGTCATGGACGAAGAAGGACCCGAAGAAGATGAAGATAAATACGTTGACGATATTGATATGCCTGGAACTAAGGTTGACTCTAAACAGCGTATTACTGTCAGAAATCTTAGAATTCGAGAAGATACTGCAAAGTACTTGAGAAATTTAGATCCGAATTCGGCATACTATGATCCCAAAACTAGATCTATGAGGGATAATCCTTACAAGGGAACTGGAAAAACAATGGAAGAGTAAGTACGAATATTAAGCCTGGAGTTTTTGAAACAATTTAGAGCATTGAATCAAATTTATAATATTTTAGACTGGACTTTGCTGGAGAAAATTTTGTAAGATTTACTGGGGACACCAACAGACACGCTCAAGCTCAGTTGTTTGCCTGGGAAGCTCAAGAGCGAGGAGTAGACGTTCATTTGCTTGCTGAACCTACTAAGTTGGAGGTCCTGAAGAAAGAATTTCAAAAGAAGAAAGAGGAGTTCAAAGGTTCACTTACAAAAAATATTATTGATAAATATGGAGGTGAAGTTCACTTGGATGCTCCTCCCAAATCACTTCTGATGGCCCAGACTGAAGATTACATTGAGTATTCTCGGCAGGGCAAAATCATTAAGGTGGGAATTTTCTTTCAATGGATGTTGAGTTGTTAAATAGTTAAATGAGTTAGTAGTTACCAACTGTATAATATCTTATAGGGAGGCGAAAGACCTGTCATTAGATCCAAGTACGAAGAAGACGTGTTCCCAATGAATCATTCATCGGTATTTGGATCATTCTGGAGGGCTGGTGCATGGGGATATCAGTGTTGTCATTCTCTGATTAGAGTGAGTGAAATAAATCCATTTATACTATTTGTGTATTAAAAGACAGGTTGACTTAGTTTTGAAATATTACTAACAGAATTCCTACTGCACTGGAGAAGCGGGACGACTGTCTAACGATGCAGGAGCTGTACCAGAGTCAGCCACAGATTTTAATGTCGATTTTGTGAAAGAAAATAAGGAAGAGCCTAAAACCTTGGTGGAAATACATCGAGCGTTGAAACGAAAGGCAGAAGAAGAATCAATTAACCCAGCCGAGACAGAAGAAGTAGAAATTTCCAGTAAAAAGAAGAAAAGGAAAAATGAGAAAAGACGAGAGCGACGAAAGAAAAGGAAAGAAGCGAAAAAACGAAAGCGGTCTTCGTCTTCGGATGACAGCAGCGATGATTCGTCCGACGGTGGATCCTCAAGTGATGAAGATTCAGATGAGGGAGAGCGGAAAAAGAAGAAGCGAGACTTGAAAAAAGCCCTGAAGGAGGAACATAAAAGAAACCTGCAAGCTGAGGAGCTGCTGGATGACCGTGCGCGACCGTACAACAGTCGATATGAAGTTAAAGCCCCTACAGAAGCAGAAGTGGAGGCGTACCAGATGACTCGATTGAGAGAAGAAGATCCTATGCTCCAGTTTGTACAGTCTAAGAAGAAAAAGAATTAACACGACGAAATCGATCAAGTTCTCCCGTTAATCTACAAACTTTTATAGTATTTTATAAGTTGAGTCTCGGAATACAAAATTACGTGTTTTAGTTAGTAATTAATGTTGCGTAAGAAGTGAGTAAATAAATATATTTATTCGAAACATAATGTTGAAATGTTTATTGCGTGGCATTCTTTTTCAAGTTTCATATTAGAGCGAATCGTGCTTACATCATTTTGAAAGTTTTAGTTACACGGGCTTAAAAACTGAAGGCTGAAGCTGCAAAAAGGAACTCAAGTTTATGAATGTAGATGTTATCATTGGGTGGTCTGACTTCGCCCCTAGATTTGAATTCGGCGCAGTAGAGAGTGCAGTCTGAGCCATATGCGTAGTCCGCGCACAACTCCATTCTGTTCCCGTCAGACCCAAAATATAAATAGCAGTCAGCACAGAATTCGTTCAAAAGGTCAATCTAGCTGATTCCTGCATGAGTGACCCCACAGGAACGACCTCCATGACCTCTGCAGGACACCCCCTTTCTTCTCCCCTCCTGTAGACCCCCTCTTTCTACCCGAACTCAAGGATACAATCTTCGGAGCTATGCTCCCAAACCAGGATTTAATTGAAACCCAGATAAGGGATTCCACTCAATTCAGTGGCTTCGCTATCGTTCGAAATATTTCGGCGTCTTATCGTCGATAAAGACCTGATGGGAGATTTGCAATTT
Organism: Isotomurus palustris; assembly: GCA_034696625.1. Taxonomy (NCBI): domain Eukaryota; kingdom Metazoa; phylum Arthropoda; class Collembola; order Entomobryomorpha; family Isotomidae; genus Isotomurus; species Isotomurus palustris. The sequence continues at coordinate 93,359 of JAQGAD010000044.1, read as the reverse complement.
AGTAGTATGGAAGGAGTGGGGGTAAGTTTTTTTCTGGATTGAGATATTCAAGTGTCTATGAAGTTGTGGGACTGTTATTTCAAACTTAATGCGCTTTAATGCGGTTTCAGATGTTAATACAAAATGGGCAAGCTGTGTTTTATGTGAACGAAAGCAGTGGGATTGGAGAAAATCATAATGGGGGGATTGGTACCCAACACGATGGAATGTCTGCTCTTCTGTGTAATTATGTTCCGTCCACCGAACGGGTGTTGTATGTGGATGAAAATGGGCTTTTGCAAGAAGGATTAGCTAATTTAGGCCTAGGCCAGGTTATTCTGTCCCATGATTTGTCTCAGGATGACGATGGAGAGACACCGTTAGTTGAATCAGTTAAATTGATCAAAGGGCGATAAGAATTCTGAGTGCTAAATTATTATTTTCGTCTAGGTCGTATATGCTGGACCACATGTATGCCAAGAAACCAAAAGAACCAGGGACGGAATCCACACCCAAACCAAGACGACGATCCAAGCGAAGGGAACAAGTTGTTCAAGAATATGTTGTTCCAGAACCAGCTCCTCAGGCACCTAAAATTAATATAATTCGGTACAAAAATGTCCTAAAGAAAAACAATGAAACTAAGAGCAGCTTGGGAGTTTAAAACGATCTATTTGGTTTATTTAGTAGTCAGAGGCTTCCTAATTCGGTCTATAAATCTTTGAGCCCGTCAAAACCCAAGATTTTGCAAGGTGCATCACAAAAAAACAGCGGGAGTAGTAGTAGTCAGTCGGTACATTGCAGCACTGGAATATCTTCTGTGACCCACCAACGTCGAGATAAAGCTTCCTCAGGCGGGGCCCCATCTGGGAGGTCAGCCAAAAAGGAAGACCCATTGGCTCAACCCGGAACTTATGTGCCATTAGAAGATGATGGGAGAGCATGTCAGGCGAAAGCAAGTAATGGGAGTAATGGTGCTAGGTTCGGCAAGGATCTTAATTCTTTGTCCAAGAGTTTCAAGCCCTTGATGTCCAAAGTAAGTCGGTTGAATTGAATCCTTAGGTTTTGTTTCATAACGTTTCTGGAAACTAAATTGGTGGTGAATTTGTAGATGAATCCCAACCCAAATTTGGTGATTTTGGATGATCTTCAAAGTCGAGCTGTGAGTGGACCTGGCTACGAAGAAGAAATGCTATTCGATTTTGGCATTTCTGAAGATGACGATGAAGTTAACGCGGCTTTATCAACTGAAGTATCAGAGGCATTTAATGACGTAGTTTTTGACGAATGTGAATTTGCAAGTGGACTTGATTATGGGTCTTCTGTGTCAAGTTCTCAAAAGCCAGCTAGCCCAAGATCGTCCATTTTAGGTTTTAACTCATCCTGCAGTCAAAGATCCAAGAGAATGGTGTCTAACTTGGCAGCAGCCTCGTTGCCTTTCGGCGTCTCTGATGACGATGACTCCAATCAAATTATGGTTTCTATGAGTGGTCGTCGGAGGTCAAAAGAATGGGATCATATGACTAAAAAAGACCCTGACAGTCCTGAGTCACAGAACTTCCAAGATACCAAGACATCGTTTGACTTGAAAGACATAGATAAGACATCGTTTGTGGACAGTACAGAGAATGATACTACTAATCAACCATCAGAAATCAATCATAATGACTGCGCTTCTGTATCTGAAGAATCTATAGAGTCTCTGAACCAGAACGAAATGCACGAGGAGTCATCACAAGAATCGAGCCTCAGTCTGGATGTTGAAAGCAACCCATTCTCTGACCCTCCGAGTCCAAAAGTGCATGCGTTAATTAGTGATGCAATCTCAATAAAACCAACGGTATCCGCTAGTAAAAGTCCTGATGACTTGAGAAGGTCTCGTCGTGCAGTGAAAGCTCCTGTTTGGTTAGACGATAATGTAGATACTTCTAGTCCCAAGCGTCGTCGGAGGTCAGAATCATAAGCATCTTATTTATCAAGCCAATCGAGAAGAGATGCAATTATTATAATGTCAATATCTTGTTCCTGTCACAGATAACGATGGTGTTTCAAACTAGCAGTGCAATCAGTCTACAATTCGTATATACTTCAGCTTCCTACAAGAGAAGAAGACATGAACAAGAAAAACAACGATTGGAGGAAGTTGAAAAGTTTCGTCAGAACAAGCTATTAGTACAAATCTGGTAGATTTACAAAACCTTGTAGCCTTTTTAAAACATTTCTACGTATAGTATGTACGTATTTGTGTACTTTGGCACGATATCTCTCAACTAGGTAGCAAAGTTTAAATTCTAACCTTTAATATTTCGACTGAAAGCTTTAATATTTTTATGATATATTTTATTATTATATGATCAAACGTTAAATTCTTATGCCCTTGAATTGACACGTGTATAAGACCGTAAAATATCTTGTATCAATGATTATATATTATCTAATAATGGATTATTAATGTTCATTTCGAAAAATATAATACCCGCAGTCACGAACTTCCAAGTTCGTTAGTCAGTTAGTTTAGTAGAATTTGAATAGAATGTCTTATGGATTAAATGTTTATTTATTATTGCGTAGCAGAGAGTGTTTAATAGTGAAAGTTGATTCAGTTATATTTAAACAAATTGAACTTTATTAGAGCTTGTAGCTAGCTTCGCAGAGCAATAGTTGATAGTGTACGTGGAACTTAAATTCGTTCATCGGTCCTACTCGGTAGTACATAGACGGTTTCACGAAACGAATTCTCATTTGGGTAATCTGGAGAATCTGGACAGGTTTTCCTTTGTGAATGGCAGTAAGAATGAGTAATATTGGTTGTGTTGTAAAGTTTTGTAATAACATTCACCAGCTTCACCAACAATGCGTGCACGTTTTTCATAGCGCCTTGCAGCGACTGCATTAATTATTTAAAACCGAATGCAGATGCATCCCGTCACTCCCAACATGTCTTTTGTACCAGAGACTGAACCCTGATCCTCAGTGGAATGAATAAAAGATTTGTAATTAACTCCAATCTTTTCAGTATCAATTCTATTTTGAATATTATTATCACAAAGTCAGAATCCGAATCGTCACAGGAGTTTTGAAAGAAGAATCCTGCTGCCTTCGCTCCAAATCCCCCGAATCAGAACAGTTAGCAGTTGGAAGTCACCAGCACCGCCACGACCACGACTTCGCTAGTTTTCTTCCTCGCTCTGGGTATCGAGTCCGAGTCAATGTTATACATGAATTATTTATGGTACATTTAACGGGATTGGGGGCTTCAAAAAATGGAATTTATGTGGAGGAAGGGGGAAGTGGTCAGCTGTGGAGCCAGCTGAAGCGTCCTGTGGAGATTAGATGCGATGCGATGCGTGGTTCTTAGGCCCAGGCCAGGTTGTCATTTGCCAGGTCTGTATGATCGAGTAAATACGAATTTTGTAGTGACAGAGTGCCCCATGCGTATGTTCGGCGAAGCGCGAAAGGAGTTGACGGGATTTAGAATAAACACCCAAGTTCGGAATGAGACTTAGCGATAAACGAAATGTGACAGAAACACCTTCCGACTTACCTGAATCTTTATGTCAATAATGTCACGCCCACTTAAGTAGGTATTTAAGTAAGGTTTGAACATCATCAGTGGTGATAATAGTTAGGAGACATGAGTGCGATAAAGTTTGAAGTGCAGAAGGAGGTGTTTGAGGGCACGAAAGAACGTCTGCATGGAATCGTTGAGGTCAGCAAAACAAACACGAGGAAAAAGAAATCTCTACCGTCGTATGTTTGCTTAACGGGAACTATCGAACGACCCATCCGGTTTACCATCTACTTGGTAAAATTGTTAATTAACATATAAATAGTTGGTTTAATTTTGCTAATTTTAAGGGTTGTATTCAGGTGAAAAAGACTGACAAAGGGTTCAAGCGGAAGTTAGAATGGACTTTGTCGTCCCTAAAAGAAACTAATTACAAAAGCAAGGTAAGGCAAACTCGTAATAATCTTAAGAAAATTTGCAGAAATTTGAAAATATTGTATTTACTGTACAAATATGTACAAATTACATTATATTGGCGATTTCAGGATGCGCTGGAGTTTGAACTTCAGCTGGAAAAAAGTTACCATTGGACTGCGTCTAATAAAGAGGATAAAGATGCATTTTTTTCATTGCTCCATCAGGTTGGTGATATACTGATAACTTTGTATTATTGCTGGTAAACACAATGTAATCCGTTACCGTTGCGTTGTGCTTGTGTTTTGCAGATAACGTCGAGGCTTCACCGACCACCGAAGTTCGTGAATTATCAGGTGACAGAAGAGGAAGAGGGTGGAGGGAATAGCATTGCGATTGTTTCGGTGCCGAAGGATGGGCAGATAGTTGAGAGTGATGAGGAAGAATTTGGTTTGACTGAAAGGGAGGAGTTTGACCTGGAAAAAGTGTTAAGCAGGGCTGAAAGTGCTGTAGTTAATGCTGAAGCATTTATGGAACAGTTGGCGAAGGAGCTGTCTATTTTAGATGGGGTAAGATTTTAAACAAAGCAAATAATTTTTAGGAAATTGCAGAATGGTCATTAGTCGAAATTATAACTATTGGTCATTGTAGGAAAACATACATAGCATTATGGAATCAGAAGATCAAGTAAATGTTCTCATGGACAGAATTGATGACTCCATAGCACAACTTGAAATTGTGGACTCCGAACTCACAGATTACGAAGATGCTGTGATGCATGTTAAAGCAGCTGTTGAAAAAATAGAAGAGGAGAACACTCAAATGGGAACTGCAGCAAAGAATAATCAGCATCTTTTAAGTGAACTTAATACATTAATTGGCGCGTTGGATTTTCCCGTTGGGTCTCAGATCCTTCATTCTGACTTAAATAGTCCTGATGGAATTCTTAAAGCTACTAAGGATGCCTTTAGTCTTAAGGATGCACTCGCTATGGATGAAAAAGTTCACCCAGCCTTGCTTAAAATGCATGCTGTTGTCTACCAAAAAGGAAAACTGGAGAAAATACGCGACAAGTTTGCTAAAAGCCTCACGTCTCACCTTGCAAAATTGTTTATTCATCATGGGAACATCGTGTCTACCGATTCAGCCTCTTCAATCAATAGTTTTAGACTACCACCTTTGCATCAAATGCATCTGGAACTGAGTCCTTATACAAAACTTATGCTTTGGCTGAAGACGATGGACCCAGATTGTTTCAATTCCCTCCTACAAAAATATACGTCTTCGACCCAAAAAGTGTACGAAAGAAGCGTAAAAGCCTTATTTGAAGAAGCTAAAACGAGAATATCTGGAAATGCCGCTGTCAGTTCGAAATGTAATGCAAGACTATAGCCTTTTAATTTTGTATTGAATGACCTGTGCACTAAGTATGTTATCAATTTAGTGTCTAGCTCAACTACCGATTTAAGAATACGGGGAAAATTCTTTGCTAAAACCAAAAGTCTTGCAAACCGGGATGGTGATACAGAAAGTCAAGGGTCTGGAGAAGGGTAAGCAAACTGCTACTATTTTAATTTTTGTCAAAAGAGTAACACATTACAATTATGTTCTGTTTGAAATGACGCAGTTTCTTAATTTGTTTTATTCCATTAGCTCCGTTGATTCTTCCGAGCGTCAACACTTTTACGATGTACTGGAGCAACTTCTAGAAGGTTTAGAACCTTCTGTAAACGCAGAGGAAAGTTTCATTGGAGGCTTTTTCCACGTAGATGTAAGTACTGCTCCAAGTCCAGCGTCTGGAGTGACTTCGCCTTCAAAAAGCAGTGGCAGCCTTGAAATACGTCGCTTGATGACTATTCTGTTTGGATGTATTGAAACAGAACTGAATCTGTTTTTGACTCATTATGAAAAACTTGAAGCCAGGTAACCAAAATTTATAAACAATTGGAGGAACAAAAATTGTAAATTCATTTATTTCAGTTTTTGTATGGGAGCCATGGTGCGTTTGGGATTTCATGCATTGAAACAAGAAAATACGTCGTCGTTTATTGGCATGGTGTATGGGTCTGTTCTCGTTCAAGAAAAGCGAAGTTTTGATCGTCTGATGAATTCGTATGTACAAGCGATCAATGATAGTAGACTCCCACGTAAAGTAAAACCTGGAATTTTAGCTTTTGTCACCGATTTTGAGGTACCTGATTCGACATTTATTTGAACTATCATCCATTACATTACGTCGCTTATTAATGGGGTTATATTTATAGGACTTTGCCATAAGAGCTGAGACGATATTCGGCATTTCTGCTAGGCGTGGAGACTTGGAGAAATGGTACAGCAGAATGCTCACAGTGATTTTCGATGGTATTATTAGGCTGTCCAACGACGGAGGAAAGACCCCTGGAGAAGTAATTAGAATGGAAAACTTTCACCGTCTCCACGCTATACTGTCAAAGTTGAAAGTGTCAGCTCTCGAACTTCAGAAAAAAGAAGCCAAACTGAAGTACAATGAGGCTTTAAATGCCTACGTAACCAAATACTTCGGCCGCCCTTTGAATAAACTTAATGTGAGTCGGATATTCTTAATAATTAGTGTCTGTCAGTGTCACTTCCGTCACTTTGCAACTTTGCAACTTTAAATACTTACAGGAATTTTTTGATGGAGTCCAAGCTAGAGTAAGCCAAGGAGTTAAAGAATCGGAAATAGGATACCAAATGGCGTTCAGTAGGGCTGAACTGAAAAGAGTAATTAAGGAGTATCCAGCAAAGGAGGTTAAGAAAGGATTAGAGGCCTTGTACAAAAAAGTAGAGAAGCACTTGTCGGAAGATGAAAACCTTTTACAGGTATGAAGTTTAAAGATTTGTAAAACTTCAAGTAAAAAACAAATTAATGGAAACTCTAAAACCGATTGGAGTTCATGTCAAGTACGTTTTAGAAAGTTCTTGACGGTAGGACATTTTAGTGCCCAGAATCTGATTTATGTGATGATGATGGTGATGAATAGTGATGATGTGTTTGTTGTGATGCAGGTTGTATGGAGAGCGATGCAGGAAGAGTTTATTGTCCAGTACAAGTCAATTGAAAGCCTAATAGGTCGGTGCTACCCTGGAGCAAAGATAACGTTAGAATTCACCATCGACGATATTTTGCTGTTCTTCTCGGAAATAGCTCAGTCTCATTAAAAGTTCAGCTGAAAAGACCCAATTAATCATGATTCATGAGGATTGCGTCTGCCGTTCCCATCTTTATTTTATATGAGTAGATTGACAAAAATATTAAAAATTGTAGTTCTGAGATCAAGTTCCACAAGACGTGATATTTGCTTCACAGGAGAGCATAAAATATTGAGAGTATTTGAAGTAATAAAAATATTATGATTATCTGAAGCGCATTTTCATATACTGTGCTTTCGGGGAGGACGAAATGCGTCGTTAAATGGAGAAGTATGCTAGTTTAAACGCAATTTCTAGTAGGTTTTGAGCAACGGAACTGTCTTGAAAGCACACATAAACTTCTCTCTGATTAGGATATATTCTTCCTATAACCCAGTATGAGACTTGGCGTAGTCTAGGTTTCTTTTTATGGGCGTCTCTTGGATCAACAACGTCACAATTGAATAGAATCCCGTGCTCGGAAATAGGAGCCAAGGCTTTGCTTACCCATTTCTTGTCTCCATCCTGTTGACTAAATCTCTTCTGCAGAGTAAAAAGAAAGTATTCCATTAATGCAGGCGACTCCAAGAAAGCACTGCATGAAAGTACACATTACGTACCCGGCCATTAGCAGCCTTGTGAAGGATGTGATGGCTTACAGTTGCACTCTGTCTAAAATTGTGCACCACCACTGAGAACGGACCTTGCAAGTTGTCCTGAGACATCAGAATCACTCCTCGTCCATGTTCAATTTGTAGAAAGTCAAACAGTACGTTTCCTTTCGTGACACTAAACCAATAAAGTTTAAGAACTTCCACCGAATTCACACACTATAGAATTACTTGGCTTCCTTTTCTCACCTAATAGATTTAATCCCTTCCTCCATAACTCTCTCCACCGATGACTCCAACTCATCAGCGTTCTGTTAACAACGAAACCATGAACAAAAGTACTTTTCACTCAACCTTATTGGCAATACTAACTACTAACCCATTTGAAGGAACTTGTATCACTTCCAGTCCCAGTCGTGTTCTCATCCACGTCGTTCTCGTCATCGGAAATATTAGAGCCAATAAGTCTGTCAGGAGCCGGAGGAACAGAAAGTCCGTGGTGATAACTGTAGTCGTGGAGAGTAGTCTGAGGTCCTCCTCCGTAGTCTGTGGTAGCTGTGCTGCTGCTCGTGTTGCTGCTGCTTTCACTCGACGGGGTATTGAGACCCGGAGGAACCAAATGGGGCGAGTAGAGACCCGAGCTGGTGCTGCTGCTGCTGCTGGGAGAGCCGATGAGGCTGTTGTTATTTCCAGCACCTACGGCATTTCCAATGACACCGTCGAGAGGAGGTACAGGAGCAGATGAGCTGTCTGAATTCTTGAGTATGCTTCCCGTTGGTCCAGGGGAAGCAGCGATTTTAGGAATCTTTTTAACCGACGGTGAATATGCTTCAGTGGATGAAAGATTTCTGGAGAAAGCCCCTCGGGGAGGAAACAGCTCGATGAATTCATTCTCCTGGCTGAGTATCCATTTTTCGAGTCCAGAGTGAACTTCACTATTACACATTCTGAGAATACAGTTGAGTCCTCGTCGAATCCAGCCAACGTGGGGAGCGTCAAGTCTTTATGAAATTACAAGTCAGACATTCGTATTACCTTTTACATAACAACTTCAAAGCAGTAAATTCATAATGGTTTGTGTCACGTCCTCTGTCTGTATACCGTGAGGGGTAATCAAATACACTCCAGGACTCTCCCTACCTCTTCTGCCTGTATGTTACTGTTTGTCTATAGAGAACCTTTCTCCCACCCTCCCTGTGTGTGTGTGTGTACACGGGAGACTTAGAGTTTGGACTTATTTGGGCTTCCCATGGAAAGGTGAGATAACAAAGCGGAGAGTGTATAATCTAGTCTCAGTACTGTAGTGGTAAAAACTGACATAAAAGTTCACGCGTGGTGGTGCAAGGAGTCTGGGCTGGATTCGTATAAAAAGTTGATGTGAGGTAGTTAGAGGTGACTTGAAACTTTTGCTGTGGGAAAGAAAGTAGTTTGGAGGAAGCATTACTTTCACTCAACGCTCATGAAGTCAAAAGTACATAAAATTCAGGCAACTGCTGGAAAATGTGCAGTCATGGTCGAAATCAATAGCGTGGAATATACTTCACTTGAGTGAGCGAGAAAACTCGCCCATGAACTACTTGACCGGAAGTGAATCCCATCAGGGTTTTGTACTTAGAAGTCATCAAATTTGAATTCTTACTCATCATCCACTTCACCTGAGGTCTGAGGTGTAGTGCGAAACAAAGTGTGTTTGAGTGGAAGGATGTTAGCTTGCTTACCTTTGGGAGGGGTTAACAGGCTCCAGGACGAAGCCCAACATGTAGTATTCCTGCAGGAATTAAAACACATAAATAAGCCCATATGGAAAGTAATGACATCCGAGGGTGTTGTTGCTGCGCGTCCACAAATGAGGGATCGCGTAGGGAAAGCACGTCCGAGTAAGTCTGGAGAAATCACTTGTACTTGTAGTCTTTGACAAGGGATAAAAGAAGGCAGTGAAGAAGGGCCTGGGGATCGACAGACGGAGGAGAAGGAGAAGGAAAGCCGGTGCGTGAAGTGAGGAAGGGACGAGAATTACGTGATGATGACCAGGAAGATCAAAGGGAAGAATCGAAGGAAATTCGGGGTGCATGATTTGAAGCATTAAACATCAGGTTGACGAGAGAGAGAGAGAGAGAGAGTCCTTCGCCAATCGATATTGCACACAGGGAAGAGTGCCAAACAGAAACATGTCATTCGTGTTTACTTTTATCTTCCTTCTTCAGAGATTCATTTCAACTGCTTTTTATTCACAAACTGATCCGGGGGAAATGTGTCACGTCGGAGGTTTAAAAATCTGCTCAGGATTTTATCAAAGGAAGTGAGAGTGGTGGGTGGGTGGGTGGTTGAGTCTTTGACTCATCGGAGGAATCTTGTTGAAGAGTGAAATGAGATTTGGAAGGGAGGTGGCATCAGAACTCATATTGGGAGTGTAAAATAATGTAAAAGTGCCTAAAATTTGAAGGACAAGCAAATTACAGGCGGAAGATGAGGAGTCATTTTTATTCCATCAAGAAGCTTTTAGGGGATGCCGTTAGTGGAGGGGAGTTCTTATTGATATCCAATTCGGCGAGATAATGGATGCACAGAGGAAGGAGGAAGACTAGCTTACCAAGCCAAGGAGGACGGAGTAGCATGGAAGTTGCCCACCGGAGTCTTCAAGATGCTGAAATGTCTCTTGCCAGACAATAAGCCGTCTTACGGGATCCCAGAAGCACGGTAATGTATTTCGTCTTCCTCCCCAGAGTCTCAGCTGAGTCTTCCACCACCCGTCGAATTGGGACGCTAGATTTTTCTCAAGGTGCGACGTTACTACCATTCCCTGCAAACGCAATCAAAGCTTATGTACCAAAAACCAATGAATTTAAAGCGGAGTCGTCAGAATTTTAAATTCCACAACTTTTTGCATTTTACACTAGTGGCTCTCGAGACGACTCAAGCCTTTGCATTCGTGTGTACCTTGTAAAGTAAGCAGGAGCCGAGACAGGTGAGCATCGCAGGTTCCGCCTCACTCTCCCCGTAGCACTAGGAACGGAAAATTCACTTAATTTGTTCAAACATAATGCATGTGTTATACAATTACTTACGAGAGTGAACGAGTCCGAAGTTTCAAAGGAGTACAAGCGTTCATCCAAAATGGACTGGAAGGAAGAAGAAAGTCATGAAATTTTAGACCTTTCCTTCGTTTTGTGTACTTTTCCTTACCCTAATGCGAGATGGGACTCTTAGAAAGTTACCAGGAACTTGGGGGAATAAAAAGTCTTCTGAAATATCATTCAGAGTTACTAGAACTTGGGCCAGGAAGCCTTGCAGTTTATCCTCAGGCGTACTTCGGAAAGCCCTGTAAAACACACACATACACACATCACATATATACACACATGCATACTTCTGAATTGTTGGCACGAACAATATACGTATATACGTGCATGACAATAGTTATTGACACATTAAGTATGTGTGCCACAGTAAGGACCACAGTTGTCGCTACATCGTAACGAGATTTTTTAAGTCTTTAGTGGATCATTTCCTTTGCTCGAGTAAACTTTTAGCTTTTGGGCATCCAAAGTTGATGCAGACAGACTTTTGTGGAGGAAGGCTCAGCCAGACAACGACAGAATTGTTAACAGAACAAGAGAGAGAGAGAAAGAAGAAAATTTCTCTGGGTTTTTTTGCATGTTGCATGAATAGGTTGTAAAAATTTCAGGAGAGGATTTCAATACTCCACAATGATGAATGGTGGTAACCCCAGAGAGTGGAGATGGACGTTGATAGATGACCATTCGCTTGATTAGATCTGGGAATGATGAAAATATCACTGGAGCTCATTCACTACTTTTGTTTGTGCAACGAAAACTAGATGAATAATGTATATGTGTGTAATTTCCAAGAGAAACTTATAAATCGGATGAGAAAGTGAGTAGGACCATTTAGCGTCACTCACTCACACGGTTCTCTTCACTCGTAGTCCGAGAAAGTTATGAAATAAAGAAGACTCTTGCATGATTCATCATCTTCATTGGGGGATTCACTCGCTTCCTCCTCCAACTCCCCGTCATTTTCCTTAATCGATTTCCATTTGTTTGTGCTAACGTGTGAATTATCTGAGGTTTCTCATTCAACGTAACAATAAGGAGGGAGTGGCCCTTGTGAAGATGAGAGGGTGGGCCGTAGTAATGACCTAAATATTCCGGATAACTCGCGCTGTACACCGTACAAGATGATAATTTGATGCTCTATGAAATCGATTCAAGCTTGTGGACAAGAGCTTTTCATGAGATGTTCTTTCATCATCATGCCATACTATTATACGTATTTTATCGCTTAAGCAGGGACATGAGAACTGGCCTAATTTCATTTTCAGAAAGGCAACGACGGAAGACGGTCAAATTTCCGTTTGAGGAATCGTTCGGCCGTCGATAGGGGGAATGTTAAATGAGTTAATGAGCCGGATCGACCAGCAAAAGGAGGAAGGACAGTGTCATCTGAAAATGTCTGAAATGCTCTAAACTACCAGCTTATTACCACCTAACGCTCTGAAGTAGACCAGACCGAGAAGAAGGAATAACGAAGGGGAACGAAGAATCTGCTGCTGCTTACTCAAATACTCTCACCTTCTGAACCGTTTTGAATTCATGCTCACCCGTCGCTTGAGTTGTATCCTATCATCTTTCTCGAGACTGCCCGTTAAACGGACATTTACAAAATTGGCGTAAAAATCTGTAACGGTAATGCTGAGTTAAGGTGATAGACATTTGCCGTTTGAAACTCAGAACACGAAATTCAATTACAGACTTAGTGTGTCTAATAATTCATGACGAGTTTAAGGAGAACATTTTAAGGAGAGGTTGAGAGGTCTCTCGTCTTGTGGAAGAGTTCTGCTGATGTGTATTGTCAGACGAGGGAAAGTGAGAGCTGAGAAGACACACGAGTGGAGCGAGATAACCGAAGAAACGCCTCAGCACAAAAGATGATGGGATAAACTTTCTCTTTTTCACACATGAAGTGATCTTGCTAATCAAGCTCAAAGTTTAAATAGACTAACGAACAGACTTCTCGTCTTACCTTGATAAACTTCCAAACTGATATTTCAAGAGAGATTCAAGCCGATCCATAATTCGTTGAGCAAGAACGAGTCCTCCGTTCACAGGATCCTTCCTGCAGAACATTTTGACGTGAATTGATACATATTCAATTAATATCACCCAAGAAATGCTCTACAGATTAGGAGTGTGTGCCAATATTTAAGGAGTTAAAGAGTCTTAGTGTGCTCTCCCTTTTGGTTGAGCTGGCAGATACGAATTTGCATAGTAAGTAGGCACATAGGAAAATCGTATTTGTGGACATAGGAGAGTAGGAGAAAGTTGGGCCGTACCATCTAATTTTCTTTTCCTTCTTGAGATTTTCTTTGGGTCCATTGAGATTGAGGGCTGACAGGTGTGGTTGACTCACATTAAAGTTAGACAGGGTGGTAGACATTGCAAGGAGGAGCAATCCTTTGCCATCATCATCGCTTGAAAAGACTACATCCATCTCTTCGTCATCAATCATAACGCGAGATCTGGAAATAGAGGCAGAAGGATAGTGAACCCCGGAGTAGTTTTATCTCTTTAAAGGATAGTTTGTTTAGCTACTACTAAGAGAGTCGGGAAGGATAAATGAATAAAGCCCGGGAAGTAGCAATAGAATAGAAGACAAGTAGAGAATGAATTATAGAATGAGAGAAAAAGACAAAGTCCGGTATGAATCATCACGGGATCGTATTATTGAGAAAATTAGAGCACTTTGGGAGAGACTCACGATATTGGGTTGGATCCTGTGACATCCCTGAGCAATTTGTACAATGTTGAAAACATCCCATGAGAACCAGCCATGGCTTTCACTTTACGAGACTCGGACTCTTTAGGCCAGGCGAAAATCACGTCCTTTGTTTTCTCCTGCGAAATTTCGAAGAAATATGAAATTAAATTTTGAGCAGTGTCTGGAGGAAGGGAAGTGTTGTGTTTTTCCCTGAGCCTAGTACACCTTAAAGTACATAAGGTGGGTGCGTCTGAGAGGAAGATGAAAGGAGCGTCTTCGATTTGGCGTGTTGGGTGAGCAAATAAAGATACCTCGAGATGTATTTATTCGAATTGAGTCATCTCGGAGACCTTTCTCCTTGAGTTGCTCATGAACCTTGTCTTTGCCGATAGGTATGACGATAGTAGAACTAGGCTCTCGAGTTGAATCTCAATTTCCTGTTGGAGGCAGCTTGGTTGTTTCATGCTCCAGTTGATGCAAAGTAGAGAGTGGCACATCAAACCACAACTCAAAAAGGGAAGAAGGAGCTTCGCAACACAAATACTAAGAATGGGTCCCTTGAGAACCCGATTTCAATGCAATAATCGACCATTTCCTTCTGATTCGAGTGAATCGTTGCAATAACAATGATAATGATGCTGGGCAAACTGATCTCCTGATGATGAGTAGGATAATACTTTCCATAGGCTTATTTCCTAAATTATTGTGAGACCTTCCGTTCTCCAAATAAACTCGAGAGCCTCTCCCATGAATTTCAATGTTCACCAACAGCACAATATTTTAAATCAGATGGAAAGACAGAATATCTCCTGTCACCGGCAACTCAGTCCGGGTGGAGTTGACATTTACTTACTTTCGATGCACCCACAGCAGACGGAGGATTCGTGTTGACAGAGGAGACGAAAAGAACAGCGATGTTCGACATAATCTCCGATGGAATCTCCTGATCAGACTTTTTCTGAGGAAGGATAAATGCGTCGTGCTGTCTAGGATCTTTGCCATTTGAGGATGGTTTGCTGTCTCCGAAAATCTGTGTTTTTTTAGAACTCTGTAAGCCATCATCACTCAACAAGTCTTGTAACTAAAGGGTAAATACTGTTTTAATATAATACCGAAGTCGAGGGTCGGTTCAAAGGCTCCGTGACGGTGTATCCAGACACCCGTTGCAACTCCAGAAGAATCTGAAAGCAAAAAATTTCATTAAAAAGTTACCGCACTACTTTGTGCGGTTTCTACTTGACGATGCAGTTGTTAAGTAAAAAGTCCTTGCAATCAGGATGATAGAACGGGCGCTTTTTAATTAATTTCTTGGGAGGTCTACACTCTTCCTAATGTTTATTCATACGATACAACAGAACCATGAGACCTTACTTGCCTATTTCCCGGTAGCGCTGAAATAATTGCACAAAATGAAGTTGATTATAAGAACCCCATCGTGAAAGTAATGAGAGCCAACCAACTCCCAAATGGTGCCTATAACGTTCAAGCAAGTGCATACCCCTGAGAAATGGATTAGCTATCGTAAATCAAAAACCAAAGGTCATGCAGAAGTTTCGGAACTAACGAGAATTTGAAATTACTCTTCGAAAACTTGTGTTTTTAAACGAGAGAGTCAGTGGAAAGTAAGTGACAGTTCCAAACCCAACCCAAAAACTAAGAAAGACATATTGCTAAGAAATTCTCCACAAGACCTTAATTCATTAGATTTCAATTGAGTTTCCCTTTATTGGAGTTGTTGGCAGAGAACTGTAATATTCATCAGAAAAATTTGGTTGAAGTTTGGATTGGACTTGGAGATTGAGTGAAATATGCTTTTTGTTATAGAATTGTTGCAGTTCCTCCTACACTAGAAGAAATATGTAGGATGTCAGAGTTAAAGTAATAAAGGGATGGGGAGTGAGTGAAGTGGTTAACTTGGAACAGCAAAGGAAGTCAACATGGTGGAGGGTTTTCTACGCAATCTTAATGTTCGTTGGAACTGAGTTTTCTCGAAGATGTTGTGTAGAGAGGGAATATGTATGTACATGGGTAGCTGTTGAAAATGTAGAGCAAAAATTCTACAGACGAGAGGGTCTTGAATAACCTCAAACCAAAGAAAGAACTTCGGATTTTGTATTAAACTTCATCACAAAAAGATCTCATTTCTAATTCTGGAAGCTTTCATGTGTTCATCAATTCAACCGCTTCAGTCTCTTTCATTTAATTTCTCCATTTCTCAGACATTTCGGGTCTCTTTTATGAACTCATTAAGACAATCTTATAACAAGCGTCAAAACGAAGTTCTTAGGTATTATATCCTCCGTTCTTCTCATTCAGCTTCTTCTTCTTCTGTCTGTGCAAGTAGAAGAAGATCCTGTCGAATCGAAAAAAGAAAACTTTATTCGAAACCTTCTTCTCCACTAAGACGCACTTTGAAGTTAAATGTACTTTCGTAAGTGCTTTCTTCATTGCAAAGGCTGAGAGATACACACTCGTTCGTGCCGAATCTTTGGTTCCTCCAAGGCCGTGTGTTTTAATTCTTGTAACAAGATTTTCTTACTGAAAAAGTATTGTTTCTCACTCAGGAGCCACACAACTTAATATACATATATTATTATATTGTCTCTCTCTGCGTCTATCAGTACCAGTTTGAAGGGACACAAACGCAGAGTATATAAGTTCAAATCATAAACTGTTCAAGCAAAGTCTTGTGGTACATATGACAGAGTTACAGCAACTTTAAACTTAAACCTTTTATTCGCTTGTTAAGCAGATACGTTGTTTCGTTCTACTTTCAAAACGAGCTTACACAAAGTTTAAGTGCTTCCAAAGAAAAAAGTTGTCGACGTACAGTCATATTTACTTGAAGAGTCAATTTACTTGTCTAATATGAGAAAATCAAACTTACGTGAAGTAGTGATTAGTTTACTAACTCTAAGTTTTACAAACAATATAATTCATGAATGCAACTGAAAGGCTAATGGGACTTTTAAGTCAACTGTAATGATCAGCATGCTCTCGACAACTGTCAATAATGTCTAGAGTCACTAAGATTGATACCTATTACGATGTTCTTATTGTTAGTAATTCTTAATACATACTGTTTACGAAAAAGGGTGCATCATGTTGCTTGACTTGAATCCAGACGATAGGTATATACATAATATGTATCAATGGTGCGCGATGCATTCTAATATAGATAAGTTACGCTATGAAGTTGATTGTACAGGAAGAAATGAAGTTAAGGGGGCGGAATGGTTAGAAAGAGAGAAAGGGAAGGAAGTGAAAATATTCGCGTCATGTAGTTTATGTTGGTTTTATTGCTTCCAAATTAATTTATGCTGTTGTTGTTTCCTTATGTTTTTGTGTGTGGTTGTGTGGTAGGAAAGAACGATTGAATGGATAAGCCTCGTAGTGTGTGTACACAATCATTGTAAGAATAAGAAGCAGAAACTCTCCTCACCAATCATGTAGCCATAATAAAATAGCTGAACCGCAAGGGCAACACAACGCTCTTAGAATTGGTATCATTACAATGTCTGCCTGCTTTCACCAGTCCCTTATTATTACTCTGTGGTTTGTAAGTCCAGATGAGGGAGATTTGGTAAAACGTCTGGCAAAAGATCTCATCAACTGCTGATTTCCCCCAAGACTATTCTATTTCCAGCAGAAGAATTTCTTGGCAAAATTTATGGGGATATATATGTGGGAGCTTTCATTATTTATAGAAGTCATGTACCGAAAGTGTGAAAGAGTATTCTTCTCATGCATTTAGCCAACGTAGGCGGCCACCGCGTCTTTCCGAAGGGTAAATTTATCTACATTAAATAGGACATTAAGAGGGACAGGTCTAGTGTGGTGGGAGCTAAATGGAATTATAGGTGTTCTGGTAGGTGTTGAGGAGGGCGAGGTCTTACCTTAAACGGAGAGGCATCAAAATTAGTGGTTTCTGGTGGCATCGCTTCCAGTAAGACTGAGTTAACGTTGTTAAAATCGACGAAGACTCCGTTCACCCGTTGCAACCAGTCGCCTGCAGATGGGTGAGAAAATAGACACATTATGTCATAAGATAATCAGGGTCGACGGGTCGACCACTAAGCACACACCAAAGTAGCCACTGTCAAGTTAATTGAAATTGAGTAGTTTTGCGTGCTACAAGGTCGAAATCGAAATTAAGACGCAGGCTTGCCCTGAGGTAGGCCAGGCCGTCCCTCAGCGTAAGTCAGTTAGCTTCTATTTGTCTCAATCATCGGGAGAAAGTTGTTGCTTTTTGGGTTATGCTCGTCTTTGTCTTCTTGTGTTGTTCTTGTGGGGATGCCGTGTGGATCGGGAGAGTTATTTTATTATTATAGGAAGGTGTGTCGGTGTGAGTGTAGTGAAAGTCTGTCTATCGGTGGTCCCACGGGACAAGGATAACATACAAAGCCCATTTTTTCATTTCCTCTGATTTCCCATTCCAATCCACACAGGTCAGCCAATGGCTCGAGAGTCATAGATTAAGATCGTGTACTAAACTTCAGGCCTTTATTAAATTATGGCAAGATCATCACAATATGGGTTTGTGTTCTGACTGTATTTCCAGATTACTTTCTCCATTCCCTCCAGTTGCCCATCACATCTAAACTATTGCCTTGTATATAGACATGCATGATCATTACGGGATTGCCTAATGGCTTTATGCCAGCCTACTCTCTCTCTCTCTCTCTCTGTGGAATCTGATGATGCACTCATCATGCTCCTGTGGTTGGAGATGGAGGATGGGAAACAGTAAAATTCCAATTTCAAATGTCTGTATGATGTCTTCCGACCTTCATTTGTTCCCAACTTGAATGAAAATATATTAAGTCGGCTAGAGGAAGTTTAAAGATCCGTCCAGGTATATTAAATTGCTCGTGAAGGTCTAACCCAAAACCAAATAGGATTCTTGCAGTTTTCCATTATAATGAAAAATCCTTTTCCACATAGGAGTAAACTCTCTGAAGACACGTCCATAATGGTGGGAGTGGAATTTACTTGCATTTTTGTGCGGTGCTTCGATGGAAAAATGCGGAATATTCACTTTCCCTTTGACATGCAAATGGGAAGGCTCTTATTTCCCTTTTTTCTGGAAGAGTGTGACTTTCTCTGTATATTTACGTGACTTCATGCATCGTCGACAACGCAATCTTTGAGCATGAAGGTGACACTTTGATATATAGCGTCCCCATATACCTTCCACCTGTTTTTTTCTCTGCGATCAGAAATCAAAAGCGAAGTAACATTCACGGGTGTATCTTTCTCCAGAAACATGCCAAAATAAGAGCAGAGCAAACAGAAGGTAGAGATAACTAACTGGCAAAGACAAATGCTTCAGTGACACGGTGACACACAAGGGTTCCGTTCCTCTACAACGAGGAATTCTCATATGAACCTGTGCTGTTCAACCTGAGTTCCCTAAATCTGTCTTGCTGTGCTGTCTAAGTACTTTACTCAAGTTGAAACATTGGATTCGCTTGGAAAGTGGAGGATGAATATAGACAAGGATGATACAAGAAGACGTGATATAATTCACAGACTCACTGGTACCATGCAATTTGAATCCGAGGAATGTTGTTAATATTTGATACTGAAAGTGAGTGTGCGAGTATCGTCGGGTTTGTGTGAATTGTGTCGAAATGTTAATGGGGTATTTTATCGAGACCTCTTGTAAGTTGAACTGATGTCCAATGAGCGTCGAGGTTGATGCAGCAAGGGAATATTTCAGATTTATGTGCAGAATATATTGCAGCTTAAGTATATAAATATCTGTAGCAATGTTCATTATTTATAGACGAGAGAGAGAGAGAAAGCACGGAGACACAGACATGCAGTTTTGTATTGGAGAGTATCGACAAGAGAGAACTCACCAATTTTGATAAGCCTGTTTCTGGCTGCAGGTCCATCAGGAATAAATCCAGCGACCATAATCCTCCTATCCTCAGTCTCAGGTCGGGTTGATCGATTCTGCGAGAAAGAAAGTAGAAACGTGTGTTTGTACTCGAGAGGAATGAAGTTCATTACAGTTAGATGGAAGATTGAGTTAAATAGACCATAAAGATGGTGGGACCAAGCGGTTCTACTTTTCAAGTTCATCTGCAAAGACATTAAGGTAGCAATAAAAGTAACAGTATGGGTCCATTCAGACTGTAACTCTTTCTTTCACCTCAAGTGGCCTGCCAGTGTACTTCGCCACAGAAATAAAGAGCCAGACTTTCTCTGTGATTCTCTCACGCCTCAGAATTAGACTAGTGGTGATGGGTCTCAATACTCATTCATATAGAAGAGAAGGAATAACTGAAATGACAGTGGCAGGAAGCTCATCCACCGCAACATGAACAGTTCAGTTTGATGAGTTTCTGCCCCATCATCATCGCTTCCTATGCTTTAAGTGTGTGTCACACACACACACACACACAGCACACAGAATGCCATTGAAGAACACATTTATAGGGACTATAAAGGCTCTTTCCGGATTTGTACTTGAGATAAGTGTTGTGCACTATGGAATAAGTACGGGTCGCTCCTTCCTCTAAATATTTTTTCCTCTAGTTCCATTAACAAAAGATGATGGACTCCATATTGAGGATGACGAGACACTCGGAGAAAAAACGTTTCCTTCTGAACTGATTCTTTCTAAAATGTTTCCTCTTTCTCTAAGTGATTTGCTTAAATTTGAAAGAAGGAAGCGTAACGGGTACAAAGGGTCTCTATAAGCGTACGGACTTATGTTTGGGACTCTGTGAGAGAGAGAGATTCTCACAGTATTGTAACATTTGAGAGTCTCACTCTACTCTGTGATCGGTAAGGAAGTAGTAGAGTAATATGCACTAAGGAGTGTGGGATGATGTATGGGGGAAATAGGAGGCGAACAAGGCCCGGCGGATAGAATGCTTTCTCTGTATAAATTGCTTTGTGATTTACCACACTATTTACATGACTACTGGGGGAGAGATGCATGTGGGGAAAAGCGGAGTTCATGAAGTAAATAATTTAGAGAAATTGGTAGGAGTAAATAGACTCACATTGTGAAGTGAGTGTCTGTCAGTGGCACTTGTAGCATTGGTCTGTTGTTGCTGACAGCCCTGGTTGGCTGCCCGTGTTGAGTGTGTTGAATTGTTGTGTGAGGAGAAAGTGCTGGGGACTATTCCTAACAATGACTCGACCATAGTAGCCCTCCGACCCAGATTGTGCTTGCTGCATGAAGTAACGGTGAGTTCGACTTGACGTATCTCCCCGTCATGTTCGTCTTTGAAACGGAAGACTTTCTCTGGTCCACCCGTTCCATTTCCTTTACACCTTATCCCTTCACTTTTCCCCTTTCCCGTTTCCTTCCCATTGCTGCTGGATGAGGACTCTTCTTGTGGTAAGTTGTGATGTTGCTTTGAACTCTTTCCTCGCTTCAAAAGGCGTGAAATTTTCCCTAATTGGTGTTCGTAACACAAGAACAGTTATTTCATCACAAGCCTTTACACGCGTCCTTCTCTTTCTCTCTCTCTCTCCTCTCTCTCTCTCTTGTGTATAAGCTCTCCAGGATTACGAAAACACCAATCGACTTACCACTGTACGTTTTTTGAGTCTTTCTCGATGAACCCACTTCAAACTCCGCTGCATCTCTTCCTGTGGCATTTAATGACCGAGAGATCGATGCTTTCTCCTGAGGTGAATTCGACAACGGTTTAGTCCGCACAGATTTTGTGTGGAGTTCTGGAGCTGGAGCTGTGGATTCTAAAGGAGGACTAGTGACGTCGTGGGGTCTCTCTGGTTCGAAGGTATCCTTCTCCGTGAATAGCTCACAATACAAGACACTTCCATCCTCGTGGGTCCACAGTTTAATTTCATTTTCCGTTCTGAAATCACAAAATCAATACCAACAATCTATTGAGCTCCTGAGCCCGAACAAAATGAATTGATTTTAAGTGAGCAATCGAAATGCCATTTCATGGAGAAAAATCTTTCTTTCTTATCTTTTCCTTCCTGCGGCTTTGAAAGACTAGCCCAACTCGAATGGTGAGATTACTTTGGAATGCAATTAAGAAATGTGCTCGTGACTGGATTTAAAAGGGAAAGATTAGCGAGGGAAAGAGAGAAAGGCTTGTACTACATTATCCTTATTAGGTCGGAGAAAGTTTAATAATTTTAGACGCAGACCGGATTAAAACGCTCATGGAGAGGAATTTAAAAAGTTTGGAATTTAGACGGAAGGTAATGTAGGAAGAAGTGTGTGACATGGACTACACACAAATTGCACAGAGTTGTGTTGAGCAACCGTTATTTGCTTGAGTGGCTAAGTTCACATCTACAGAAGACACTACGGCTCAACGGCTGTAGTACATTTTTATTAAATTTGCCGATTAAATCTAATTCTCCCTTTGCTGGGAACGTCGTCTTTCGTGGTAAGATCTCCTCTAGATATTTTATACGTTCCTCATCCCAAATCGTCTTTCGTGTGTAGATGCTGATGTAGCAAAGATTATCTTTAGAAGAACCGGTTGCTTGTGTGCATGTGTGTGTGTATGTGTGGTGTGTGTGTGTGTGTGTGTGTTCTTGGTAATTCCATCACCGTTCAAAACCTTCATTGGACCTTCGTTTTCCATAGAGAACTGGGTTTTGCACAAGTAACCTATTCTCAAGTGTATGCACCTCACGAAACATGTACGCAGACTTGGACCTGAATGCCTTCCCCTTGAGTTACAGAATTTGAGACTTAAAGTTCTCTCAAGTGGAAGTACGAAAGGAATAGAAAAAATGATGTGAATGCGGGTATGAATGTTAAACCCTCATACAGAAGAAGTAGCATCCTCATCCTTTTGGCCAGTTCAACTTGATTTCCATCATGATAACCTACCGATGTTCTGTAACTTCTTTCAGCTCTACTTAATCTCACTTCCACTCCTGCCGGAAGGAAATATCCCAAAACAAATTTAACTACGGCTACACAATTACCCACTGTTGAGTAACACACTTTATAATAGTTTGCATGCATGTGCAGTTTGACATATTCATTGATTTCATTGAATGACTGGAGACCCACATTCCCCCCGTACACAAATATATACTCACATCCAACTAAGGCAAATATTTGACAGCCTTGGACCAAAATGATTTCTGCTGGGCCCGAAGGCTCGTGCAAATTAAATTTGGAGGAGGGGAAAAATCAACTGCGGATGCCTTGGAGAAAGCAAAATGTGATGTGAGATTATTTTAGAAAGTATGATGCGTGAGAATTGAATCGTCAGTGGTAGTCATTCCTTTTTTCAATTTTATGGTTGGCTTATTCTTCTAGATTTCCCACTTCTTCACCACGTTGCACACTATCGTTAGTTTATTTGATGGTGCGAGATAACCACATAATACAACGTGCGAAATCCTATTGTTCTCTAGGCATGTTTGGAATGAGAATCAATGGTAATCTGAGTGTCGTAAGACTCCCAGCGAATGTGTGTGGGTCTTGTCTTGTAAAAGGAAGATTTAAGTTTTGGGATGAACTCAGCCATGTGAGGAGAGGTTTTAGAAAAATCTTCTTGGTTCCGTTTGTTCTACAGCCTCGTTCATGTAGTTTCAAACTTTGCGATAGACTTGGAAAGGTGCTTATTTCTGTGCCTTTTTTTTGTTCTCGAAGGTGAGGCTTTTTAATACGTCCTAACTATTAAAACCACCAATAAACTGAAACAAATATGATAAAAACGAGAATGAAACATTAGAAATACGTTGAAGACAATGTGGATGAGGTTGTATAACTTGTTGAAATTCATCTTTGCTCACGACGAGTGTTAAATGATTGAAGTCGGATCTACAAACACAGGCACACACACACAGTCACCCTCCTTTGTGGGAGGAAGGTATTCTCGTGTGTTTAGATTTTTTTACCAGATAAATCTTTTTATTGCCTACTCAATATGGTCAGAACTAGTTCATATGCAAATTCTAGCACTCTAAACATACACTGAGCTCACATAAATCATTAGTTATATGCCATATTGCACTATGCAATAAAACAATCCTTTCAGAGGAGCCTAACTTAAAAGCATTTCGTATTTTTTGTGATTCTGTGTAGATTTGGAGGAGGAAGGGTACTAAAGGTTGTACAGGTCCATTCCATTTCTTTTGGATGGCAAAAGAAACGCTTTCACAATAATCCTATCAACCTTCTCGTATAAATAATTCCATGTAAGATGTATTTATAGCGGTAGTGTTATGAAATGCCTGTCTGTATGATGTGAACTACTTGATAATCGCAGCAGAAGATCGAGTCAAAAGTTTGAAAAGGAGCTCTTTACGTACATGGATTTCAAATAAAAATATTATGCTCCGAATGGGGTCACGTCAATAACAGTGTTTTGAGCGTGTGTGAAAGGTCTGAGATAGAATGACAGATTGTTTAGATTTCGAGAGAGAATTCGAGGAAAGTGAGAGAGGGAATCATAACCCAGAATGGTTGCAGAAAAACCAAAGAAAAGGAACATGAAAGGAAAGTAGGGAGAGAATTAAAGTGTATTTGTGGCTGGAGAAAGTAGTAATTAATTAAACGAGTGGGACGTGTATTATGATGATGAGAGGAGGTAAAAAGTGTGTGTGGTCTTAATTAAGAAGAGCCGGAGGGTTATACGTGAAGGATGAGAGATGATAAATGGGATGATGTCAGTTGGTGTGTGAGACAAAGTCTCCATCATCATACGTGAGGGATTAAGAAGTGTTCCGGTGAAAGTGAGACAAGGAATTAAGGAGCCTGTGTGCTTACAGAAGCGTGAGGGCGAGTTCATCCTCCAAGTGATCACTGGCCATTTCGTCGTCAAGACAGTCGAGATCGTCTGAGTCGTCAGGATGGTCGGTGGAGGTATACTGGGATGAATAACTGCAACTGGATCCGTTATCGTCGGACGCTAAATAATGTCCGGACTGATTTGATGACCGCCTACTCCTCCGATGATTATCACAGGAAGAACAGGATTGGGAACCGGATGACGTCTCCGATTCCTCATCATCCGTCTCTGTCTCACTTACTCCCAACTGGTAACTTTGATTCGGGTAGCTTCCTCCCTGCCTCCATGTGGGACCTCCGCCACCCTCCTCATTTCTTGACGACCCTTTCCCTTTCTTCTTCCGCTTTAGTTCTTTGTACGAGTGACCTTTATTACGACTCGAATGCACGTTTGTCGAACTACTCATCCGGTGGCTGCTGCTACACTCTTCTTCTGTCGACACTTCTCCGGAGTTTTCACTGCTGCTGCTGCTGCTGCTATTTCCACTACTCGGCCATTCCACAGCCTCGGCTCCTGCTCCTCCAGATTTTCTCGATGATCCTTCCTTTTTTGTACTCGAAGAAGAACGGTTGTGTCTGTGAAAAATTAAGCTGGATCCTCCCTTTCCACTAGGACTCTTCTTTCGATCCGACGACACAACAGTTACAGTTGTAGTCTTGTCTCTGTTCACATTCTTCTGGGCAAATAATAAACCACTGCCACCACCACCACCACCACCGCTACTTCCAATTGCACCAGCCGAATCTTTTGTACTCCCATTATTATTGTTGCTGATAGGATTTTTTCTAAGAAACGCCGGCTTCACTGGTGGAATGGGCTTAACTTTCGCTGGTAAATTGTTATTCCCTTCATTGCTGACGGTTAATGAAACCGTCACTTTGCTACTCAAGCCGGAAAGAACTTCTTCATCTTGTGAATCTTCTTCAGAGATTTTGTACATGTCTGGATCGAGGAGAGCTCGTCTTTCACTCATTTTTACAGACCTCCGGGGATGAACACTTTTCCCTCATATCATCTTACGGAGAAAGTAATCTTCGCCCGTGAGCAAAACTTCACTCAGATCTGCTTCCAATAATCACACACACGCACTTGATGTTCTTCCAGGTTAAACCTCAATCGCACCACCAGCCTCGGGTCTCATTAGCGAAAAATCCCTGGAATAAAACAACACACACATTGAGTATATTGGAAGTCCGTTTAGACCTGAAAACCTTTTAGGAGAGGTCAAGAGGAAGTTCCATGGAAACTTTTAAACCACTTGATTTCCTTAATGAGATTATCATACTGGGAAACTTAGGCTTCTCCTTTGGAAACTGGAGGAATGCCTTCTAAAATCTCCGGCGGAGTGTTTGCTCAGTTGAGGAAGAGAAGTAGTTCACCCATTAGCCTGACAAGTACTTTTAGGAAGCTTTGGTTATGGAGGAACCAATAAAATCGACAAGAGGTTGGTGTACACACGTTATGGCAACAAGTAATCGGATTAGCACAAGTTTGTGTGGAAGTTGGACGGAGTGAAAGTCACGATGAAGAAGACTATGACAAGGTTGAATGAGTGTGCATGAGAGTTGAGCATGATTGATTGTTTGCACTTATCGTAATCCCCTCATAGCTTTCTTTTTAACAGACTTAAACGGAAGAAAATTTGTCTCTTACATTTAGCTCCATCCCTCACTAAGCTGAGGAGTGAAATCCTTTCGGGAACAAAAGTGTGTGGAGACTCACAAAGACGAGAGATAATTACCCGCATGGACTTTCCAACCGGAGGACTACAATTCAAGTTCCCTTGGGAGATTTGTCTTTTTGATTTCGGAACTCGTTCAAAATTCTTTTAAATTAACCCACCACCAATCCGTAGTCTTTTGGTGTATCTGAGGATGTTGAAGACGGGAGAAGACAGGTTGGTCGTATACTTACTGCACGTAAGAAACGAATATCCCGAGGCATTTTTCCCAACCAGACCAGGTGTGAACGACCAAAGGTATTAGGTGAAGTCGGTGAAGAAGAGGCTGCAGTGGTTGCGTGCATGCGAAGGTATAAGAAAGAGGCTTGTCCAAGCTATCACGTTACTCTGTGGTTTTATCCATCCATTCTCATAATAATAATAACCATTTCTCTGGCTAAACCTTCGCAGATTTAGTGAGATTTTTTCATGTTTTATGGTTTGTGTGTATGTTGCAGGTATACGCGTAGTATGATTTCTTCGAGCTCCTGGACGCCCTTTCCAACCAAAACCTTCATCCCCAAACTACGTTACGCAAAGTATTGTGTCATGCAAGCATGCAAAGAATCTCGCTTGACAAGATATAGCGAGATTTGCACCTAAGTTATTTATTGACTGGTACCCATTGTTTTCTTCTATGCGGTCCTCCTGCACAAAAACACACACGAGTCTAATCCACGGAATAATATTGTAGAGAGTCTCGTTCCATAAAAACATTATTCCATGCATCTCGGAGGGGTGATACGTGTTTATCCGAATGAGACCAGGTAGAGTTTTTATAGTCGTGATTTAGAATAATGATGACTCATTCTAGAAAGGTGGCTAATTTATGGCCAACTGTTGGTCATTTTGCACACACATTGTTTTATGTTTTATTTCAGGTATTCGTAATATAAATGTGTCTGCATTCCATTCGTGTGGAGAAGGGTTTTTTAAATTAGTCTGGCTTTTTGCAGTCAGGCTAACTCAACCTGTCTTTTCGGTCTTGCTGTGTGCTGTACCGAACCAGTGTGATGTGATGGTTGCAGCAGAACTAATTAGCAGTGATAAATTACGGTGAACTGGATCAGAGAGAGCAATAGAGTGTAGGTTTGTATGAATGGGTTTCGAAAAGTATTCATGGGAAATTAGGAAAATAGCGAGGAGTCTTATGTCGGCTTAACATTTAAGCTGAGTGAAATGTATACACTGTGAGAGTAGGAATGTTGAGATAATTTTTGGTGGCATTAATTCTGGAGTAGAGGAAACATGGATGCAAATGGTTTGCTTAGGCCTGTGGCAGTAATTAGAAGGATTACAGGTGAAGGCATATAAGTAGGTAGCTCTGCTGATAAGTTGGGAATTTCATTCCACTCGAGATAAATTGGTCTGTCGTTGGTGTAATAGATATTATACCTTTTCTGCCTGGCTTTGATGGAAAATGGGTTACGATAATAATAATTAGTTCGCTGGTGCTGTAAGACAGACGAAGAAAGGGAAAGGTCTATTCTTTTAATGAGTTTTACGATTATGTTTAGTTGAATGAGGCTCTCCGAGTATTTTTGGACGTTGTATTATGTTATCCACATTCCCATGGGGGATTCCACTTGTCTTAAATTTTAATCGACGCTGCTAAACTACTAACTACTACTTAAAAGGGAGAGAGAAGAAATTGCGCAGGATATATAATCACGTCTCTAAATTTTCTACTGTACAATTCAAATTACCGAACTTTCTTAAGTTGGTTTCATCTCATTACATTATTGTACGTCTTGTACTGTTCGTCATTATTCGTGTTATCTTGAGTTTGAGTTGTTATGTATGAATAATTTTGAGATAAAAGTTTTGGTGTCAAACAGTCGTGCAGTTTGTAAACTAATCAGGAAGAAAAGTTTGAAAGTTTTGTGCGAATGTGGAGGCATGACAATTAGTGACAGGAGTTTGGATGGTTGATTAAGTTGCACAGATCTTTCCACTGAATTTCACTTCACACTGGAAGTACAATAGAGTGAGAGTGATGTAAAGAAAAGAGTCAAGGGCTATTGTCTTTATCTTTCCAGCTACCTTGGAGCTCTCCTGTCTAAATATTATTGGTGTTTTTGAGATGAGCCATTCCGTTGGGGTCATAAAGCTCAATGAAGTTTATCCCACTTTCCGTGGAATATGAATGTAACCTTTCTTGGAAGAATGTCATAACAAAGTAAAATATGAAAGGAGAGGAAGGAGAGACAACAAGCTTTGAACTTGGATATTGCATTTTCAGTTCTCAGGCATCTTCAAATAAACCAGATTCGTAATTCAAACTGAACACTCCTTTTACATTTCATGCGTGATGCATACATGGACTTAACGATAATAAATAACGCAGTAGGTTCCGGGTACAATTCATGCATAAATAAAATTTGCGATGCTCAAAGCTTTTTTGAAAATAACACTCTAACATACTTGTCAGCTTGAAAATGGAATACTGAGCCTAGCGTCCCGTAATGGCAGAAAATTCTTGAAAATGGGTATTCTTTGAAAAAAAATCGAAGCAATATAGTTGGATATTTGGATATTTGATGTGAGTGTAGCGTAGCCGGTATGTGTATCAAAAAGGTTTACATAAGAATATGAACTGTGGGTATACATTTATAGACCTTTATAAGTTTGAGTCTGTACTTAGGCGAGGAATGCAATGGTTGTATAGTAAATACTCTCATCTCAAGGGACTCTATCGAAATGATTTGAATGTGGCAATGTGAAGACGAGATGCTCAATTCCACATATTTGCAGGCTTTGAAGAGTCCTCAGAGAACTTAAAAAGAAAGTAGTGAAAGTAGTGGCGTGTTCAAGAGTCTGTAAAACTGATAGTAAAGTAAATTCTCGTTCGATTCAAAGTTTGGAAGAAAACACAAAACGACTTGTGGAAAAATTTTCAATCTCCTGGTGATTGCAGTTGACTTGGTTTCAACAAAAGGTTTGCTTTGCGTGGGAACAAAATATTTGTCTATTCTGCTGTCTTGAATTCCACGGAAGCGAATGGCTTTTGCTAAACTTTTCTTTCTGTTCCCTTCAGAAAATTATTTTTCTCGTGAAACATCTTTCAAGTTTATCTCGTTGACCAAGTCACCGAGTTGCATTACGCACCGTTTCATTAATCGAATGAACTATTCTCTTTAAAGGGTAATTGTAGTGTAAACTTAATATTGCCAGGGTGGGTGTGTACATATATTTTCAATCATTGTTACATATAAGCCTTTCATCAAAAAAATGTGTAGGAAGATGTGAGACACATACAGAAAAGGAAGACGTAAACTCACTGGAGAAAAGAAACGACAAAAGTCTGTCTCCAAAGCGTGTGACAATCAGAATAAAGTTTATTACGTATTTTTACTCAGTCCTACACAGACTACACAGAGTTTTATTTATGTTTGGTGTGTTTTTTTAGACTGGAGCTCAAAATTTAGGTGTCTTGTTGTCATTTTAAAAGAGCGGAGAGAAAGCAGACGGAGAAGTGAATGAGGTATGATCCACATCCATTCTATTCTCACGGTTTATTCTTGCGGAAGTGTGGAGAAAGAAAGTTGAAAATGATTATGAAACAGAAGAGTCTGTGAATTTGAAACGGTGAGAATGAGAAGCTTCGTCGTTGCAAATTCCCTGTGTGTTTCCTGTGTTCTTAATAACTAAATGATACAGAGAGGAGAGAGAGGAAAGATGAAGAAGACGGGAAGACACACGGGGATTTCTTCACATAACTCTTTCTCTCCGGTATGTGTATATACATGATATATATATATACATTATATATATATATATGTGTGTGTGTTAGTGTTAGGGATAACATGTTGACAACAGAGACTGATACTGTGTTTCTTAAGTCTCATGTCTCAGTTAACATATATCCATTTCGAATGTGTATATGTGTCTTTCCGGTATTTGGCTTATCTAAAGTTTGAACGACGGGGAAAAATTGAGTTTGTCTCTGTCCCGAGGAAACTACATGGGATATTATTTATCTGAGTAAGATTAGAGAAACAATTTTGAGAAAGACGAGCTTATACAATAAGCAATTTATTTTCGGGCTCTTGTAAGCTCAGATCAAATTCTTTGCTCACCCACCGAAACGAAGTGAAGACTGGGTGTGTTGTCAGGCTCCAGAGATGTGGAGGCAGTTCTAGATTACGCTTCACTTCCGTCCCTCTGCTTCGCTAATTTATTTGTCATGAGGAGAGTTAAAAGTTCCCTTTGCAGAAGTATCAATCCAATAAGAGTGAAAGTTGCACGGACTTTCTCTTCACATGCTATAAAACTACCTTCTTGTCACCAGCAAAGGGAGAACTAGAGATTCAAAGGCTTTGCACAGGCTTAACAATCCCCTTAACATTTACTTAATGTGGTGATGACGTGATGACGTATTATTTCTCAGACAAAAGATCCATGATACCTTTCATCGTTTTATAATTAGAATAAATGCGTGTGTAATCTTCACTTTCTCCTTTCTCCATTTGTCTCTCTTTGTCCTTCAGCTCAGCATCAATCACTTCAACGAATACTTTGGATCCAATTTAAAGAATGCTACTCATATCTGTAGATGTTTGCTGCGTAGCGAGGAAGTTTCAGGGTCTTTCTAATAATTGACCTGGCATAATAATACCCGGTCAAGGTATTTTTTAACTTCCTCAGTTGATTTATTAAAGAATTTTGGTGCGATTCCATACGGTAGAAAATACTTCATGCAAACAACAACATCTGCTGCAGATCTATGTTTCACATGGTAATTAATCAAAATTGAGTACTTGAGAGAGTGCGGAAGAGAGAATAAGAGATCCATTCAACAGTAATTTGTTCAATGTGTATGAATAATAGAAGGACAAGAGGAATTACGTAATAACGACTAAATAGGCATATACATGACGCTAATTTACAGGGAGAGAAGTTTCAACGAATGTATTTCTTAATTGAAATGTCATATCCATAATTGTGTAATTATTTCTTGCTCTTCCGTGAATTAATTAGTAAATGCAACCTTTTCTGTGTATACCTTTCTTTCTAGTGAAGTTTCTAGTGCAAATGAGCAGCGAGAACAAAAGGAAACGTGTGTTTGTGCTGTTTGGGAGTTGGCGTGTAGCAATAGTACACAGAGTTTCTGTATAGAAATCGAACAATTGAAGACTTGCATTGGAACGTATAGAAAATAGAAAGCGACGAAGGGGACACACGTAGAATCATAGGAATAAAAGCTGAAAGCGCAAAGGTAGAGAATGAGTTCAGACGGCAGAATGAGAGTGCAGCGTGACATGATAAAATTCTTTGTTCCCAGATTTCTTCGGAAATGCTACTTGGTGGGAATGAAAGGTGGCTGCGAGGATTTCAATGAGGAAAGTTAGACTCGTGAGCTCTCCTCTGGACTCTCCTACCGCTCGCTACCACAGGAAGTAATACAATGAAGAATGTTGGGTGAAACTTCATGCGCCGAAGCTGCCTCATTCATTCCATTCGATCCAAAGTTGAGCCAGCAGAAGAACTCCTTCACATTCTTCTTCGATTCTCTTTATTCTTTCTCTCTGTCCTCACTTCTTCAAAAAGCACATGGTCTGTCTGAATGAATGAATACGCATTATTTTGCATTGAATCCTCAGACCTGTTTATACCAAATTCCGAATTCCTCTGCACAAGAGTCTGTCTGAGTTGGCAGTTGGCAGCGACTCTTTTTTTCCGGTGCACTGCATTCCCAAAGGAATAAGAACACTCCTGCTGCTGCTGCTGCTGCTGCTGCTTTCCTCCTGATTCCGATGACTGTCTTACGGACACGGTGTAATTATTCATGTTCATGAATTCTCTCTCAATTCACTCGCATCAATTAATTACAGGCGTTTGGTCGGAGAACCTCTGCTTTCACCCATACACAACAGGAAGGCAAAGAAATAGTTTGAGGGAAGGAAGACAAGTCATTTTGAAATGACATTAATTGAACGTATGGTCTCTACGCGAGGCATCAACGTCACGATAACGATGATCATGTGTCCCTCGTTGGCAGAACCAGGGACCCCCGTGTAAATCCTCTCCTCAGAGATGAATGCAAACTTTCCAGATTTTACTCCCAACTTGGTTAATAACTTAATTTCCTACGAACTTTACGAATTTTCCTAAACTATGAACCTGTGCGGTTGGAAGGAGATTTTTACCCACAGAGGATATAGCCATCCCGTCCACAGCCCATGCAACGACGTACCTCACCAATTCAGCTCCAAGCTCAGTGGTTATTTCGTTGAGCGTGTGGATTTACTTTATAGTGAAATAAACTATAAAGTGAAATCTCATTTTGAGAAGTGTAAAATAATCCTCTCACCTCATGCGAGCTTTTAAATGCACATCGGTTTAAATAGGTCGATGCAAAAGAGTGAGCGTTTGCGTAAGCTTCGTCGTCATAACACTTGAAGCAAATGATAGTTATTTCAGCACTCTGGTTGATTAAAATTCGCATGACTAACTAACTACTATGCATGCTTGTATCTATTCGTATGCAGCGTGTGCAGTGGTGTGTGTGATGATGATGGTTCATTAGCCCTGCTGTTCTTTTTCTGAATAGACAATGGGAGAAAGCATAATTGATTCCTCTCTATTCAGATATATGACTGAGGAGGATACGAACTGAAATGCCAACTGTGTATGTGTGTGTTCAGAGAAAAGGATGCGTATGGTGTAAGGAGAAATGCGTAGGTACTCTCAGTCATTAACCACAAGCTATGCGCTTTTGTTCTCGTGTTTCTTGTGGAAATTCATATTAAGAATACCTAGGGAAGTTAAAGTGCCTGGTGTGGGTGCAATTTAGAAGTGATTTATACTTCCTCCTTCCTGCCATTTCGAATGAGCAGTCTTAGCCTCGGAGACAGCTCAAGTGGGGACGGGGCGGTAGGAGTCTTATCTTACGAAGGACTAAATAGGATGAGAGCAAAGCGAAGAAGGTCTTTTGGTTTAGCAAATGGGTGGAGTCGATGAGACTGCATATAACTTTTGTGTCTTCTGAGAAAGTGTGGAGTTGCATTAGAAATCACCTAAGGACGGAGGAAGATAACTCCGATGAGCATAAAAGTTGTTGCTTACTCGGATGATTCAGTAAATTGTAACCCCTGGGGATAGCGAGAAACCCTGTGGGTCCGAGAAGATCTTCTTATTCACTGACACTTGTCTAGATCTCGATACCCGCCGTGTCTGTGTGGAGGTGAAGTTGACGATGAATATGTATGTACACAACATATAGAGTGAAAGTTGACTCTACGTGGGGTGTAGTTTCAGTATATAAGTTTCTTAGAAATCTTTGAAGTTCGCGTACACTTATTGTAATACTGACCTATTTGGCATACAGACTCAGAACTCAGAAGTGTGAGGATGAAGGGGATAGAGAAAATCTCAAATTTTTATGTGTGTTAAGCTTGAATCGATAAAGTTATTCTATCCTTCTCTTTCTCTCTAGTTATCTGGAATTTCTTAGATTCTTGCTAATTGCAGTTCTGCGTCACACTTCCTTTTCCTCCATTAGAGAATTGCTTTCACACAGACGCTTCTAATCGACACAAAGACTGGCAGGATGGGAAATGCAGTCTTTCATGGTTACCTCCTTGTGACTCGGTGCTGCTGGGTGAAGTGAACATCGTTTTTCGTATTAAATGTGACGAGGCTGTTGCAGCAGAGTTGCTGTTGTTGGTGTGCATCATTTTTGCTGTGTTTATGTGCATAAATTGAGGGTGTAATAGAAAAGGAATAATAATAGTCTGGACACTAGGCACTGAGGCAGCGTAGGTCTTATGAGCAATTGTGTTTCTAAGGAATACGACTTGTAGGGAATAGTTGGAGACTTTTGGGAGAGGAAAGCAGCAGCAGCAGCCTCCAGGAGGATGTCTGTTGCTTTCAAGTCTCCGAAGCGCAAGTCTGTGGCCAAGGTTTTATGTGTCCTTTCTTATGTAGCCACACGTATACCTTATATGTTGGTGATTTCGTAGCTTCTGAATTGGCTTTTGAAAGAGGTTCGTTCGTTCTCTCTCTCTCTCTCCTTTCTCTTAGGAAGTGAAAAAAATATGAGAGTGTACAGTGGGTTTCCGAGATCAGACTTGGAAAAAGGGTAGAGAGACTTTGGTTGGGAACAATGGTGAGGTTGTGAGCTGGTGGTTCATGGACCGTTTTTGCAGAAATATGCGGGATCATGCTTTATACAGAGAACACATGGAGCCACTTGAACATGAGTGTACGTAAAGCGATGGCTTTCTTTATCGTCGTATCGTCCGTTCATTCTCCCTTCCTTTTGTATAGAGACTCTCGGAGGTTTATAAGGCAGATCGATAGCCTAAACCGTTTGGTTGGCGAGGGAAGTATATACGGACGGAGGAAGCCTGTGCCTCACTAAATACCCTTTCCCTTCGTTCGTCCTCCTATCATCATCGTATAATGGAACGGAGAGAGAGACTCCGGGATGGTACTTCTCCGTGGCAGAGATCCACCACGCTCTCTGTTTTACTGCTATTCTAATTCGGCCGAGTCTTCTTCTCCTCATCTTGGATGGAGGAGAAAGCAGGGAAAATACCCGGGCATCCATGGAATTTTCCCACTCCCTTTGAGGACTTCAGTTCGTCAACATCAAACCAAACTCGACTCCACGCTCCCACGTACACTTCTTCTTCTTCTCTACCACCAAAATTATTCAGGAGAAAGTCAACCTCCTCCTGACTACCACATTCTCTTCTCCAGAAGAAAAATTCAATTTGTACGCACCAGTCGATCGTCGTCGTATTCCTCGTCATCCTGACCCTTTTACTCATGGGTCAGTCGTCAGATCTAATTTGAAAACACGGCTCTCAACCACAACCACCACCACCTGCAGAAACAAACTCGAGAGTTTAAGAACTTAAGTGAAATTGGAAAAGGAAAGGCGGACCTGGAGAAAATAAATTGATGTTCCCCTGTCATCATCATCATCAGAGTAATCATTGTGGTTGGAGAAACACATAACGTGAACTTTTGTGAGACTATCGACTATCGAGGATAACGCACACATTCACACACTCTCAAAAATACACACGTATAAAACCAACTTACCCACACACACACAATATCAAGGAATAACGTGGATTCCATCGAACACGAGGAGCAATCAAAATAATCGTCTCGATTGTATCACTTGTTACTTTAGATATATTTGAAGGAGAGCGAGTGTGAGTGAAAAGGTGCTGGTGAACATTCATGCAAGTTTATCTGCCCAAATATTCACTTGACAAATTACTCACTTGACACGATTTCCTGCCCACGATCGCGTGTCGTCTAATTACTTTCTTTCGTTACTCAATGAGTGAGTCGCAGTTGTAATTGGAACGAGAAAAGGAAATATTTCAGTGTTGACCAAAGCAGCAGGTGGGAAGTAGTTTCTCCATAAAGATAACTTTCTCACTTTCCTCGTGTCTAATCATCGGTATTCTCCTCAAGACTTTCTCTCAACCTCTCTAGGTAAGTAAGGCTGAAGTATTACCACATAACTAACCCTCTCACAGATTCCCCACTGTTTTAAATGCTTGAGATTCTAGAGGTGTCCTCCACTAGGCGACACATAAAGAAGTGGATGAAGGTAGTGTTGGTAGTTTTGGTTGGACGTCTGAGCTGAGTTTTAGGTCTTCACTAGTCCGTCATGATGATCGATACCTCCGTAGTTGTCTCATGTAAAGTCCGAGTTTGTCTCATCTTAGACGGAGGAAGGGATATTAAAGCTAGCACAGAGATTCTTCACTAGCAAATTTCACCGTATATACTCAAAGTTTGACTGGGAAATAAAGGGAGTGCATTATCCGTGATTCTGGCTCAGCTTTCCTCAAGCCATGATTACGACTCGATGAAATATCCATCTCTCTCTCTCTCTCTCTCTCTCTCTTTCTGGGAACAGGAGAAGTCTCGTTTTAACACGGAATTACGGTCCCTATTACTCTCCATGTCTGCCTGTGTGGCGATTCACTTAATAACCCATGTCACCACTCATCTCAATCCTTGTACAAGCACAAATTAGCACGACTCTCGTCATAACTTTTCCTTTTAGGTTGTCTTTTCAACAGTAAATTGCTCGTGGGGTTTTTGAGAAACGCTTCAGTGGTTCTGTTCACAGGTAGGCATAGGCCTGAGCCACTCATTTCCCGTTTCGTGAAAATGTTCCCAACCTACCGTGCGTTTCAGGTCCTTTAAAACTCTCTAAAATCACGTAGACAGTAGAGGAGAAAGTTTTCATGTGTGAGAGAGTGCAGCTGTAGTTAAATTTTAAAGTGACGACGCGCGACCTATACGCCTGCCTGCGTTTGTATAATTAAAACTTCCCTACAACCGAGATCCAAATGTTGACTTACATCATTTAGAGGTTCTTTGAAGTTGCAGTAAGTGGCGAGATTTGAGGAGAAAGTGACATATTTGAACTTCAAACGGGGTATATAGAGTAAATCCATGTGACATTGGAAGTGTTATAGTGCGGTTGTGGCGTATTAAATTGTATTGTGTGCGAGGGAGAGAGAGTAACGAGGAAATCCAGTTCGTGATGGAAATACATCTGTAGATGGTTAGAGACTCACAATTTGCGAGATAAAGGTGAAGATGAAACAACAGGAGAGAGAGAGCGAGAGGAGGTAGTGGATTACAAAGGATTCTGTGGGATAGTTTGTCATCTTTCTACGAAGATATTGTGAACAGGCAAACAGAATCGACACATCCCACAGACTGTAGAGGAGTCTAGTAGAGTACACTTGGCTGTGGTGACACACTCATTTGTGCTTCATAGAGAAAGTCTGTGGAAAGTCGACCGAATGAGGTTTTTTGGGATTCTACTTGACTATTTTGTTGTAATTGGGGGATTTTGAACGAGAGAAAAGGAAAGAGAGGATGAGTTACCTATATTTTCTATACAGGGAAAGAAGAAAAACCTTAACACATTTATACTGAGTTGATTAACTGAGAGAAGGATACCCGGACTTTTCAATAAGCTTTAGGGGTAATTCCTCCTCTCTTTGACAAATTACTGACTAGTGAGTGAGCCTACAAAACTATTCCAGCTCACTATTGGAAAAAGAGTTCACTCTCTTCTCAAATTTGGCTAATTTAGATCTCATTTTGGTCGCTAAATCGAAGTAGACAATTGCGTAAGTAAATTTATTTCAATAGGACTCAACTTTTCTACGGAGGAAATTTTGCTTTTGGTTCTCTCTCTCGTTTTACTTGAGGAATAGCCTGTCCTGCAAAATTTGCTGGAAGAGTTGCTCGTAGCTCTCAACTCGTTTTGTCTTTAATAGCCAAGGGCTTGGTTTAGTTGCATGTAAAGTTGAACTGACAGGTGCTGGAGACTTTCATTAACAAAGCTTACTTTGTAGTTCTGTAAAGGAATTTTTAATGGAGCTGCATGATTGAAAGCGAAGTTGGAGCGAACCGATTTCACACCGTGAGTCAGGACTATTGATTGGGAGTTTTAATCAAAGCCGAGGAAAGAACTGCACACGAATTTGGTTAAATCTCACCACTTGTCTGTATAGTTTTGGAGAGGCAGGAGGAGGTATACCCGATGGAAGAAAGTTCAGAGGGGAAAATCCTTCTCTCTCTCTCTCTCTCTCTGCTTCTGGTGCTGCTTGTTAATGGAAGGACCTGGAGTAGATTAAAAGAGGTGCATTAGTGATGTAAAGGCCATGGATATAAATTGGAATGGCTGTTGTGAAAGTATTGTGTATCGATTTGGTATACGTTACACACTCTGCCACTCTTTCGCCCTAAGTACAAAAGGAACAAGTAAGAAAAGCTTTTCATGAGATTGATGTGGGCTCCATCCAAGTGTTCAAATGTAACAGATGGGAAACGTCTCGAATTCATTTTCGTCCAAAATGTCTCAAAGATTCAGATGGTGGTGGTGGCCTATTGAAATTTGACATCAAGAGGAGTATATATATGTAATGTGTGGAGAAACCTAGAGAAAGTTGTCGTGTAGCGACAATGATGATGGTAACGGCTTGACACGGTTAGCCACGTCCATTAGGTAGGGAGTTCTAATTGAAAAGGCGTGATCTGCTGGGGTAAGACGTGGACATAGGAAACTTCGGATTATCCTGAAGCACTGAGAAAAGAATCGCAGCGTTGGATCGTCTGCGGGAACCAATCAGTTTCTATTCTACCAATCTTAATGGAGTTTGGGAGAGTTGAACAAGTTTATTTTTTGTGTCTTACCTTCCCCACGTACAACGCAGAGTAGTATATAGCGTTGTTGGTGCAGATGGAGATCAATAATACTCATACACACACACACACTATAGAATAGATGTATAGTTGGTGGCTCAAAGTTAATTTGAAACTAACAAATAAACCTTCTTTTCACTCTTTCAGAAGTTGGAGATTCCTGTGGGTCCACTTTATTCCAGCAACACTCAAAGACAAAAAAGGAGGAAGGGAAAAGTCAATTTGATCTTTTTGCATTGGTGTGGGCCGTGATTTCTCAAAATCTTTCGCCAACTTGTCACTCACTCCCATCGTATTTGTGTGGAATAGTCGACATGAGTCTGTGACTTTTACTTCAGCCAGGTTTTCTTCGTAAGCTGAACAAAATTCTCTCGCTCTGGTCGTGACTGTGTGTAGTCCTTTCTGAAGAATTAAATCCCAACCTGACCTCTTTCTTCATATGGACTTGTACAGGACAGGATTAGTGTTGCAACAGCCTTACGACAAACACAACTCAAACTTCTATAAGCATTGACAACTCGGGAGAGGATAGAGACGAGAAATTACACAAAGTGCATTGGATCTTTGAAGAAGAAGCACCAAGTGGAGTTTCCACATATATTGAATCGTTGACACAAACTCGATGAAAAGTTCTCCACAGTCGCATAAAAGTCTGCTTCTTTCACTCAACGCAACTTCTGTGTCAGTATGAAGATGGTCTGACAACTCTAGACCGAATAAATCTCTTAGTTGTCATAATAAACAAGGACATAACTGGCAGAAGATTATTTTCTCGGTCGAGTAAAGACTTTTTTACATTTCTGCTGCTGCAAAGGAAGGAAGTTGTACTCTCTATAATCTCATTCTTATCTCGTGTTGTTACCTCGTTGTGACTGAGTTACGTACATCACACTCTCCCTCAGACAACTCAGTTAAGCTTAAGTATAAAAGTACACACACGTGTGTGAAAGCAAAATCAAAGAACTACGAACTTGTTCCCATCATCATCATCATCATCATTGATTCAAAGCGTCAACTGAAAGAAAGGACTCCCTGCATTCACTTGGTTGTGTAGAACTGACTCTCAATCTGGCCGAGAGTCTTTGAAACTTTTGTTCACTCTCATCTGTCAACATAACAAGGCATCAGTTTTGTCTTACTTACATGGCCAAGACGATAACAAAAGAAGTCTTCTTTCAATTCAAGTGTACAGGTAGGACAAAAGGGAAAAAGAATAATTGGCCCTGTTCATCTTCAGGCTGGTGAGACCACCAGCATCCTTAAGACTTAAAGTTGATCAATACGAAACTTCTTCGCTCCGGAACTACAGCCAAGGAATCGTCCGGGACAGACGCAAAATTCAAAGAAAATTATTGTTCATAAGAAGACAAACAGGTTTCTAATCAAGTTTAACACGGAGTGAATAAGCTCACGGCAATCAATATGGACGATCCCATCGTAGAACTTAATGTTGGGGGCATCATCTACTCAACCAAATTGAGTACCATTAGAAAAGAACCTGGCAAACTCGTCGACATGTTTGCTAACGGTGAGTCTTTGAGCTTTCATAAAAATTATAGTGTGCTGCTTTCCCTCCTTCCTCACTATTACAGGCCTTGGGTCGTTGGGTGTTGGTGGTACTGGAAAGTAACTTCAAAGAAATCCATGCTAACTAGACTTTACGTCTATACAGGCAAAACTGCTTTTTTATTCAAACTTTACCATCCTCCCGTTGACGTATGCATCGCAGAGTATAAATTTGATCGTATAGAAAGTCAGGTACAATTTCAGTCAACAGTGTGGTGGTGGTAGAGAATTGGAGCGAAAGAGTTCCTTTTCCTCCGACTATAGATGGAAAGAAAGAAAGAGAGAGAGAGAACAGAGGAGTGTCTCAACAATTGTGGAGATTTGCACATGCCCCACTCCCCATAATATCTCGCATTGTTCGTAATACTTTATTTTTGACGGATGCAGGCTTCTCTCATGTAAATCTTATCGAGAAGTAGCAGCACGTAGGAAAAGGAATGAAGGAACGAAGAATCATATTGACATTACTTGGCCGCGTCTCATGATATTATGTGAGAGTGTGTTTTGAATTCAAGTACCCAATGTGTGTGTGTGTGTGTGTGTGTGTGCCAATATATCTGTGGATGTAAGTATATTTATAATATGAGGTTATGTAGAGAAGGTTTGGAGGAGTCAAGTAGGATAAACAAGTTTTTGCGAGCGATGAGACCAACGAGAGTGGGGAAGTTATAACAACCGAAATGTGGGAGCAATCGGAGAGAAAGTGAAATTAAAGATCGAGTGGATGGAGGAAAGAGAGAAGAGGATCGAGGAGAGGAAGTGTGCCCAACCTGTACATTTTGTGGAGAAATATGGGATTGTTCATAACATTCGAAAGTTGCATTCCGTCTTAGTGAATGCATCTCCTGAGGAGAGTCTATGAATAATGGAGGCTACATGTCTTTTAACATTCATGTTTCAAGAGAATCAACTAAAACTCCTTGACTTACTACTTCCTTGTCAGACTTTGAAATTGAATTGCACTCAAGATATATTGTTTGGGGGGGGGGATGGGGCACGCCGCCCGTCTTGTCCTTTTCGTTTCTTCCACTTTCTCCATTTGTTATAACAACAAAGGAATCCTTCTTTCCTTTACTTTATGCACAAAGTAATTGCACCTGGGAATATCTCTTTGATTTCAAGTAGGCTTTCGCCTATCGCTCACTCTCTCCGTGTGTACACATTACAGAGGAGTGAGAACAGGGCCTACTATTTTTATACTACTCAGCAGCAGCAGAGAGACTAACCTTTCTTCGACAGTTATTCAAAGAGAATGTAAAGAGTGGCTAAATATGTATGCATGAATATTGGGTATTCAAAGAGAAGCAGATGAGTACATGGCGAGGCGTGTATAACAATCCATTCAACTAGTTCCTCATCTCTTGTTGAATTTTCATGAGGACGGGTTCTGTAATATCTTTGAAACAACCATGTGTCTCAGACTCAATACTACGGAGTGTCCATTGAGACCGTGGCTTAGGGAAAGTTGGGAAAGTTTAGTCTGATTTCTTTATCTAAACTCCCAGCCTCTCCCACCTCTCTCCTTGAGTCGTCCAACATGTTTCCTATTCTGTGGAGGGTCATAATCTAAAATGCAAAATATTCAAATTTTACTATATGCACTCTAGCCTTGCTTTATACTTTAATATTCTGCGCGCTACATTCACGCTAAACGTGAGTTTGTATGCATTATTAACTTTGATAAAGAAATATTACTCTTTGCAAGAGAAAAATCCCCTAGAGAAGTATCTGTCGACTTTAAATTTTACTTCTTCTGTCTTGTGGATGTGATGATAGGTAGACGACTCTTCTTGCAAAACTGAGTCGAGGAAGACACACGCGTGGTTGTCTTGTTGGGTAGAAGGAGAAAGCAGAGAAGGAAGCTTTTTCACATTTTACTCGGAATTCTGTGTTCTATGACTTAGGCTCTCGTGTCAGATTGCTAAAGATCTGTTTGTTGTAGCCGATATCCGTAAGCTAAATCGATTAGAACATGGATGGCCGTCGAAATTGTGTGTTTAATGAGAAATCATAACTACCTCAAAAGGCGAAAGCGAAGGCAATACTGTAAATACATAAATATCTGCAAGCACTCCCAAACTCCCAAGTAAATTTCTGTGTGTAGCGATTGATGAAAGTCACGCCATCCCAGTTGAAAGGAAGGTTCCTTCATTAAACGAACACTTCAGCACAATCGTAGAGAGCTTTGAATAATAATGAATGTAAAGTTATCCTAGTTCTCTGTTAAATATTTTGCTTCACCAGGAGCAGCTTACCATACCCTCGCCCACCGATTTACCACCACAGAATTGTATATCATAAGTTATTAGGTTGTAGGAGTTGGGTGAATGACAAAAGTTGCTTTGGGTTTTACATCCGCTTTTTACTCGTAGTACGTAGGTGAAGCAGTGAGAAAGTAATTTGAAAACTCAGCATGGATGTAAAACGTAGAGAAATGATTTGAACAGGAGGATTTAGGGAAGAACATGACGGAATATATAGAGGATGATTCACCACCATTCAAATCCTCAAGCTTATTGGTATATTTGCAGATCTCTTACAGACAATTTATTACACACAATTTCCATACAAACCATCCCATTTCATCCATTCCACCACGAAAGTTAAATAATAATGCAGAAGGATATGAAATGAAGTAGGGAGGCAACCTATAGGCTATCTCTCCGTGTGGATGTGCTTTCTGTGTGCGCTTTAATTTAGGTACGTCTGATGGACAACATGGAGCATAGGGAGAACACACACACCTCTCAAGAGCTACTCAGGTGGAGCCTGCCCAAGTAGTTTCCATGAGCTTTCCAATTTACTTTATGCAACAGCTAACAACTCGGAAATGAAACGAGTCCATTTGCTCGCATCACCAACTTTCTCTCTACCCAATAGTCCTTCACTCATTTGTACCGATGGGCCTTGTATATTTACTTAATGTACAAATTATTTCCATTCTTCTTGCACTCGTGTGATCTAAAATTAGATGGGAAGTCCTGCCTCTGCGAGCCTTTACAATCCAATTTGTATGGGTAGAGATGGCCTGGAAGTGACGTAGTATTCGAGTATACACATTAACACGGATTGTGTGCTCCGAGAACAGTTTTGTGTATAAACAGTTTGAGTGTGTTTGTGTGTGTGTGCTAAAAGAATAACTGTTTGCTATTGTCAGAAATGAGTCTGTATTATAGATGTGTGTGTATGTCCAGAGTATTGTCAGGCGCAACAAAAAGTCTTGTGTGTACCTTAGATGAGATCATAGATATGATTTCTATAGAATCACCAACTATGTTTGTTCTTGTCATCGCTTGAAGTGAAAGTCACTTTTGGAGAAAGGGTTATTACAACATTGCGTATGTATTGTTGTGAAGTGTTTATTAATTATGGCTGACTTTGAACGGGATGGAGGTTCAATTTTGTGGAAATTAATTAAGTAGGTAAAAAATATAATTTGCCAAAGAGAAGTAATTGGCAATTTACTCTTTCACTCATGACCCTTCAAAGATGGTTAATATTAAGTTTGGAAGTTCTAATAACAGTAATTTATTAAGATATTATTGTGTCGGTTTAGTGAGTTGGGCAAGAAGGTCATAAAGACGCAGAACTGGGATTTCAGTTGAGACGTAACGATCAGAGGAGGCAGTAAGGAAACTATATTTGGAAGAGGTTTTTTTGATAGATTCGTCGTATCATTTTCAATCGATTCAGGAGGCATTCGTAATGATTAGCGAGACCGTACTAGTCGTTGTGTAGCGCTATTCATACTGGAT
Source organism: Isotomurus palustris (assembly GCA_034696625.1). Lineage (NCBI taxonomy): Eukaryota > Metazoa > Arthropoda > Collembola > Entomobryomorpha > Isotomidae > Isotomurus > Isotomurus palustris. The sequence continues at coordinate 49,920 of JAQGAD010000044.1, read as the reverse complement.
GTAAGTATTTGATTCTGGAAATTGGTGAAGCAGTAAAGATTATGATGGCTTTTCGTCGTCAACTAGATATGATACATAAAGAGAGTAATACAGAGCCTTTGAGAGATAGACGAGAATCTCAAAAACTAATTATCCCTTGTGTGCCTTTAGGTTTGGATGCAATTCCGAAGGATTCGAAGGGGAAAGTGTTCATAGACAGAGACGGTGTCCTGTTTCGGTATATTCTGGACTATCTTCGAAATCAGACTGCTATTCTACCGGAAAATTTTCATGAAAAGGCTCGGCTGCGAGCAGAGGCAGAATTTTTTCAACTGGAAGGACTCCTACGGTCTCTGGATGGTAAGAAAAAAGTTTTGTTAACTTTCTCCTGTCCATATTCTTATGCTTAGCGTCCTTTCGCATGCAGACAGAGGATAAAAGTCTCTTTTTCTTCACTCTTTTATGGTAATGCCACCTCAGAGTCTGCAACTTAACTTCTATCAAACTCAATTATAGAGAGCACCGAGACGTATTCTTGAGAAAGCATTGACGTATGAAGGGAGATCCCTCCGTCTATTTTTATTCTTTCCAAGACTACACCAAATTGATTTCTCAGCTGTCCGAACGGGTTAAAATGAGCAGTTCATCTTGGAGCCCAAAGGGAAACTACTTCGCCCTTGCGTGTGAACTTTTTCATGCGTTACGGCCTTACAGTGATAATAGGTCATTATGGTAGAAGTTTCCAAGCCATTAGCCCTGTCTTTTCTAATTGTTAGTGCGACATAAAGTACTTCAGTAAATGTTGGGTGACTGACGCAATCCACAGGGTATACATGACACTTTCGCTTCCAACTTTGTGTGCTTCACTCTCTGTCTCTCTCTCTCTTTCCAGGAGAAACTCGTCCGGCAGGATACATAACCGTCGGATACAGAGGCACCTTTGCATTCGGACGAGATGGATTGTCGGACGTCAAATTTAGGAAGTTGGCAAGAATCACTGTCTGTGGGCGTGTTGCGCTCTGCCGTGAGGTATGTTCGATCGCTCTGTGACAAATTTTTTATTGTCCTCTTTGACACACAATGTCGAAACACTCGGGAGCTTTTCTTGTGGCAGCGTCTCGAGAAGAGTAAACTTTGTCCACGTACAAAAGAACTCAGAACTCTTCTCTTATTTTAAGTACATTCAAAAAGCTCTCAGCCCAATTACACATTATTTTACTCTCCTTTTATTAGTTTTATTGCACTTTGTTGTTTTGCCAACTTAACACTGACGTAAAGTTTCTCTATTCGTTAGTGTCAGCCTGAAGTTGAATTGAATTTAAGAACGGACATGTGCTTAACTTTCTTTCTTGTATTGATTGCACTCCTGTTCCTGACAACTTAATGTCGTTCCTAAAATCAAGGATTTTTTGTTGGAAATCAATATGGGCCTTAATTCCAGTGAGACAGCTAGATTCACTAGAGAACGTTTAAAAATACACGCTGACTTGATTACGATGAGACATAAGCTTTCTGCAGGTTTCTTCATTTAACTGTTACTGACAGAATGGCCCAAAAACCAATCCGATTGAATGTGATGGGAGTTGTAAAAGAGTGTGATTTGAAAAGAAAATGTAGATTCTCTGTGTAGTATAACTTGGTTCAACGGTATAGGTATGCATGGTGGTGGGTGTAATTAATATTCTACTAACTTTCTGTTTGAATAACTCGAAATCAATTTACTCACACGTGTGGATGAGAAATGATGAACGCGTTTGAATTTTCACGTGAAAGTTGAGGACTTCATTGAAATGAAACGTGAGGATAAGCCAGCACGTTATGGAGACTTTGGTTGATCTTTGACACACACACACTGGTTTGCATCCTAAAATAGTTGGAGTTTCGGAGATCGCGAGTCACCGTATAAAGCGAAGGTTTTATGGTTTATCGATACTGAGAATGAGTGATTTATTTAGACTGGTTTCCACTGCTGCGTCTGACTCGGATACTTGGCTTTCGGTGTTTCCAGCCAGCTTCCCGAAGATCATTTAGTTCTACTCAATTTCACTCTGTGTGAGGAACGTTTAGATTGCTGATTTTATCGGAGAACGTATGACGGATTTGCCTTTCCATTTTATGCGGCCTGAGTCTTTAAAGTGTATTATGCATTTTGACGGGAGGAAGACAAAGCGGTGATAAAAATGAGACTGTGTGTCGTGTGAGATTAAAGTGGTCAATATTTCGAGTGAGTGCAGTTTTTATCGGGTAGGAAAGGAGTATTGGACCTTAACTTGTTTCGGGATTGTTGTTGAGCTCTGCATGACTTCGTTGTTGGTTGCACGGGGAAGGAGTTGGAAGGTCGGAGAGATTGCATGCAAACACGTTGCTATTTTTGCAGCTGTACTGGTGAGATTATCGCTAAGCTTTGGCACACTCTTTTACTTCCTTTTCATGTTTTCTTTCATCTTTACTTTGACAAATCCTGAAAGACGAGTGGTGCCTCATGGTGAGTTTCCAGGAGGGAGGCAGGCAAGCTGAGAGGTAGGAGTTTGAAAAAGGAATTTCATTTTAGACGATCCTCAGAGAAGCAAAGAGGATCACACGGTCACAAGAATGACACTTTTTGGTTTACGATTTCGTGTGTCATGAAGACATTCGATTTCCGTAACTCAGGCTCAGGGGTACTTTCGTAGAGATGACTCTTTTAAATATTCATCAAAATTTGAATTTTTATCGCTCTGTATTATTTGCTGAAGGAAAACGTAGATGAGAAAGTGGAGGGACACATCGAACGAGAAATACATTTTACGTGGAGAGCCTCACTCTGCAGTAAATATTCAGGACGAGAGCATTTTTGACAGTTTTATAGGTGAAATTTCAAGCTTAAAGAATTAATGCATCAACCACTGTGAACTGGGTGAAATATTTCACCAGGTCGTTTGTTCCCAAGACGGAAAGTCGATGGAGAAAAAGAACAATGCCTGCACATAGTTACATGAACTTAATTTCATGATGAAACAGTCTAAGCCATAGAAGACGAGCTGTACAAATAACGTTTCCAGGCTGATGGATATTTTCTCTACAATTTCGTGCACCATTATTCATTCCATTTTGATGAAAAATTTACCTTGTAAGCACAAAAATGTGGTGGAACGCGTTCAGACTGAGTGAGTTGCGATAGAAAGGAGAGCAGCAGCAGCAGCAGCAGCAGAAGCAGAAAGAAGGCCCAGTTAACTGTGTGCCACTGACTGCTTTCTCCCTCAGTCAAGTGAAGCGAGTAATTTTGAGAAATAACTCTTTGTACTCTTCATGATGGCATCCGGCTTCTCCTAAGTACTCCCTCTCTCTCAGCTACGAATATGATTGACATTTCTCAAACATTTTTTACCCGTCCCTCCGCTGTGCAGCTGGAAGCAAAGCTCTCCAGCAGAATGGCAAATATATTTCACTGCTCTCAAAATTCCCAGGCCGTGTGAAAAGTTAACTTTATACATATTTTTTACGACTCAGCTTGCTTTTTTACGATTTGCCTCCAGCTTCGCAAATATTTCAAAGCAAAGTTTACTGCGAGCAGCCACTTTCAAATTGCATGGAACTCAGACAATCATCCCGGAAATTGATCTTCATGAAATAAATTTATGACTGTAATGTGTTTCGGCAATTTTGAATTGGCACAGTCATCCCACTTGACCTGAAGCTATGATGATATTAAGGAAGCATTCAGAATGCATCTCTGCTTACTCGTGTGGCACGGGACTTGCTCAATTGTCTACTCAGGAAATTTCATGTTGTTTCGGTAGGGATGAAGTAGGTTTTCTATTTCCTGAAGACTCAGCATCAATCATGTATTAAAATTTATTCGGTTTCCAATCCGCCTCACTTCGATATCCACGCCTCCAACGCTTTCCACACAGCAAGGATAATATTTATTCATTCTAATGAAGACGCAGGAACAACAAACGATTCTTTGGAGAGTGATGATAAGTTGTATGCAAATTTTTTACGTTGAACGTGTGGTGGCAGTGGTAGAAAGTAAATATTCGTTGGATTCTTCAAGTTGTGTTCACAGTTGACTTTTGACTTGGGGGCTGCGCTGGCTGCGGTTTGTTTAATAATCCAGAGTGACTTTTTATTCAACTTTTGCGTGTGATGCTTTGACTTTTTTCATAATGGAGCAGATTGCGATGAATATGGTAATGTACGGTGTACGAGTTTGAATCGATTTGTGCAAATATTCTTGAAGGCTCAAGTCTTTGAATGCAATTTTATTTAGGCATCGCAGCGACGGAAGTGAGAAGTGATGTACTCTTAAAGAGGATGAGTGAGGGATTTTGAAGAGATTTCGTGTTGTCAGAATACGACACGTAATCTTTGAGCGTCATCAGAGAGGCATAAGATGGATTCAGGTCGCATAAATATAGATTACTGCGAATGAAACGAAATAGTTATGCGCGGAGTGTTACAAAATAGGACGAAGGCCTTATAAATCCGCTTGACCAAACATAAGCTAGCGTGTGACTGTCACGAACAAAATTAGCAGCGACGAATGTGTGAAAAATGTGTTTTATACAGAAGGTTCTAGCTGATGCTTACTTAGAGTAAAAGTAGCGTGGTTGTTGTGTGAGGTTCACACGAGTCTGAATTCCGCGTTATATTCTGTTTCAATTGTGGGTTTCCGTGAATTCTCAGAGACTTAAGTTGGTTTTACAGCAATATCAGGACGAAGCTGTGTCGTGTGAGAGCTTAAATGGTCAGATACTTAGTTCCTATGAAGATGTAATGAGAGTATAACTCAATGTCTTTGTATGAGAGCACAAAGACCAAAGTCACTTTGTTAGCACTGCAGGGTCGTCTGACAAAGCTTTTAAATCAAGAAAAACATTTGGGATTGGGATGGTGAATAAGTGGCATCTTTTTCGCTCGTAGAGACGCAATATTTTTCAAACCACACTTAAAGTGCCATACAGGGACCAACCAAAGTGGGAGGACGAATTTACTACGATTACAGAAGAGAGAGAAATAAAGTGTAATTCACAATTGAAAAATTCGTGGGGTTTTGAGGAAAGATTGTGAGTGTGGTAGCAGGCCAGGAAGGAAGGAAATAGAGAAAAGAATAGTTTTGCTGGAAGAAGCCAATATAATACATCCCATGCTTTATGTGGTGTAAAATATAAGTACCATATTAAAGTTTGATGAGAATGAAAACTTGTCTGGGTGGAAGGGCCTGAGAGAGAGGTGATTACGCGTATTATGTGTGGTTTGTACAACTTTTTATTCGCATTCTTGAAAGGCTGCGACAATAACTGCACACGGGGTAACGACAGAGTAACTATTTTTATATCATAATAACGGAAATTTTAAGGAACGTTACTGCACAAATCGAATACTCATATCTATAGAGTATTTTACCATTTTACTGTAAACGCAAACAGAGAAAGGGAATGTTGAGCTTCCTATTTTGTGGAAAGTAAGGAAAAAATATGGATGAAAGAATCAAGCTGTGTTATTGTGTAAATGTGGTTGAAATATCTGTGAGAGAATAAAACTCGGTGAGTAAAGTTTTGATTGGACACACGAAAAAACACAAATACAAAGGAACAGAAATAATTTACCTGAGACTGTGGACTGTGGAGAGCATGGAGAAAGAGAGACCCTTCACAGAATTAATGTTACTTATGTACACTAGCTGTATATAACGGAGTAGATATGTGAGGAGAAAGCAATTTGAACGGTTATGGCCCTCGATACTCCCATTACACTGTTGCAACTGCATTCCTAAAGGAATAAACGGAATATTTGATAACATCTTAAGCGATTTGGTATGGGCATTGAATTACTGTGTATATGCGATCTGTTTTTTACCATCCATGGAATGGTCTTACATTACATTAAACCTTTCACTTTTTACTACCATTCGTATTGCAAGTCTTGAGATTTCTCTTCTTATTTCCATTCATTTTATGACCTCTTCAACAGCTCTTTCCCTCGGTGCTGTACTTCTGAAAATGTATTAATGTTTCTTGTAGTTTACAAATTTAAGTGTTTTGTTGCTCTTGTATTTTTATGTTGAAAGACCTTTCAGAATCTGCGGTGAATTCAGAGTTCACAAACACATTGAGGTTAAGGTAGTTTGTAGAATGCATAAGTAAGTAAATAAAAATGAATAACTAGAAAAGGATTCTTTCATTCTTGTAAGTTATTGAGTTTATATATTTTGAGCAAACAAGTACACAAATAAAAATCACTTACTTCCTTAAATAAAACTTAAACTACTTTTTTCTCGTGGACTTTGAAATTTTAGTAACACGATAAGAAAAGCCTATTTTGCAACTAGTAAAGCTCAACTTATAAATTGAATCATTTCGCAAGCACCTGAATAAAACCAATATTTTATTTCGAAAAAATGTGTTTGAGTGTGCAATGGAAGGAGAGTCTGAGTTGGAATTTTGTATGTTTAAAGGTATTTGGAGATTCTTTGAACGAAAGCAGAGATCCTGATCGAGGTCCCATGGATCGGTACACAGGACGGTTCTTCCTGAAACATTTGTTTCTAGAGCAAGCGTTTGACAACCTTCAGGAAGGAGGATTTAAGTGAGTGGCATAATCCATCTTGATCTAAGTAACCGCGGTTGGTGTCTACCAAAATATCCTGTGCATTGTCTTATTAACCAATGACAGTGTTACTACACTTGTATTTGTAAAGCACTCTTGGCACTATTCCGGAACAAAATGGTCGGATGTAAAACAGTGCAAATGAGTTCTAAATAGGAAATATCTTTTGTTGCAGATGTGTTGCGTCATGCGGTTCTGGAACTAGCGGAGGTTCAGCAGAACTTAAGCCAGGCATGGATCCAGAAGAGAGCCGGTGGAATCACTACAACGAATTCGTCTTCATGAGAGAATAGTTAAACACATTCAATTTGGAAATTTAGTACAGCCCTCCATAGGATGAAGAGCCTTCAATCTTTCTTGATCTCACCAAAATATTTACTGCTCCTCGTTGACAAACCAACCACTTCTTTTGCAGAAGAATTCCTAATTGTTTACAGGATGAGGCTGATTCAGCATCACACACACACATCTGTAGCGATCACTCTTTAATTCAATACATCTCAATTTTGGTAGAGAAGTAGTGCGGTTGCATTAACATTGCCACTATGGTTATTGCACGGTAAATATTTCCAATGATTGGTACATCTGTGTATGTACACAACTCATGGGTTAACATGTACACGGGTATAAATTTGGTGTAGTTGCACTAATTTAATGATACATGACAGCAACACAAATGCACACTATAAGTTTAGATAATTGAAGTATTAGTTTACGCAGTAGTATACATATGATGATAATACTTCACCCGAGAATATAATCCACACACACACACTACGTAAGTACATAATATGTGTAATCTTTCAGATACATCCTTCAAGTTCTGTTCTACCATAAATAAATCAATGCTGAATCAGTCTTTAAATAATTCAGCGAGTGGTGGGTGAATAAAAATAGATTGGTGCTTAGGAAACTTAATGTATGATTATATAGCGCTGCTTACAAGCCAACGATGAAGGGTCTATTGTGTAGGGAAGCTTATAGTGAGTGTGACAACTCCTTTGAGATTGTGTAATAGCTTTAATAGGAATTTTCTAACGTACTTAAGTGATGACAGAACCTGTGGTAAGAAATTCCCTGTGGGAAGTGAAACAAAGGCGGATTGAGCTGCTAACTAAAAGTAGTGTGGTGCAATTTGAGTTGTATTGTAAGCGGAGAAGTGTACATACATACATAGTGACTTTTGGTGGAGATGAATCTTTTTGATGAGAGTGTAATTATTTATCGGTGATACTTAATACGGCATAAGGGAGCAAAAAGGGAGGAGAAAGGGAATTAAAGGTGGATTGAGTGCATTTCCGACTTGGACGAGAGACCTGAGCCCTTGCATTGTAACGAACGAAATTACCTGCGCATTCCATACGTTCCATTTGAAACCTGAAGGACGGTATGGCTGTGCTGTGTTTACCATCTTCTCACGTCCAAGTCTGATAAGCATACAGCAGTGAAGGGGGTGGAAGACGACTATGTCTGTAGACTAAGATATGAGGACACTTATCGTGATAGTAACATGGTACTTTCTCTTACGTGTATTATCATAGGCAGCTCTACATGCAGTAGGAATTAGAGATTGCGTGAGCCAAACGTGTGAATGCTAGTGATGAGATACTCCTTGACTTTAAGGGCTGAATATATACACACCACTTTGTGGTTGGTGTGATTGAGGACATCTTCAAGTATACTGTAGGCATTCGAACCTTCTACAATTTTGTATAAAGGATTAACTATAAACCACCCAAAAAATTAGTAGTTTAATCGGGTCTTAATTTTAAGTTATTCGTACAAACAACATGCTGCTGGGTGGTGGCGTGGCTGTGTGAAAAAATATCTCTCTCTATCCGTAAACGTTCCATCAATCAATCCTTACCTGCAAAGAGATTATAACGATTTAGTTTGGCGTCTTGGTGCTTGTGGCTTCAGAATTTGTATCCAGTGATTGAGCTCATGTGTGAATTTAATGCATTGAACGTCAAATTTCTTCTTCCAATTGGGTAGATGATCGAATATATGGGTGAGTTTTCTTGAATTTCTCCTGTACTTCTGCTTCCATCTGATTCGTCGAACCAGAAGGAAGATGGTCATTCATCTTCGTGAGAACACGAGATTCCCCCGTATTATATTATTTATTGAGACGGCGGAGGTTTAACCAAAGTGAGTAGATGAAGATAAAAGCTTTCTGTGTCAGTCTAAATTCTGCAAATAACTTATTATGTGTAACTATCTACTTATTACTTGTGTGCTAGTGAGGACTATTTTAAAAGATAGCTTGCCTAATTAACTTATAATTACAATGAGATGAGAAGTAAGGTGTGTGTCAATGCAAGTCTTTCTAGTGAATAGGTTCCTCCTGGTTATAAAATATTCGATCTATCTCGTAGTAAACGAGAGTAATAAAAGCTCTTTTGATGTCTACTAAATACTGTAGTAATCTTCTTAAGTAATAAAATATACTTGTAGGAATCTTTTTTTGTTTAACAACTCATCAAACCCGTGAATAAAGCGATACTTGAGAATTTAAAACAACAATACTTCTCGTGTTCTTTTATTGTAAAACTTTACTTGAGTGTTTATTGGACTTTTGTGGACTTATGGAGGATCTAGGACTTCAGACTCAAGTGATAATTGGATGGTAATAAAGAAGAGAGTTGTGGGAAGCATCAGAGACACTTTTTATTTTCATTTCCCAATAGAGCGGATTAATCTTCGAAACTTTGTGCATATTTCGACCATAATGGGAGAGGTCTGTGACCACTGATCTCTCACGGAAACCCGGAGACACAAGGAAACTTCTTCTATAACACACACATTCTTGAATTATGTGAGGGGCTGTAGTTCTGCCTCATTAAGTTTATTAGGAATGACATTTATTTCTCAGGATTATGATTATCTGCGGCAACATAGAAATATAAAAGGATCTAAAAGGGTAATGAGGTCCAGACAGAAGTAAAGATTCTCCCCACGCTTTCGTCACCCATTCATCTCGAAAGTTCGAAGATTGCTGAGTCTACTTGGGAAAATTAACGAAATGTGCCATAGGGTATATGTACCCAAGCTACGTAAAGTATGCAATCAAATCTTTATGAGATAAGTTTCATTACATAAATCATAAACATAATAGCCGTAAGCTTTTTCAAATGGCCGAAGTTGGATAAACATACATTCACACAGATGACTGTGGATTACTCAGCTACTTGTCACAGGTACAGATTACTCTATTCAATCCAATCCCCGGGACATTACAACAAATCTCTTCGGAAGTGAAAGAGAACCGTCTTCTTCAGAACTTAACGACTTTTAGACTCACTCAAGCTGATTGTGTGCAGACAAGCTTGATCTTCGCAGCTTCTTGCAGTTTTGCCCATTGCAGATGTACTGGGTCATTGAGACGGATTTGTACTGAAAGGGAAAGTCAGTGAAAGGTGATGGCGATCAAAGAAGGCAAAAAGATGAAGCAAGCAAATGTGGTGGGAACGAATTGCAGTTTTTTTAAATCGTTTATTATTTTCTCAATCCGTTTAAAGTATTAGTCTCTAAACAGTTGTTCCAGCACAGCTTATAGCTGTGATAATTAAAAGCGGTGATAACTTTTCTAAGAAATATGGCGATGTTCACTTTAATTACATGTGACTTAGCACTTGGCATCAACAATTCATTAACAATGGTCACTACGATTAGATGAAATAACAATGGAAGAAATCTATTACATACATCGTTGCCCTTCATACATCACATATTTTTTTCTCTTTGTAAAGTTCTCGTGTGTTACTTATCTTCTACATAATTCGTTAATTTTTCGTATTTTTGCTCAAACTGTAAACTAAGTACAGAGGCTAAGAAACGTGAAGGGTAGCTAACACGGGTGTGTCTAATTTTTAACGTGAAGATTAAGTAAAATGAATTCTTATACGCACTGATTTTTCGGAATTCAAATTAATGACGTCATTTACTAGCATTCCGTACTGCTCCAGGTTCGTGTAGGGTGTGTTCAGCAGATTTTGAAAATATGGCACCACGAGCAGCACCGCAGAACCGACCGTTTTGTAGTTTGACTCTAAACGAAAATCGTGTTTGCTTTTGACGCAATCGGAGATCGCTGTCTGATATCCAACCCAGGTGTCCAAAAGGGTGGTGGTCCGTTCTCTTTAAATCGTCGTTCCAAACTTCTATCTAATTTTCGTTGCTGTAATATCACAAAGATTGTAATTCATTTAGAAAAGCAATTTATTTGCCATTCCATACGGAAGAATCCACTTCACCCTTATTTGTTTGCACAAACAAACTTAGGCTTTAAGCATGGCCGTATGGCTTGATGCACACGAGTGAGTATCTCCAAATCTAACACAAATTCTTTGTTTCTCGAAAGCCATAATTATGCTGGAACAAGGATTAAGGTCATCTCCACGGATAATGCCACCATCTTGCATACATTTGTAATATAGCGTTAGGATTGAGTTTTGCCAAGAAGCGTATTCTTTAATTGCACAATCTCCTATGGAGATAAGGAACGAAATAGTTAATCCTTCTCTACCTTTCTCCTGTGTAAATGTCTGCAACAATTCAAGCGAAAGTTGCTCTTAAAGCCATAAGCGTGTAATGAGGTGCAAAATTGTCTAGTAGTGAAAAATATTTTGATGTGTTCAAATAGTGTTCACACTGAGAGGTTTCTATTTAATGAATTCCCTGGGAATGATACACTTGCATCCGGAACATTACAGCTAAACAGTAAACAGGTACGTATATATCTAACATTTTACTCGGACTGACACAAAAGGACTAAAAGGTCAAGAAATACTTGCAACCTCATCCAGCGAGAGAGTAAGTAATCATGGCTGGAACAGTCATTAAGAAGGGAAGAAGAGGAAGCCCGAAGGTCTCGAAGGATCTTAAGCAAGCAGAGATGCATATAGCAAAGGTGCAATGGATGGAGACCTATATATTTGAGCAACAAGAATTATTAAAAAGCTGTGTGAATTGAACTTGCGTAGTTGGTTGTATTCCTTTGCGAGATTTGAGATGGTATTCTCATGAGTCTTCTGGAAAATGCTCCACACCAAGTGAAACATACTTCTATAACCTTATGTATTATTCAAGTGTGTTTAGCTAAGGCAACAACCACTAGCACTCTTTATCTCCCACCTTAATTGGGAAATTGGGAACACAGATAAAGTTACCCACAAAAGCTTGTTCCTCTTCGCTGAGCAAAAGAAACATTTTCGCTAAGGAAGGCTGTACGGATGTAAACAAATTTGGATAATTGTCCTAATATTAATGAGTGTTGAATTAGCAGCGTTTTTCTAAGGTATACTAGGTTTTGTTACTCGTCCTTCCTTTCTTGTTGCTTTTTTCAGCTTCTATCCGATAAAAATACACATGGAGCTTTTTGTCTAGTACAAAATACTTACATTTAGTGTTTGCAGCAACCTTTAGTCAAATATTTCAGACTTCAACCAGCTGTTATTTTATTTTACCCATCCTTCCATGAACTCGAAATAGAATTTTGAATGTGTCGAGTGTCGACTACGCTTACTAAAAAACTAATGCCAAATCTGGAAACTGAAGCACCTAAATATGTAAAGAGCCATACATACATTTTACAGTTTAATACAGCTTGATAATTCCATTGAAGAATTTTAAAAATGCAGAAGCAATTTAAGAACGAACATAAAACTGGGCTTTAAAGTTTCAATATTCATTCATTTTTAAATACCGACTTGATTTTGAGAGTTAAAAAGCCCAGAATCTTAAAGTTGAATGTATACAAAGCTAACATGATATGTTTTCTTTCACTTATGCCAAAAGTAATATAAAGCCATTGAGCCACACTGCTCCTTAGGGCAAAGAACGAGTTGAAGTAGATTCAGTGTTGTTTATTTCTGCATACTGCATCTGTACAAAGCCCACTACACCAGCATCATAATTCGTTTTCATCTCTGGGAGTTCTGAGCCAACATTACTTTCACTTTTGTGTGGACCAATAACTCAACCTCAACTTTAACTCCTGGGTGATCAAAGCCTTTAGTTTAATTGAAAGGCACACACACATTATATATACTCGTAACAAATTAGTGAGCAAAGCGTATGTGAATGGAGTCTTTGGAGACAGAATCTCATTCAGAAAACTGTGAATGGAGGCGAATCAAACAAAGAGTATGTGAATGACGTAGATGATAATAAGAGAAAAGAATTGTTAAGTGAAAAGGTGGGGTGGTGAAAGTAAAAATGTGTACCAGTCAAAATTGGAGTTTTAGCAGGAATTCTTTCACTTTGTCTAAGAATTGCCTTAGCATATAACGACCTCATTATTTTTTTACATAACTATTTTCATTAATTTCTTTCAACATGCTCCTCTCGTTTCTCTCGCTTCTTAACTCCAGGTGGTTCTATAAATTGTACTACTACATGCACGGAAGAATATATATACTACAAGCATAGGACTGCGGGTTCTGCAACATTCGACTTCTGGCGACAGGAAGATGGGAATAAGGAATTCTTAGGAGAAAGGAGAGAGGTTCGGTCTGGAGGAGATGTAGGAGGTATATGGAAAAAGCACGACACATTTTTACTCAAGGAATAGATTACAGTGATGTCTGCAAGCGTTTGAATACATGGGAACTACACAAAGATTCTTTCATCATAATAGGTACATAATAATAATCCACGAGCTGGCAGAAGAAGAAGGAGAGACTGGGACCAGAATTCTTTTGTTCATGTTTTCCTTTCTCATCTCTTTGGGGATTTAGTCATCACTCACCATATCCCCACATATTATATTTCTGGCGGTGGCTAATCGACTAAACTGCGAGTAAAAATGGGGATCTCTTTCACCAAAGGGTCACGTTTCATCACACCTTCATTCACCTCATTTCCTCGTAATACCTCGAGCAACATACACATGATGATCATTATGAATGTCGTTAAGTTCCTGGGACACATTCTAAAAATGCCTATCAACCCAGACTCTTTGTATTCTGCCATGGAGAAATAATAGCCACCTACACATTATGAAGACTGTGCTTTGATGTCTATCTCCAGGAAAGAACGTGACGTGGTTAAAGGAGAAAGCCACAGTCACTGGAAACTCGTGTACTCTATTCTTGATCCTATCTACCGATTGAAATACCCTTTTGAATTAGACTAACACTTTGACCTACTCTCAGTGTTCATCACAATACTTAAGTGGTCAATCGTGTGAAAGGGTAAGATCGTGGGAACTTCAGACTCCCAAATCGGTGACAAGTTGTGTGTCTATCATTATACTTATGATGGTGCAGCTCAACCCACCTGGCGGAACAAGCTAAACTCCACGCATATTTCTACAACCCGGGCACCACAAGAAGTGGGCATTTCAACATGTCAGAGAGGCACGCAGACACAGCATTCCGGACACGCTGAGGCTCATCCACGGTTGATTTATTGTCGTACTTTTTATTAAAATTTGGAAACCTAAATTTGAAACTCATCCCGTGCCTAAAATCATCTGATCGTAAGTGATTAGGTTGTATAAACTGATTTTCATATTATGCCTTGCCTTAACTGTAATCGACAATCTAATCTAGTAAGTTCTTCTCTATTGCATCAACAGATCGGCAATGGCAGATGTTTCACAGTCGCAGTATTCGGAAAAATCATTCAGCCATGGTGAAATCGTTATGGTTAAGGAGTCCTTTTTTCGCCATAAACTCGCCCTGTACGATGAGGACAACGAGTTTTGGTCAGGAAAGGCGTTTGGAGTTGTTGTCAAGCCTGGGTCGACGATAGTTGTAAGTATTTAAAGTTTGGTTAGTGACGTGACCTAATTCATTTGATTGTGTTTTTATGGGCTAATTTTGTAGACGGAACAGTATATTTTCTGTCAAGAGAGTGGGGAAAGTGGTGAACTACAGTGCATTAAGAACTACGGGGGCGTTCCACTATCCGCAGCTCATCAGACAGAATACACAGATGAAAATGTAATCTGTAAATTAATAGAACCTAATACGTGGTAAGTCTTCTTTATCTTAACTAAAAGATGCCAATTTGACCCAAGTTCTAAATTTACTGTGAATATTTGTTTAGGGCATTTGTCCCAGAAACCTTTATTCAGCGAGCAACGAATGAACATCTAATTGTTTTTGGACTCACCAAAATTCAAGTTAAAGTTGCGTATCTAGAAAGACGCGAGGATGTTGCTAACTCGAGCAAAGGTGTTGCCACAAATGTTTTACTGACAAAGAAGACTCTAGAGGTGCCTTCCGACATGTAAATAGAGAACGAAGTTGCATTTTCGTCTGCTTGTTAATCAAATTTAGAGTTAATATTCTATTGTCTGTAGTAATCTTATTTCTTATTCTGATAGGCAATATAAGGCAAAACAGTAGGCAAGAATTGCGTGAGTGTGATGCTAAAGCAAAGCATATTATGTGTGACAAGATTAGGATTAGATTAACCACAAGACACAACTTTGGACTTACTTGAACAGTTTGTCGCCACTTATCCGCCGCATGTCGAGCGATTTCTAGTTGTCTTTGCCTCTTTAACTGATGTTTTTTGTAGAAAATTTCAATCAGGATTAAAAAGAGGCCACCAAGGATTCCTGTAATCGGAGAAAGGTTGTATGATTACCTGGTGCTTAGAAAAAATAGTCCGGTGTACTTGGGAAATTTTCAGTTATTCAAGAAACCAGAAGTTCACATAATATTATATAGTGAAGCGCTTTATATCCACCCACTCGGATTAAAACGACAGCTGTTCGGACAGAATGACTAATTTCTCGGTGAAAATAAGAAAATGAGCTCTCATTCTTCCTGTTAATTTCAATATCGACATGTGAAACGATACAAGAATATAGAATGAGGGAAAGTGAGGCGAAAAAAGAAAAATTTACAATTCAGATTAGATTTGTGTTCGAAGTTTTCTTGCGTCTTCGGTAGCGCAGAATGAATTCACTTCACTATACATGTGAGAGAATGAAGTTTATGTATTGAAGAGTCACAGTTCACGTATTGTGAATGGAAAGATCTAAATCGCGTAAAATAGATGGATAGTAATGGACTTACCAGCAGCTATGAGATAAAACGCGTCATGCATATTCTCCAGACCCAAAGTGGTAGGAATTTTCTCTTCGGTCTGACACTTTTTGGATCGTTCGTTGGGACCCAGCTCAGGGTTTATTATCCATTTCTTGTCAAGTTCTTCCATAAATCCACCTGTTCATTTCGTGTAAGATCAAACACAAATACATTAACATTCCAATAATGTTCAGATTTAGGGGAAAACTTTTTCCTCCGAATAACAGTAGACTTTTGTATCCATCCATTCCTCTCGTTTCTTGAGATCATAAGGAATATTAGGGATACCTACCTACCTATCGTGCACACACAATTGGCACACCGTATTCAGTATGGTCATTCTACTCGTGGAGAAACTATCGCCCACTTTCCCTTGTCTTCATCAGCACGTATCAGATTTGTAGGTTTGTTTGTTCTGAACTGTGCTTCACTAAGTTAGTACCTTTGGCACACTTTGGTCTTTGGTGTGATCGAGTCTCTCGTCTTTCGCTAATGACAGTGAGAGTCCTTATAGCCTATAGTAAAGTATTAAGTGAAGTAGTTGTGTGAATCCTTGACAGATGAAAAGGTGTATATTCTGTGTGCGCTAAGATGTCTACGAAGAGGAAGAGTGATTGTGTGGGGGAAGTACACATGGGAAATTGATGTACTCATTGGGTCTTGAATTGAAAGTCGTAGTTAGTTCATACAAAAGAGCAAGTAGTTTATCAGTATCATTGAACATGTCCCGTAAATATGTCCAGAGTGAAAATAATAAATCCTCTTAATGTCCTGCCGCATTAAATTGCTAGCAATCTCCAACTATGTTTATTTCTGTGTAGATTACAACTTGATTTTCATTCTTTTCCAAGAATTCCCTAGAACATAATTATATGCTTTATACTGGGGGCAGGCAGACCAACAAAATGCAGACCTCGACGATTCACTCGGTTTGGGGAGGCGATAATGTTCACCGTTTTTAGTTGGACTGTGAATAAAGAGTTATCTTCCACGATAGTGTGCAATTGGAATTCAAGCAGCGTGGAACAAAACTATACAGTATCCCAGATTTAATGAGAAGACACATTCGAATGGGTTTTTGTGACGCATTTGGTATTTATCTACCCGTCTTTCTAAACCATACTTTCATGTTCACTGGTTTTTAGAGGAATTTAACTCCACAAGCGAACTCTCTATGGAATTTATTTGTTGAGTGTACCTATCGAATTAATGGTTATGATCTTTTGTATAAATGGCTAATGATTTTTGGGAGAGATAGGCGAGTTGTTTTAGAGTTATAGAGTTGAAGAATTCGTTTGATTCAAATAGAACCAAAGGTAGGTGATTTATACAAGCATGTGGGATGGGTTAGTCTAAAATTGGGAAGTAGTATTTCGATAGAGAAAGTCTAAAAGTTGGACTATAGTATTCTATTTATTGTGCACCTATGGTCCAGTGTTGAATCTGCAGTGGGAGTCATTAGACATACTTCGAGTAAATGGGATTTTTTTAGACGGTGAGAGTGGAACTTCGATAAGAACTTTTACGTGGGACAAACAAGAAAAACTTACTCTCATGGAATTCAAGGATCGCCAAAGTAACATCATTTGCCCATGGTGAACCTTTCTGCAAACCGATGGCATATCCAGAGCGACCGAAAAGTTCACCAGAAGTCGTCAGCTCGCAGTTTTGAGCAGCTTCATATTGTAATCTTGAGCTGTCCCAAATGAAAGCGTACAGGGTTCTAGGGAAAAGCAAATTGAATCATTACTTTTTATGCGCAATACTATAAACAGTAGGGAGCTAAGTTGAGGAACGATGTACTGCTTTGAGTCCTCCAACTTCACAATGCTTGTTTTATAATCATCATAAGATAATTTTTCCCAAGATCGTCTACCATTCATGAGTTTATGATTTTGACATAACGACAGTGTAATAAAATTCTGAAGATTTAAATTTCAAGATAGTAACGACAAAGGTGAACTCCGTCATGAATGACAGGAAGACATTAAAGGCTTCCTATGGCTCAACTAATGGATTGTGTGTAACACTGAGACACACGGGAAGTTTAATCCCTGCTGAAAGTGTGCTCATCATGCTAATGGCAATCGCAGGAGTAACTTCAGAGAGCATTTTTTTCATCTTAGGAATCGACTATTTCCTTCTGTAGACAAACTTCATCTCCAGTAAAAACATCTGAGAGGTTGCAACGGGGAAAGGATCTCTTAACCAAATGAGACACTGGCGTGAATTGTTTGCTTTCCTTTCTCTCTCCGGTGTAATTTTGTGTCCTTCAAAGTTCATATATTTTGCAGAGCTAGAAGGCTGGCTATATAGTGACGATAATTCACGGGGCTTCTTCATTAATGGGTACACACAGTGTTATATACGGACTTGGCTCTAAACGGTACTCTTGGCTAAGGCCAAATGGGTCGTTTGTGTTTTTGTTTCTCATCCTAAAACTGAAAACACTGGACACGAAGTAGATACTTGGCTCATAAAAATTTCATTAGCGAGCAATCGCAATCAAAAACTCCTTCAAAAATGTGTGTCAGAGAAAGTCCGTCCACAATCTTGCGAGAATCGGTGAATTGGTGTTCCCACGGACAGAAAACCATTACTGAACCCAGAAAGTAATCTACCGTAACAGTAAGTACGGTCACCCTGCGACGAACCTTTTTAGATGTTGGTGGAACTTTCTCTCGCCATGATGTGCTCTACTTCTCTCTACCGAACACTCCACATATTTAAGGATCAAGGGTATGAACACAAGTTAAGCCTACACGACAAAGAATTGTCGTAATCTACGCTGCTAGAAATGATTTACTGTGGTTTTATGCATGCAAGCAAAATCTCATGGAGCACTGGAGTATATCTGTATAACATGCGTTACTCTGTACCACATAAATTAGATTGGTAGGTTTATGTTTGTGCCTCTGCGTAGTTGTTAACACTTGACGGCCCAGCTTTTCTTACGACCACCTAAAACAGTCAACTTCATTGGTTTAAGGAAGACTAGACTGAGTAGAGAAAGTAGACACAGGTTTCCTTTATATCTTGTCATTAATTGCATTCTTTAAGCACTCCGTAAAAATACAAGTGAGTTACTAAGACACGCTCAGTTGGGTGTGTAACAAGATGAACGTTGGGGAATTACGAGGAGCTGGTGGGTATCCTTAAATCTAAAAATTACCATGTCAGTTGCGTAAGTGCAAAAGGGAGTATGGAAATAATCGGATTCTTCTGTGAGACGACGACAACTTTAATAAAACTCTGTCTTTATTGGACAGCTGAATTTGGAGAAAGGTTCTTTCCTCTCTTCTCGTATGAATGACGTTAAGCAAGAAGCAGAGCTTTGTACATGAAAGAGAGACTCAACAAAGGACGCCTCTTATTATTCGCTAGTAGCTTGGTAGTGTGTTATTATGCTAGCTGGTTTCTCACAACCGAGGAGAAAGATTATGCAGAAAGATATTAAAACAAAACATGCTGCGGTAATGAGATTGTGAGATGCGATTTAACGCCTGACTTGTTGTAATCGGGCACACTGCTTTGAAATTTCTATTCACACCGAAATCTCTCTTTCATATTGTGCACAAAAGGAAGAGAGGCGAATTCTGGACTCAGGTTAAATTACTTCGTTTAGTGTAGCACAAAACGAGGGTAGCTTCGTGGAATCTGGGGAGTCAAAAATTACTCTGTGTAATCTCCTAGATGATGTGCACACTGCAATCCTATGAAGGCATTATCGGGTAAATCTGTATTAAGAATTCATGCCAAGTTGTTCAGGCTAAGGTTACCAGGACCAGTCTACCCCCAAAGTGTACTCGTGTTAGAATTTAAAGACCTCGCTTAACTCATTTCGTGCTGGGTGTATGAATTAGACTTGTGTGTGTGTTAATTTCGTGGCTGGAGAAAGGGGAAAATTACTGTGACGATGGACAATAAGAATCTCCTGCGATTCTTTGGCAGAGCTTGCGTATTTTTCCGGAGAAATTTGCAACCGGGGAGATTAAGATGCAAGTTGTGAGGGGATAATGAGGGAGAAAGCGGTGGATGAAATTTGGTGAGTATTTGAGTGGATAAATGGAAAATGTTAAGAGTGGGATTACATGGAAGTGAGAACGCGAAGGCATGCGATTAATGCAGAATGGTAGAGGAAGGATAGAATAAAGTAAATACCCGGCTTTAACTGCATCAATTGCTTCTTGAGCCGTGTCATAATTTCGTCGTTCCATGACACGATACATATTGGAGAGTTCAACCTGACGTCGGAAGTACATATCCACGGCAGAGCCCTTCACGGTTGAATAGTTAATGTTGTCTGCAGGGTTCCTCAGCTGAAATCAAAGGGCGTGTAAAATATAGTGGGGCATGATCATTAATTACAGGAGCGATAAGGCTGACTGAGTCTGTGAAGTTCACCCAGCCAGAATACTTACTCGGTTGTCATGAATTCCTGAAAAGATAGTTTTCGGGCGATCCAACACAAGAAATGCGGCCAAATTAGCTGTGTACGAGGCTACGATGATCATTGCAAATCCAGCCCAGACTATTCCGAGTACGCGAGCTGCGAAGCTACGGGGTGTTCCTGAATAAAGACATGGAGAGACGTCCTTGGTAATGGAATATTTAGAGGTGACTTCAAGTGTCAACGTACCTTCTCCGATGCCACTGTTGAGGAGGACACCCCAGGCAAACCAAATGGCTGATGAAAGATTCAGAGCGTCCTCTTCGGTTCCTTCCATGTTCGCAAGACGATAGCGTCCGAAAGGGGAGAATCTATCGAGCAGGTACAACGCCAGGGCAACAACGTGGACAGAAACCATGACCAAGATCCACAGTGACTTCCGAAATGGCTGAAGAAATGATCCGAATTTTGGTTCTTTCTCTCTCTGCACAAAGAGCATTGGGCATTAGGAGACGGGATTAATCCCATAAATACATAAATAGACGTATCATACTCGTTTCACTAGGATGGTTATCCCTTGGTACTTAAAAGGCTTGCTGAACTCAATCACTTGCGCTCGCTCTGGATTGATAGTTAATGGAGCTACAATCATATCTGCCCGTTCCCCCACCAGCTCGCCTATCAACCCCGTCCACTCCTTTTTCGCTGCACACATAAACCGTACATGAGTGGCAACGACACACTTCTCAGCTTTCAAAGGTAATAGGGTTGTAAAACAGCGAACCTGTTCCATTCTTCTGGACACTATTTCCAAACTGTCCGTCTGGGGAGAGAGCCAAAGTCGCTGTAAAGTTCATCTTGGCCTTCAACTGCTGCAGCAGATCGATGCAGTACCCTCTGCAGCAGTACATCAGAATCCCTGTGAGAGTTGAAACAGCAGCACAGAGTTACGGAAATGAACTTTCCGACAAATCACACGAATTGTTGTTACCTTCCCCCGTGGTATTAAAGTGATGGCAGGGTAGTTCCTCATTGAGCCGGCATTCACTGGCCGATTCAACTTTCCTTACAAAGACAAACGGAGTTTCTTCAATAGTGAGTACGTTAAGGTGAGTTGGAATCTCAATCCCAGGTGGTTTAGTTTTCGACCCTCCTCCCCACATTATGGCACTGTCGTTAATTTGCAAATGCATCGCTCGTTTTTCCTGTGAAGATTCAGAATTCAAAGTTAGTTGTTCGGAGAGGAGAATCGTAAGCTAAGTTCAGAGGAATGTGGTTCGTACTGGAGAATACAAATATTTTCCTACGGGGAGCAGTTCATCTCCAGTATTTCTGTTCAGTGGGTGCACATTTATTACGTCGTATTCGGCATTCATTCGATCTCCGCTTTCGTCAAATGATACTTTGCCTGTTTCCCCAGCCACTAGTTCTTGCTTTTTGATGTATCTAACAACAAAATCATCTCTTTCTCTTGTTGTTTCATCTTCCGAATAAATCTGGAATATCCCAATGGCGATAGAAATAAAAGTAAATCTCACTCGAAAAGTTTCTTCCCAGTTTCCCAGGTGGTCCCTGAAGTATTACATTCTCTTGGAGCTTCATGAATCGTTTCTATCTGACTCATCTCTTTTAGAGCAGCTGCCAGCACGCGTCTAATATTTTTAGGAACGAATTGCACAGCAGTTCATTTGAGAGTTGAATTTTAAAGCATTTTAAAAGTATTCTTTAGGTCTGAAGAAAGAATACTCACAGGCTATCCATTATGTGAGCCGTTTCGTTTCCTGCATTCAGAAGCTTAAGACCAAAGGCTCCTTGGGGAATGTAGGGAGAACTTAAAAGCTGCTCCGTTAAAATCCATACGTGGCCTTTTCCGGTTAGGTTCAGAGAATTCGCGGCGTCGAATATTTCTCTGGAATCATCGTGGCTGAAAGAAAAGAAAGTAGCCAGTAGTCAGCGAATGTCTTCGGTAGGAACAAGTTACACGGACACTACCCCCGAGTACCTTGCATAAAGAAGGTACACCCTGGCCTGGGCGTTTCGTAATTCAGCCAATTTAAGTCGGTAGTTATCACTATGACCTCCAGGCTCCAGTTCTATCACCATTTCGATCTAAATTCAGTTAACAAATGTTGTCGATTAAAAATTCATATGGGCCCACAAAAGGCGGATTCAATTTTATACTACGTGAATACTAAGGCTACCTTAATTTCCATGTCGTCTTCAAGATTTTGTGCATTCGTTTGGAACCTTCCAAGAACAGATCTTCCATCGGTATCGGAAGAATGGACAAAGATAACCTTTTCATATTTAAAATGCTTGAGCATTTCTACCCATACGTCTGCTTGATGGGAATAAGGTGGAACGGTGCGAAGGAATGAGACGTGAATATTCTGTGTGGTACATTGAAACATTAATCACATTTTATCCACAACACATGTTTACAAATAAATACCTTATCAGAGAATGCAGAATCTCGCGAAGAAATTCCAATGACTGGAATATGGTAAAATCCAGAGGTGTAGGACACTGCGGCAGGCGATAGATCCACTTTTGGTGAATGAGACACGACGACAGCGTAAACCTAAGGAAGGATATAGTTACGGATGGTGTTGGCAATTAATAAAGATACAAATGGTAACAGGGACTTCACTTGTTTCTCAATGAGTCCATTGCAAACTCGAATAGCTGTGCGAATAGGATTGGTGTCCATTATTATCGGAGTAGCGACCAGATTGACTCCTCTTTGTACATATTGGGGATTTAAGTTAAGGTGCTGCGTGACACAAAGGAGAAAGCCATGTGAGTGTTTCCTCAGTGACACAGCCAATTGAATGAATGTAAATGGAGTTCTAAAAATAGAAAACGTTTTATTACCGTAACTATAATTTCTGTGAAATTAGCGAGGGACTCCTCGTTTGAGAGGACACCGCCGATTTGATACACTTGAGGATTATTCTTTACAAATTCATTGGGAGTATGAAAATTATTGTTGTTATTATTGTTACTGGCTGTGGTCTCACTAGCGATGCCGACGTAAACAAGAAAGAAAAGCCAAAAAATCAACAACCCGTTGACCACTGGTAAGGCTCTCATGATGACAAAGTTGTAAGGTCTCTACTGGTTAATCGCGGAGATGAAATGAGAGGAGAAAGTGTAGGGAGAAAGTGCGAAGGAAGTCGTACGTAGGTAGGCAGGGAGGATCAGTTACACGATAAATGAAAAAGTTTCATCTTCTCAAATAGTGATGAATTCTTTTCAATCTTCATGGTGTTTGAGAGAGAGAGAGAGTGTATGTGTGTATGTGTGTGAAAGGGTCGAAAGAAAAGGAGGCAGAGTGGATGTTGTTGAAGTCGTTGTGTATGTTTCAAAGTCTGAGGAGAGAGAAGTTCACAACTTCATTTCTTTTATTACTTCTTCGGCTAAGTTGAGAGGAATAGAAAGTTGTCTGGTAAATCCGGAGAAATTTGAAATGGATGAGTTAATGAGGAGAAACCAAAGCGTTTTTTCTCGCTTTCACTTTCCCTTTTCGTAGTCCTAAAACTATTTAGCCATTGTAACTTTTCGTGAGTAGAAAAAAGCTGTGACAAGGACGGAAAGACTTGAATGAGAATATATTGCTTTGACTAAGAGTGGAACGTGAGACGCTAACTTGGGTTTCTCAGAGAAGGTGATGGTGTACGGTGTACGTGTGTGTGTATATTATACAACTTCAAGGCTCTATTTTGATACAAATACTTTCAGTACTCCTCACGGAACGAGTTGACTGGGTAGAGAAAGAGCTTCAGACATGATTAAAACAAGGACACAGTAGGGATGGAGGTGGTGCTGGTGGTGGGGGTACTACTAGTACGTAGGACCTATTAGGAGTGTATATACACAACGTGGTGGTGGTGGTGGAAGTACAAGAGTCACAAAACTGTACTGGGATTTAAGGATCAGGTTCAAGTCTTTTTAGGAGATTCGTATGTGACGTCGAGAGTGTAAGGATCGGTCGCAGATTTGGCTACCCAGAGAAAATCTTTCGTGGAGACGAACTTTCCCTCGGAGATAGACGGGAAATTGTAAAGCATCTTCCCTCACTCGGATCGACAGCATCCACAACCACTGTCTCCTACTTTCACCAAGCCAAATAACTTTCGCAAGTTTACCAGCCACTCCGGATACACTTGTTTCGACTGCTCCACAATAAGAACGATGGATGAGAGATGGGTCGTGTGACGTGGGGAACCTCCCTAGACTCCAGTCCTTATTTTAGCGGAGCACTTTCTCGATCAATATCTTTGTTCAGATCAACTTCAAAGGCTTAAGTAGTTCCAGATAGTCTAGTTATCAATTGTTGTTATTATGGGCTGCTTAGATTGGTACAACTTCAATAGGACAGACTAAAGGTAGGTGGCAGGCTGAGGAAGTCAAACAGTAGTAATTTCTTGGAGGCTGTCTTTTATACATCCACTTCTAGGATAATAGTTAACCCAGATAACTTTTATGTGTAACTACAAATGATGGTAATGGCCTTAAGTAGTAGACATGCTTTGTGGGATCAGAAACTTACAGTTTAGAAAGTTAGTTAGATGAGTAAGCTCGTGTGGTTTGCTAGTTTGTAATGTTTGCTACGTTCTACATATACATTATATGTATATGTACATATGGAAGAATGAATCTTCCTGAACACCGAGAACTAATTGAGGAAACCACTCTGCTGCAAATTACATGATGGGAATGGCACAGGTTCATTCTCATAAAAAATGAAGTAAAGGACTGGAGGAGAAAGAAAATGTTATATTGTCGTAGATAGAACGCTTTAAACGAGAACAGATTGGTTGGCCTATCTCCAAGCAATCAGACATACACACAAGTTGTGTTCAACTCAAACTGATTTGTGTTTCAAAATTACAACTGACGTGGAGATTTTTAGCTACATGTATAACAGGTCTGAAGTAATAGCCACTGGATAGTCAGTGTAGGTCATGAATGACTATTCCCAGAATTAAACTTTTAGAGTTTAATGTATCATGGAACATCCCATTTCCCGTCGTAGCTGTCCTAACGATAAAGTAAAAATATGGGTCTCGAAGAAAGGTAGATATTTCATGGGAATCCTTGCTACAAAAGATATCTGAAGATTCAGTCGGAGAATAGAAGACAAGGCAGTGCAGTAGATTATATTAAATTGTTAAAATAATGTTCAAAGGGAGAGCAAAGCCGTCTAGAAAATATCTCTCCAGCAGTCACTCGTGCAGGAATCATTACTTAAGAAGCTGTATTCTTCTTTGTAGGTAGCCTGGAGTCTCCTCCATGAACTCTCTTCGTACGGACGGACAATGGATTTTTAACGAAATCAGCCTTTGCAACGCTTCCAACTGTAAAAAGGAGAAACCTTCGGAGGCTTCTCCACACTTTCTCCAGCAGATGATGCATCTGTTGGCAACTTTTTTCCTCGGGTGCTGTGACTACTCCGTGCAGGCCTTTCGTTAACTGTGCTTTAGTAAGGTTTGTCAATCAATGTGAAATACAGTTTGATTCGATCCTAATTGTTAATAGCGTTAGTGTGCATGAAATTACGTAGTAAATTTCATTAAATTCAGAAGTTCTATTGGAATATATAACCCTTTAAATTGAACTATAATCAAGGTATTTGTTTAGTGAAAGCTAATCGTGTCTCAGATGGAATTATTACCGAATGCAATAAATAGATAAAATGCACTCTTTTTCTTATTTAGTGGATACTAAGACATTTTATAATATTTTAAACCACAAAATACAGCACTTCCATAATTTGTAAATTTTGTGGCACACAATAAAGTTCATCCAACCAGAGCAGAGCTTTAAGCAACCAACCAGCAATTTAAGGCAGGCCGGACACATGAGATATGAACTGTTCATTTGGCAATGTGAGAAACTTTGTAGCTTTAAAAACCATGCAGCGTTAGTGTTGCACCCAAGGTGGCAATTTTTCTACATTCGTCGCCTGAAGTTTCTTTTTTAAAGCAGCTATGAATTTATCCTACTTTGTTAGTTCTGTAAATGATGGGTGCCAAAGAAAGGAAGTATGACACGATGACGACATTGAGAAGAATGGTAGTCAATATTCGATGAACCGAAACTGGCAATTGCAAAATGGAGCTGAACTGGAACTACTGGAGATATCAACTTTTATAAGTAGAGTGTACATATACATAGAGAAAGGTGGTGTATGTAGTATGGATTATTAGTGAGTGTTGTTTGTTTCTTTCACGGCTTGAACTTAAAGTCTGCAAGGGGCTTATGGCCACTTAAATTATGTTTTATCTTACGCTACATCTGTTTGATGAGCCACGGAATAATTTATGCTTTATTGGTAGAAGACCTTCGTGTTGTTTCTAAATATCAATCGAACTTTTCTCCATTGTGCACTACTTTGTTGCTTATCTTGTTCTTGAAGAATCGACACTTCAGCTATAATATTTTTCTGTCTCATATAAGAAGCTAAAGCACCTAGCCTAATATACCATTTTATTGATTATTTATCAAATATACGATATAGCGATTTCATTATTTGACACCACCATCAGCTATACTGAAAGGATTAATGTAGAGTTCATTTGTATTCGGGTTGGAGAAGAAAGGGAGAAATATTTCCAACTTTTAGCTCAACTGTGTGACAAATTTTAATCAATAAGCTTTAAGCAACGATACATATGAACGTCGTAGAAAGGGTTTCAGAGTTCTATTTTAAGTTTACCCTGGAATCTACAAGTAGGAATCCAGTCATTCTAAAAGAGCATAAATGAATTTAACCAAGCACCCAGTGTGTTGATAAATGTTAATAACTTTCTTTAAAATAAAGAATTGATTAAAAGGTTTGAATAGACTTAATTTTGTAGATTAAACATTTTAATGCTCTGCTAATGAACTCAATTTCCGAGCAGCTATCCAAGAGTCAAGTCATTAGTGGATGATTTGAATGCGAACAAGCTGTAATTTGGGATGTAGCTGTTGGTTTAGCATATTTCTGTGTGCAAATAATATCGATGTGGACACATACGCGAGATGTGAAATATGGATGACATCATTTGGTATGTATTAGGACAGCGGAAGTGGTCATAGCCATCGTAGAAGTAGCTATGACTTTGAAAGCTACTGGTAGTAAGTAGTAGGTCTGTTAATATGTTTGTTTGTATAATAGCAGTATCGCAGGTAGGGGCAACACTATCTGCTCAACCATATTCGTGATGCATACGAGTTAAGCGTTTTCGATAAGAAGAAAACGAGACACCACAGAGAATTAAAGAAAGGCTTTCTTCTCCATTTGGAATATTGGACGAGCACTTATGCTTCTATCTTGTTCTGGTGTAAAGTTCTACTTTCTCTGGCCTTGTCATTACAATTGTGGCTCTTTCTTGGAGGTGAAAGGCAGCATTACCACAGCCGGGGTATGCCACATCTACACACTCAGTTTTTATGCGCCGTTTAGTTAACTTCACACTTTGGTAAGCCTTAATCAATGTAATGAGTGGTTATACAGGCGACTAGAACGATTCTCCGACATTCTTGTCCTTCCAAGACGTGTCATTTTCCGTTGACATGCCAAAGCAGCAGCATTACCTCTCTTCATAAGTAATAAATAATCGTGAAACTGCTTGTGGAATAGGGAAACCTCGCTGTGGAATGAATCTTTCTCCAACGTGAGGTTTTGAAGAAGTACAGAATATAATTCTTTAGTTGAGAGGCAATTATTTTTAGGAATAACTATTAGAAGTAGGAACTTCTAATTAAATTCATCAACTCGGTGTCTTGCTGTAATAGAAGTGATGTGTCGTTATGTATGTGAAATGTGAAAACTCAAGATTTAAGAAATAAGCGTCCACTGGTTTCAACAATGATACCATTCTTGTTGGCATTGGGATGCCTTACTGGCATCCAAAAGAATTGCCCTAACCCGACTCCAATCATGAACTGTAAGTTGAATACGTTTAAAGTTTAATACATTCGTTTAGTTTATCAATGTCAGACATTATACAGTGTCATTTCGAAAAATAGTTGCAAAGCCCTCTTAGTAACTATGATTAGTTTTTATAATGCATAAAAGAGCAGAAAATTATTTCTTCTCGTATAATTTAAGGCGTAGAAACTTGTATACCTAATAACTCGAAATTTTGATAACATGGCAGACCAACTGAAGCACATTTGGGCCCCTACAAATCCATTTCTTGCGAAGAATTACGAGAATGGTTCCTGGGTGACGTCAGACATGGGACCGGATATGAGAAGTTTGGTCGGGAAAACTTTACGAGTCGCCATGGTCAATGTAATTCAGCTATAGACACTTTTCTCATTTACGCACTTCCTTGAAGATGAGATTTCATAATACTGTCTTTTAATCAGGAAACGCCATTCGTTACGGACAGCATAGCAGGCAACAACAGCTTTGTTGGAGTTGCTCGGACGATTCTTGGGGTGTTTCGAGAAACCTTAGGATTCGATTGGGAACTGGTGTTTCCCCCTGACAACTGTGTCGGATATGTCGATGAAAATGGAAATGCAACTGGAGTAATGAAATTATTACTGGAAGATGTGAGTAAAACTTCATCATGCAGACTGATGACTTAACACGATGAATAATGTGAGGATTTGGATCTCCGACTTTTGATTATAGAAAGCTGACATAGCATTGACGTACATGAGCGTTATCCACGGCAGAAGCGAATACGTGAACTTTTCATTTCCGTTTGGAGAAGAGCAATGGCATATCATGATGAGTCGACCTCGAGAAACAACAGACGGAGATGGTTTAGTAGCACCATTTCAAACTGAAGTGACTTTTATTAAAAATCTCATAATACTTAACGGACATCTAGATTAACAAGGTGATGCGTGTGTTTGTTATAATTAGGTATGGTATTGTCTCATGATTTCGCTTCTCCTTATGGGACCTGTTTGCTGGACACTGATCAAAATAAGATGTTGGCTGTGCAAAGGACATCCAACCTTGGCTGCTCCTTATACTATGGGGCAATGTGTATGGTTTGTATACGGGGCTTTAATGAAACAAGGATCGGTCTTGAAACCAATAGCAGGTGAGACGGACAGGAAATATGCTACTGTTTACTGTAGATAAAGCTTTGAAATTAACTAAACTTTCCGTAAGATTCAACTCGGATATTGTTTGCGACTTGGTGGATATTCGTGACTATATTGACGGCTTTCTACACTGCTAATCTTACTGCTTATCTCACGTTGTCCAAGATTCCAATTCCTTACGATGACTTGACAAAGATTGGATACAGAACCTACTGGATTGCTCGTAAGGGAGATACCATTGAAGCCATTGCCCGGGCTGGGAACACCAACAGTTCTTTTGGAAAAGTAAGCTATTCTTCGAATTCTTTTTGCTTATTGATGACTAGATTCGTCTGAATATTTATTGTTTAATATCTTCTAAAAGACGGGAGAGTGGTATCCCGATTTCTACAAAGTCCGATACAAATATGAATCGTATGGATTGTTTATGGAAGACTACCCGGCTATCATTGAAAAAGTCCGCAGGAACAGTAAGGGCCTCTGAGAAATTATGTTAATATCAATGTTAAGAATAAGCATAACCCCGAGTGATGAAATGTATAGAGTATCTTCTTCTGGATGAAAAGAGTCGAATTGAGAGGATCATTTACAGGGATTTCCGATATCAGTCATCTAAGCATACGCCTCTCCATAAGCGGTGCGCATTCATCATGTCACGGAAACCGATTTTACGAATACCATATGGAATGGCATTCCCTATAAATTCCACCCTCAAACGGATATTTGATCCTGTGTAAGATTTCCTTTCTTGTTTAATCGTTATTGGTAGTCTCGAAAAGAGGAGCTGACACCATTTATTTTTATTTTCTAGAATGGATAAACTAAGCAAGGCAGGATTGTTCGACTATTGGAAACGGAAAGACTTGCCTTCTCGAGATCCCTGCTCAGCAGACTCTGATTTCCGTGAGAGACAACTTCGAAACGGTGACTTGGAATCCACATACATTCTGTGTGGTACTGGATATACACTGGGATTCATTTCATTCATATGCGAATGCTTACACAAGTTCATCTTCAACAGAAAGAGTAAGTGTAGTTTCTCATTGCTCCACTGTTCATTGACAACCAATACAAGCTCTAATGACTCATCTGAATGTGTAAATTTAGTGGCAGGACAACTTGTTCCATCTGAGAAACCGGTTGGATTTTACAAAGGAAACTTATCTGTACCTGGTGCTCCTACATTCTTTGACACGGATAAGTTCCTGAAAAATATTAATGGCCGGGATTACATGGTAATGAAAACACCGGATGGACGGACTCGCCTCGTACCCAAACAAGATGGGTTACAGGCACTTCAACCTGTGTATAATCCACCGCCTCCGATATCGTATGGGTACATGTCATAAGCAAAATTATGACTCTTTGAAGTATCGAAATCCTTTTCACACTTTACACGAATTTCAAAATACCGAATTAAGCAAGTCTTACTGAGCATTATAGTTAAATATACAAACTAAATACGTAAGTATGCATACATGTATGTTCTATGTGATAAATTAATCAATTGTGATAAATTAAGGAAATGTATTGTACCTGCGCGTACACTATAATTGTATAGTGTATAGGAAATTCTTTGCTTGTTTTTTTTCAAAAATTTTAGGATACAAAATCGGAAAGGAAGAGTTTTGAGAATGCTGCATAAGCAAATTAGTATATCAAGAGCTTAATGTAAACAACTATAATGTTAGAGTTAGAAGAAGCCTATTTATACGTGGACTGTTGGTTTGACGTGCTACTCGTTTTATTTTTGCAATTATTTTGCTCTTTCAAAGAACGTGTTGTCCAGGAACTCGCAGAGTTTTGCTAAAAAGCTTCTCTCTCTCTCAGCACGAGTTGGTGCAGAATTGAAGTCTCTCGTTCTCTTTTCACAAATCACTGGCAAATGGTTTTCCTGGTTTTCCAATTGAATTGTCGTTTACAAAATACGAAATGTGTAGCTTTAGTATAAATTTAGAGTAACAACGAGCTGAACAGGAAGCTTGTAGGTATTCCCTGAAGTGCTGTGTACATCACGATTTCATATCAACAGATGAGGATGTAATAATATCACGTAATCTGTCGTGTCAATCTGAACAAATGGTGGGGTAACATGTCGTAATTTATACTTCAATGCTTCATACCTCTTATTATAAATTAATACGTAACTGGATGTATTCTATGGAAATTTAATAAATACAACTTTATTGCACGTAGAGGAAATTTCAGTAGTTTCAATTTTACAGGCTCTATTAATGTTGTAAGCGTAACATTAAGGGCTGACAATATTCTCAATAATCCTATCGTTGGAATTTGAATTCATCTCATTCATTTGTTTCTCTTTTAAAAGCAATTTTGGGACTTCAATTTTAAGTTATTAGTGTGGAATTATTCGTGAAATGTGTGTCAGCAAAGCATATCCAACTTTAATTGTCATGGGATATTTATTGGCATTGGTAAATGCCAAGTTCCCAACGAACTATCCACCCCCTAAAATTACCCTCGTTGGCCCAAACTTGGAAAGAGCAATGTACGGTGGGAATAATTTAAATGGGCTTGGTCAAGCTAATCTTACGTTTTCAAATAGTTCAATGTATGTAGTCCCATTGACAATTAATGATTTAACAATTAAGTGCACTGCACCGTACCCAGTGTTCTGGAACTTGGTGGATTCCAACGTAAGAGATCGGAGTTCTTTGAATATGCGAATTTTAATATTTTGCAACCGTATTGAAGATGTAAACCTGTTTCGTAGGTGAAGTCGGAGATTCTGTCAAACGCTATTGTAAGCACATCTAGATCATCGACAGATATCTTTGACTCGTCGACTTTTAACTACACCTCAACATTGTTTCTCATATCGTACGGGCATCCTCAAAAGTTAACGGGGAATTACACGTGTGAAAGTACTTCCTATCATAAAAGCCAAAGCAGTGTCTTCATTTATTGGCAAGGTAACGAAGGCCAATGATGTAGAGGAATTCTTAATAAAAATTTGAAAATATTTGGATTTTTCTACAAATAGGGACAAATACACTGGTAAACAGTTTGGAGACCATTTCTGTGTACGCAGATGGTAATCCAATTATTTTACCTTGTGGAGTTAGTAATCCGTTTCACAGCAACCCTTCTTTGACGCTTGAATCTTCTAGTGGAGGCGTGAGTTAATTATATTGTAGATAGTGACTTCAAATATCATTCTACTTTTATTCTACGTCTACTCTGTCTTTTAGGGAAAATCAATCCAGCTCACGCTAAACGACTCAATATCTTACACAAAAACTAAAGGATTTATTCTGGACAATCTTCCAAGTCCTATTGGACAATATAGATGCGTGATATCTACGGATGACTATGTTATCGTCAAAGTCAAAGCTGCGAAGGGTATAGTTTCGAATTTATGTAAGCTTTGAGACAATCCCATGAATTTGGTATGTTTCACTATTGATTCAGATAAGAAAAAGAAGATAACCAACTCAACTGCAACGTTCACATACAAAGAAGATACTAATGAATTTGTTTGCTGTTCGGGATCTAACAGGCCTCCCAGCATAATCCTGTTCCACTGTGAACACGCCATTACTTGTCAGATAAGAGAGCATACGATTCTTCCGGTACTTACGATAATGTGTAGCATGTTTGCATGTTAATTTAAAATGGCTGAACGATTTTTGTTGTTTTCAAAAAAGCTTCACTACATAATATCAAGAAATAAGAAGAAAGGAAACTGTGCGTTTCGAAAAGTCCAGTTCATGCATTCTACAATCGCTCGTTGTAGTGGAGATGGAATTGATGAGTACAAGGAGTACATAGCTCCACTTAAGGAAACTTGGGAAGGCGCTGTTGGCTTTAGTCCTTGTGAGATTTACGTTGAAATGTTATCGATGTTTTGTAAAAGTATCGCCAGCTTAAATACTTTAATTGATTATGACAGATTTCAAGTGGGAAGAGATAGACCCACAGGAAATGTTTTATGTCACTGTGAATTCTGCACGGTCTCCAGTTCCATATTATATGCACCGACGACCTAAACCGCAACCTGATCCTAAGATTATTGTTCCGCCGATTTATGCGAAACAAACCATCACTGCGGATTGTTCAACGTCTGGTTATTATTTTTCTACTGGAGTCAAATGGGCGACTAAATGGAAAAATGGGTCACTCATTCCGTACTTAGGTAGCAGTGGAGCTACTATACTTTGATGACATTCTTATTTTGCTAACTTGAACTACTGTGCTTTATTTGTAGACAATGCTAGCAATGATCCACCACCGAACGAAATGTATATCCTACGTAGTTACGGACCACAGAAGGTCATGTACAGCGGTATAGCTAATGCTGAGATGGAAGCGTTGGTTTGTTTCGCTCCAGTGTGGAACTCATCTCTGTGGGCTCTAAAGACGCACTACTTGTATGTTAATGGTAAGAAAGTTCGATAATATTCCTAGAAATGGAAATTCATGATAAAGTGTTTATAGAAACTGTTGCGCCAACCCTTCTCCCCTCTGATGAAATGACAGCGCAGACATGGTACCTAAATGACACCAAACAAAGTATTGAATGTGAAGCATCGGGAGTTCCAACTCCCAAAATCGTTTGGCTCAAAGGAACACACGTAAGAAGATTCATGCTTGAAATTGTGAGTCGAAGTAATTTAATACTTTGTTATTTATATATTTATGTAATGCAATCAGGTGTTGAGTAACAATTCGCACAACATGCATATCTTTGAGACTTTCGGATCGGGTAATGTTACAAAGACAAATTCTTCGCTAAAGTCTGTTTTAACTGTCAGCAGAGTATCTCATTTCACTTCTGTAAGTGTTTTGTTTTGAGATAATAATGCAAAGATTAAGTTTCCTCGGGTTAAATTGATTGTTTCCCGTGTAGGGAGAATTTATTTGTCAAGTTAGAAACTTCGGAGGCTCAGTTTTCAAGAAATTTACCATTTCTGTCATAGGTATTGAAATTATGGCTATTGACTCAATGTACATTATTTATAACACGTCTGTCTGCTCATTAATTCCTTTTTCTCCACAATTACAGAACGGAAACACTGGGGATCAACAATAATGATTGTTATATCGTTCGTTATTATTTCTGCTTTGCTCGGAGTTGCAATTTATTTCGTTTCAAGAATGAGAAAATTTTCTGACCCGGTGATTAACGCTAATCCTCAGCGATTGAATGATACAGATAATAGTGAAAGTCCTATCGGAATTGAGACAGACATTTGCAATTCTTCTTACGACAACGGAAGAATGACGAACCAATTAGTAAATGTTTGATAAAACTAAAATATTGTGAGTGGGAGTATAAAGGTGTATTTTAATGAATGCTTGAAACCAATAACAAAGTGTGTACGCTGGATTTAAGGATAAAATTATTCTTGAAATTTTAAGAATTGTATTACTATGTATCAAGAGATAAAAACAAAAACTTAATACTTAAAGATTGTTAAAGATATTTGATCGTATTAGTGAAGTAGCATTAACATTAACTATCAGTGGATAGCTGGTTAAGAGTAAAATAAATTGTTCTAAATTTTCGTTTTAGGTTTCAGGATATCCAAAATTTGTCTGTAAATAAGTTTGTCAGCATCCTTTGCGAATAGGAAATCAATGTGTGAGAACTTAGGATAATTAACTTCGTAAGAACCAATAAGATTAGGCAGGTCTTTGGCTAATCTCCGAATCCCCTGTAGAAAGTAGAGAATAAAAATCACACGATTCCAGACATCCAGACTCTCATGTCATAAAATAGCTGTTAGTGAGTTGAGCTTCAATACCTTTGGGTCACATAAGACATCATCATTTGCCCAAAATATTGCCACAGGGGTTGTAACTTTCTGGAGGTCATAATCCGGTGGTTTTGTGGAAGAATACTTCATCATATTTTGTATGATTCCATAATCGTATTGACGGAATTTGGCTGAACTCACAGATTGTAAGTAATGAATTCCAGATTTGGTTGAGCACGTTTGTGGGGTGTGCGCAAGAATGACAGGTAATTGAGTCTACATACGACTTTTCGTTAGTATTCTTCGACTGGAGTAAAACGCATGTGACAGACATATGAATTCTTACCTGATTCATTTGTAATGGATTTGATCCACCAACCACGTACATTATGTTTTCGCATATGCCAGAAGAAAATGAATCTTCTTGACACGCTGACGCACCAAACTTGTGTAAGTATTTCAAAATAAATTCCGGAAGGATTTCTCCATTACCGAGTATGTCATAAATGAACTGGAATTAACCATAAATAATTTCTCGTATGAAAAAGCCTCCTCGTCCTCTCCGTTGCTTTTTACTTTGTGAGAAGGATGGATTATTACCTTTTCAATGGTACTGAACGGAGCCAAGTATCGTAATGGACTTTTCATGTCTTCCATGTAAACTGCAGGACCCAATGCAACCATTTTCTTTATTTTTCTGTTGTATTCTGGCTGAAGGGACATGGCGACAAAAAACGATGTTGTGCCCATCGAATGACCTATGTAATCTAATTTTTCCTCTCCTGTTAGCTTCAGAATGTAGTCAATCATTGCCGGCAAGTCGTACAATCCAATTTCATGCCAACTGCAATTCCCACAACGAACTTTCGTTTATAAACAATAAATTAGATCATCCACATATTTCGAGAGTTTCTACATTTTACCTGTAGTCCCAATATTTTGAGCGTTTCTTTGTCATCGTAATGTGTCTACTGGAGTACCTATTTCCCCGAGAATTCCCTGTAAGTAAATGGATTCTTATTAAACATGAGATTAGTCTGCTCTTTTTCAGCCGGTGGAGCAATCATACCCAGCCAGACATCATAGCCAGCATCGGCCATCATGTAAGCTGTGTGAGACAAAATAAATTCTAGAATTTAGTACTTCTTCTGTCTTTGTTAATCTGACGGTGGAACTGCGTAAGGCATTACGTAAAGCTTTCTCTGGAGTATTCATTATCCAGTCAACTGATGAACTGCACAGTCCATGTTGGATTAATACAATAGGTTTCTTCTGACCAGCAGGGAGTGTCTCATTGAAAACTGATTGGTTGTGCCTTCCGTAAGGAATACGGTGCAATGTCAAGACATAATCGTCTTCTGTAAAGACATTATGCGACTCCACGGGAAATCCGTACTTTTCTATGAGTTCTGTCTGAAAATAAACATGAGATTCAATAAGCTGATGTTTCTTTATGCTGGAAAACACTTTGTCATAGTTTATAAGCACTTACTACTGATAGAGATACGTCAGGATTTTCAGCCTTCTTTTGAAAGTCTACTCCAACTTCAGTGTAATATGACATGTCTCCACTAGGAAATCGAAATTTCAAAGACCCAACATAGTCTATTCCAGCTCCTGCTGATTCCTCGGAATATATTTCATTTCCAATGTAATCGTCTCCTTGAGA
Organism: Isotomurus palustris; assembly: GCA_034696625.1. Lineage (NCBI taxonomy): Eukaryota > Metazoa > Arthropoda > Collembola > Entomobryomorpha > Isotomidae > Isotomurus > Isotomurus palustris. The sequence continues at coordinate 13,464 of JAQGAD010000044.1, read as the reverse complement.
TTGGGGTTTCCCAACAGCCGAATTCACTATCAGTAAACTGGACGCAATTGCGAAACAGACTTGACTGAGGCTCATATTGAGATAGTTGAACAATCTACAACTCTGTCAAGGAAGTGCCGTCGACAATTCAGCGACTCAAAGTATTTGGGTAATATGTGAAGGTTTTATTTGATGATTCACTCTTTTTATTCCCATAGTACGTAAGACTGGATAAACCTCGAAAATTGGAAAATGATACACATTCAACGCAAATAAATTTAAGAGAAGCTGTCATCAGGTTATCTCGTGTAACCCTTCTGACACTGAAACTGGAAGCAATAAAATTTTCCTCGCAATTTATACGAAAAGACTACTTTTCGATCTGCTGGCATAAGCCACACAACTTGGCGTGAAGGAGTAATGACGATGTAGCAATAATGACAAGGTATTATCTTTGTTGCGAATTGGCCGATGTGTGCAAAATTCGGATGTTCCGCTTGGGAGCAAAAAATCATATAATCAAGGTCTGTGAGACGGTGTTGAACTGGAATTGCAGTGTAAAAGTTTGTTTCAAAAAATTACAGTGTAGCACAGTTCCAGCGGAAATCCCTTCGAAATGCTTCATCTCGTCAACCATTCTGTGATACGGCAAAAAATGATTTCTTTTACTACTGACAGCAGCACGGTTTCTCATCGTGGCACCTGAACGCTGCATCATCATTGCAAATTGGCAAATTAAAAATTTGCCCACACATTTTCATGCGAGCATTTCATGGATAAGCCGTGTTTAGTGAGCAGTCACCAGTCCATAATCAACTTTTGATCACGAAGTCTGTGAGAAAACAACTTGTTTATTTCTCTCGTGTGAATCACGAACTCATTTTATTGGCAAGTTTGCACCGTCTGCAACAAACACATAAGCTACAGTAAACAAGGATTCAAATTGAGTTGCTCGACTCGGCAAGTCTGCTGAGGTTTCATTGCCACTTAGCATTCTTAAAAATTAATTTAACATTCTTAATAATGAATTTATGCAGATATCGTTGCTTTAACTGGCAACTTGAGTGGTGTCGATTAGGCAAGTCCCTTCATGCATGACTTCAAAGCATTCATCACTATTACTTTCAGTATCTTTTATTTCAAATTACTGAATGTAATTATAAATTAGTTGATGATGGGTTATCGGAGTGGAAATCTGCTAGAAACACGTTTAATTTAACTAAGTGCCTAATAAATGTGATCATTTTATTTTACCAATTAGTGCATTCAACAAAAGAAGATGTTTTTCCATGCATGTTGTATATTAGTAGATTTTATTAACCGTGTTATTTTTAGGATCTACTAGTTGTATATTCAGTTTGTCCTTGGGAATCCATGAGAATAACGGGGAACATAATTTGCTGTCTGCATTTGTCTGTCGTGGGCTTAGTGAAACTCTTAGTGGCTGAAAGAGGAGAGGAGACAAAAAGCTTAAGAGACCACTACTCTTCGTAAGTTGTGGATGAGATAACTCGGTGGTGGGTTAGGAGAATTTTTGTGAACACCTTTAAGAATTCAGAAGGTCTGTGTGGAAGTACAAAGGTACGAAGAGTAATTCTAAGGATCATAGAAATGAGTTCCAGTGGGAGTTATCCAACAGTGTAAACTGACACTAGACAAGAAAGGGTATTTCTTGTGCTTTCGTCTAATTTCTAGGTTTTCAAACTTTGCCATCAGAGAACTTTTACTTTCCCAGAATGAGAGAACAGGTAAAAGTTAATGAAAAATAAATCTTTTTCTTATAAGAAGTCTCCTTATATCTTGTCCCTCTCCACTTTCTTTTCATACTTTGTTCGTAAGCATGGACAACTTAGATAAGACCAATCAAATCCCGAAGAAATCTTTGAAAAGAAGAAGAACAAGAAGTAGAAGTACTCCAACAGTAAAAAGACTCCCGAAAAAGAAACATTCCCGAAAAAGTTTTTGATTAAAAAAATTATTCAAGTTTTTCCAATCGAGACACTAATGCTAGAAGAACCCAAATGAAAGCAAAAGTTTCCCTGTGGGAGTTCAATCCATACCGATGTAGAGTTACTTAAGAACAGACGTAACTAAGACTTAGAACTCACGAAACCATGGTCTTAACAAGACTTAATTCTGTTAAAGTAATTTCTGTAAAGTCGTGTTACTCTCCGGCGAAGCAGAGAGAGTCACGAACAGCCCTATGGATGCAGATGAGGCCCGAATTCTTCAAAACTTGCATTCTAACTTATACTATCCCCGTGCCCATTCATCACTTTTTAAGCGCTGCTGCACTGAACGTATTCTTCACCCATGAACGAGGTAACCGAAATTCTGGGGCCATTCTTGTGGCCTCACAATGGTTGCCTAAATGATTCAAACTGTAATAAAACCACGTTGCACCTACCGTAATAATATATTCTACTGGATGTACTGTGTCATATTGTGTTTTCAGGAATAAGGAACTACGGACAAGTACCAGAAGCAGTAACTTTCAGATTTGGGCAAGTGCAGAATCAACTGTGGTTAATTAGACGAGTGTTATATTGGGATGGGGTTGGGGAGGAAGATAATAAAATGTGAGGAGTGAAATATGTGAAGATTAGATGGAAAGGTTGATAGTGTCAAGGTGAAAGGAAACGTGGTGGTGGTGGTGGTGGTGGTCGTAATAGACGAGATGGAACAGTTTGGTGAAGACTTGACAAGTTGGACAAAAGGAAGGCGACAGACAATCGGAAATAGTAAATCCAGATGTCCATTCACTCGGGACACGGATGGATGGAAATGTGATGTGGGAGGGTAGAGAAAGAACAAACAATTTTTCCTCTTTTAGGGAAAAAAGGGATTTGGTAAAGTGGAGATGGAAAGCCCAATAAAGTTTTTATCTTGTAGGTATATTTTGTTTGAAACTCATTGGCAGGCCCCAGGGGTATCAACTCAAAGAATAACTTCTAGAGAGTAATTGGTTGGTTTGTTCAAAGTAGAAAGTAACTTTCTCCGTTGACCATAAGTTCATGAAGTCTTTTCCACCTCCACCCTTAGTGCTTAACCTCAGCAGCCGTAGTTGTGACAAAGTATCCGGACACCTAACCCACATCAACTGAACACGCTTTGGCTTATCGGATTCTCTAAATACATGAAATGACACAGTATTACATTTCAAGGGAGCCTTCCTACACACAGAAAGTGGAAACTCATTCCCCATAAAAAGATTAGTACTTTCTTAAGTTCTTTCAATTTTCTGTGCACATTTCAAGATTTTGGCGTACACACACACACACTCGCACTAACCTTAGAGACTATAATAATAAGCACGTCTCAGGTTACATCAAAAACTTTCTCTCGTGCACTTAGCTAACTCCCTGGCTTTCCTGTTCATTTGCGCTCTCCTGAGAGAACTTCTTCCTCGCCCATCTACCCTCTCTCTCTCTCTCTCCCTTCCCTTCTATCACACAAACTTACCTATTATGAAAGTTTCTCGAAATTAAACCAACTTTCCACTGAGTGTTGTGGCAAATTAGGTGCAAGTTTACAATATGAAATGAAAGCGTTCTATCCGCTTGAATAAAATAGTCAACCGCTACCAACCACCATGTCATCTCATCATATAAACTCCACTGGCTACAATAACTTTATGAAAAGGCACACGATGAATGAAGTAGACAAGATGTAGTAAATAGTTTTCTGCCTCGTTGAACTGTCAAGTAGGAAAAGGGATCCTTAGGGCAGAGTTCTCCAAACTTTAGTATTGATGGAACTGTTGGAGCTTGAAACTCTTCCGGCCACATGAAAGCTACGTGTGTAGATACACACACCTTTATCCTCAACTTCCCGTGAGGAATACTTTGACTCTGTCATTTCATTCTCTGCTTCACTAAATCAGTTTGACTCAGATTCTTGCAAGTTGATTGAGAGAAGAAGAACCCTTGTAGAAAAAATAAATTCACGTATTAAAATTAAGCTTAACCTGGTTGGCTCGTGTGTTTGTTCGGAGGAGAGAACTTTTAACTCTGGGTCCTTCTCAAAAGGAGAAGTAGTAGTAGTAGTGTGTGTGTGTGATGGTTCCCTGATTCCCCCAAACAAACTTAGTTTTCAAACAAGTCCTAATTAGTCTAGAAATTCATCTGGAGCCCTCAGATTTTATTCTTAACGTTCTCTACCACAAAAATAATCATTAAGTAGAAACTTCTATTGTAGTAACTTTTGTGAAATATTAGTGTAATTACAGATAGTGTAGAAAAAGTGGATCGAAGTTATAATGTGAATTCGTAATTTATGCAAAGACAGTCGAGAGAAGGTATGAGTAGAAAATTAAGATGTACTTTGTGCAAAATATAATTCGGAGGCGAAGTTCTCGGAAAAAAGTAGCGATTGGTGGGTTACCTGTAGTATTGAAGGTGGTTAACAAGAAAAGTTACAATAATCCGGAAGTAGTAAGAACATAATATCTGGTGGTGGGTGTCTGGAAGAAAGCCGAGTAGTGGCTGTGTATAGCGAGTGGTTTATATTGGTTGAGTAACAAATTCATTTCCTTCCAATTATAGTGAACGATAAAGCCATTTGGAGTGTCATAAAGAAATCCACTTATTTTTTAGAAGCCTTCTTCGGTAGGTTTAAAGGAAAGGAACAACCAACAAGTAGGAAAGACTAATGGTGAGTGGGGGGATGTGGTGGTTGGCTGTAGAAAATAAGCCCACGGAAATGTATAAGTGGTTCATATCCGACTACTTGATTTCCTAACCCGCACCGCACATTTTCTACGAACCACGCAAAACTACTACTTTCTCTCGCCTCTGGTGAGAAAAGATGGTTAAGTTGTATTCAAATATTACTGGAGAGAGTTAGTTAGGAAAGTATTTTGACAAAGGAGTAACAAGCAAAGAGCATTTAAATGAATGTACAAAAGTTAGTTAGAAACTCAATAATAAAGTAGGGAAAAGTTTAACAATATTTCCATCTCCGTTTTTCTTCTTGTTGATACTCTTTTTTCTTTTCTTTTGCTGGTGGTTATTTGCGCCTTACGTAAAGGAGAAGAAAGTTGTTCATAAAGACGTGTGTGTAGTTATGTTAAGTGTGGGCCATTCAAAGTATATATATCGTCGTTGTGCATACATGAAGAAAGGAGGCAATTTTATCAGCCACCACACCACCACCAACAGTGGTACTTACAGCAGAGCCAACCATGTCCTCATTTTTATTTCATGTATTGTATTTTACTTGAGCTGTACTTTTACTTTACTTTTACTTTATTGCCGCCTCACAAACTTTCCTCAATAATAAATAAACGAGGATAAAGCAACTTTCTCGCTGTGTATCTTTTCCCCTTCTTTCTTTTCCACCGAGCTGCTGCATGCATCATCATGATCATCATCATCAACATAAGCACAGAAACTTTTCCTTGCTTCTTTTTGTGTTTTCACTCCAATTTCTCACCATGAACTCTTTCCACATACACACACACACACACACATACACAGAATAAACTTGTTAAGACTTTATTATTATTGTGTCTTCCCTTATTCTGGCATCCTCTCACAGCTAACTAGCTCTGATGGTGCGATATACACAAAGTTGGTGTTAATAACTGTGCTACTACATCTTTCCCTGATTAAGTATGACCGCTGAGCGGAACCTTTCTTCCGTAACAGTCCATTCTACTCACACAGCGTTTATGTGAGGAGTCCCTAAGTCCGATTACACTCTCTACCAAATGATAGCCTCGCATTACTCTAATGATCATAGCTTGTGCTTCTTGTATCCTGAACTTACTAATGCTCTTCACGTTTGCTAAAAGTCTTCCAGTCAAATTGAACCCCACTCAATTGTGTGTGTGTGTGTGCGGATATAGCGAAGACCGGATGTTTGAGTTATTATGAGATCCAAATTGGGGCAGAGTAGCTTCAGTGAGTCGGAAATACATTTCTCCACATTAAGTATGGGAAGCGTCGTTGAGAGGAATTACGTAGAAGCTGGTTGTGTACGTGGGCTCCAGGTTACAAGTTTGTATCATATTCATTTGAGGAATCTTGGAAACGAGAAGGGATTACAGTAATTATGATTCTTCTAACAGGCTGTCTTGCAAGTTGTTTTCCGGTTGAGTACGAACTCCTGGTGGAAAAGAGATAAATAAGTAAATAATTAGACTCGTGGAGATTAAACACATTAGAGGAGAAGTGAGGGAAAGGTAAATGTAAATTAGATTAATTAGTAATGAAGAGATGTGAACTAAAGTCAATTATCATTACTTAAGTTAGAGGAAAGTTTCAGAGTAAACCTCAATTTAACCTCAACAACAAGAACTTCTTCATCATCCAAGTATTTATCCATATTGTCTGTGGAAGAAAGTTTATGCTTTCTCCGTATCAGTGGAGAGTACATTGGGAGGAAGTAAGTTTGCTCACACTGTTGAAACTTCTGCTCCTGGTTGGGTGGTTAGGAAGACAGATTGATAATTGATTAGGACAGAATTAAAATTAAAAGAGAGACAGAGCGAAAGTAGAGAAGGGCCATTTTAAAAGACCATTGCTCGTCTAATTCAAAAAGTTTCCCATTTCAATCGCCAAAGTTTCACACATTTTCAACTTAAAGGGAAAGCTCTTTTCTTACTAAAAGAGTTTTCCGTGCTCTCTTGTTAGTTAAACTTTACCAGTTTTACTTATTAGTTTACTTTGTTGTATGGACAAAATCGGATATTAGGGGGAGAGAGGGAGAGTGAACCCAAATTTCTGGGCGACGAAGCAACATCCATACCTTAAACATTAGTAGCAAAAGTACGAGTGATGCATTAGGGATGAAGGGAGATTAGTCTTTTACGGAATGCTCTTCATGATAGTTACTTTTTTCATAGCAATGCTCATAACTAACTAAGTTCCGAACATTTATGTGAACAGAATGAGTCTGTTGGTGGTGGAGGACTTAAGATAGATACGTCGCTGTTTTCCAAGTGGAAGACGAAGCACAAGAAAAAGTTGACTAGAAAGTGTATAAACTAATACTAAACTAAACTCCATGAGGTGAAACTCCATTGAGGAACTTTCAATGAAACGTAAAATAAACTTTTCCCTCAAACTTTTACACAAACTAATCTTGACTTCACTTTTCCCTTAGTTGAGTACAGATCAACTTTGGGTTTACAAGGAAAAGACAAAAAATTCCTCCCTTCCTTTCCAGTCTTCTCCCTTTACAATGTTATTCTTTAGTCACATATTTACATTCCAATTAGCAGCCACTCGTTTGTTAATCATTAGAACCGTGAACTAAGTAGCAAGTTCATTTTCCGATCCATAGAACTGACACCAACTCAATATCCATCTCATTTGCCCTGATGAACCTAATCTGTCTAACTTAATTACCTTCTCCACTTCAAATCCTTTCGCTTCTTCTCCTGTCACGCCTACATTCTCCAGTAATTACTTTATCAGCACTCTTAATGACAATCAACATGTACATTCTGTATGCAGAGCATTAAGCCAACCCTCCTCCTGCCTGCCTGCCCCTTTGCAAAACAGACTTTTAAACAAGAAAGGAGGTAGTAATTTTTCTCCAATTAAAACCCAAAGGACCGAGTCTCCTCATTACAGTATAAGTAGTCTGTGCAGAAAATGAAACCATTTCGTCCAGTGTTCCAGAGCAACACATCTTTGGCGTAATCTAATCAGATAATGTCTTAGTTATTGAGAAAGTTGCAAAGTTGTTTTGCAAATGTTCTTGTCATTGTGAAGTTAAAAAGTGTACAGGAGAGGAGGGTAAAGCGGTAAGAGGAGGTAATTTCCATTAAGGGTTCATTGTTCAAGAGAGGAAATCAAGGGAAGTCAGAAGTGGGGAAAGTATTTGGATTTAAACAATAATGTGGGAGAGTGGCAATAGCATTTTTACAGCGGGGAGTGACTCCACACACTTCTAAATGTGCCAACTTTGACTAAATAGTAAAACTAACTCATTCGAAATTCATCCTGCCGTCTCTCACTTCTCTATTCAAGATGTAAGCACGACTCGGAACATTTACATTTAGAACTCCAATTTGAAACTTTTTGCAGTTGGCAAACTGCACAATCGGTGCCATGGGGATTTACTTTTCTATAAGTAATATTTTGGAGCGTGAAAGCGTACCCCTTGAAACAAACTTTTAGGCCTGTACAACCGACAGCGGGGAAAGTTACTTTTTTCTTCTACGGTTAGCATACAACTAAACAGGGAATAATTTGAGGACGCAAAGAAAACTTTTTGTTTTAATGTTCAACAAACTTAAGTTCTTGGGTGCCCACTCTAGTCTACAAAAATTTCTCTCGTACTTTTAAGTACTTTTGACTACTGCTTTCCCTTTGTAACTTTCTTCACTTTCCCCTATACCTACTTAATTCATACCCGCAACTTCGAGGCCTGTCTTCTCCTTCTACCCACACGATGAAAAGATAAGTCGTGCTTATGCCAAATGAACCATTTACCAAGCGTGACATTTCTCAACATCCTATCGCCTCATCCAAATCTCCTGATACTTCAAGATGCCCTGTTGTGTCAGCCTACAGCTATTTCCCGACGCCACATAATTTGTCACCCAGCTTATCGATGTGTTATTGAATGAAACTGATATGCGTGTCTCGCCGTTGTCATTTTAAATTTAACTGCTCAAGTAAACAAGGACACACAAGTGTGTAATCCTGAGGATATTTAATGGCTTTGGAATTCTATTGGAATCAATTACACTTGGAGACTTGTTCACTTTATTTGGTGAGCAAGCATCCATAATCCACGACATTTAGCTGATAGTCTGATAACATTCATAATGCGAATGAGTATTGAATCAGCAAAAGCGTCTAAGGACGATCAGAATGTCGTAAACAGGAAAGTGGTTTAAATACCGATGAATAAACAAAGTGGTTCTCATGCATCAAATTACTCTGCAAAGTCCAAGAGAAATCGTTGCGAAATTGTAAACGGTGTCTAGCCAAGACCACTTGGAACTCAATATTGCACTCCCGTCGCCAGTGAATGAGTAATGAGTTATTGACAGTATACACAATCGCTTCTAGGTTTTCGTTTGAATACCACGAGTATCGAATTTACCTACTAGATAACTCACCGAAGCCTGAAAAATGCAGATCATGAAAAAAACCAACCTAGCACACACACAGACAATTACAGAAAAACTTTCAGTCTAATCTCCATCCATCCATGCAATTCAAAATTTGAAAATGTGGGATGTGTGACTCTTGTCCTTGATTATATGAAAATAGTAACTATTAGGCATCGAAACACTTACATCATTTGAATGCTTCCAGTTCACAATTTGCAATTCGTGTGAGTTTTAGGTAGCTTAAGTCCAAAGTCTGTAGTAGTAAATAATGCGATTTTTCTCGAGTCGAACAGTCAAAAACATATACTCAGCGTTTACGTAGCATATAAAATCACACAGTGTAGCATACTAGCAGTAGTTGTTTTTGTTTTTGCAGCGTTCCACAATTCGATTCGATCCTCTGGTCTTCCTGCATTTCTGAATAAAAGGAACCTATTTGGAATTCAATACCCTTCTATGCGTTGTTGAGATTATATTTAAATTTGGAATGTAAAATGCAAGTACGCCGTTCAGTAAACGGCAACGTATCTCCGCTTACTTTTCTTTGTGAAATTCTTGGGAAAGTCTACATCATATAATGTTATTTTCTTGTGGGTTCTTCAGATAACATGGGGCTTAAAGCTAAAATGCGTTACCAGACAGACACATTTTACAGTCTTAACATGTTCCTCAAGCTAAGGCTTATACGGTTAAAGCGTAAAAAATAGACTAAAAAGTAGACTGAGTAAAGCATAGAAATCTAAATTTTCCATCACACCTTTTGCACTTAAAGTCATCTTTTCACGAACCAAAGGTGCATAACAGTTATATCGTTACATGCAGCCTCACTAGTCGTATGGCAACTTAGTCTTCTTGTAGAGTTCTGATCTGATGTGAAAGAAATAAATGGCCTACCCAGGAGAAGAGTACCCTAAACAACTCTCGTCTAAGCCAACACTCTTGTAGCAATAAGGAGCAGCATGAAGGAGGAATGGAAAGAAAAAATAATTTCCTTCTGGTGATGTGATAGTAGTTTGTCTGGTAACTGTGATAGAGAAAAGAAGAAGAGACCCAATAATTCGGTAAAAGATACACACACGCTAGTATGTATCCGAGGATATATCATCATCATCATTTATATATATATATAAGGAGGGAAGAAGGAGGGAAGCTACAGCTAGGAGGGTTTAAGCGAGACATCGCTATATAGTTGATATATATATATATGTATATAAGTAGAGAGAGAGACTATGCGGTTGAGAAGGTATTAATAGGTACGGGTTTAGAGGAGAATTCATTTACAAGCTGGGATAGATAGAGACAACAATTCTATCTTTTATGTGAATGCACAGAATAGGAAAGATACGCAGTTTGTGCAGCATTCGAAGGAAAAACTCCAGCTAGCAGCTTAAGGAGATAGACATTATTTGTGTCTATAGGTGGTGGTGGTGATGGTGGTGGTGGTGGTGGTGGTGGTGGTGGTGGTGTTGGCGATGGTTGTACAGAATTACAGAGTGAGAGAGAGACTCTCCATTCCACACAATAAACAGTGTCGACCTTCAACGGTGGTGCAACTAGAAAGCCGTTGTTCAGAAGGAATTAGCGGTGCTGTGCTCTCTATCTCATCTTGTCTTATCTTATTGTAATGTAACCAACCTCTCATGCTCGCCAACAAGGATACTCTACCCTAAGATGCATCTCTCCCTTCTCTCTAGTCCCTCAGTTGACTTAGCAGAACTGTTTTACTTTACACACGGTCAGTTGCTGCAAAAAATAACCCTCGCTACTACATGATGATGGAATTTTTCCTCCTTTAATGTGCACACTACTGCTAGTAGTAGTATACAGAGTATTAAAGCAGCAGCAGCAGCAGCAGCTTAATACCATTCCTCCTCCTACTCCTGAGTCCTCACTGATGCTTCTTATAACACTAATGCTATACAACACTATATAAAAAGGCTTAGGCAGACTAAGTCTAGTAGTTCCAGTAGAGAGAGCTAAGAAGGGTAAAAAGTGTAGAAAATGTAGGAATAGATGTAGTTTAGACTTAAAGTTTGTTGATGATGGGAATATTTGAGAAATATTTATGCGACAATTTGTTTTTCGGAAGTAAGGTTATCGGGTATCTTACGTATGATGAATGTGTAAAGATTTATAGAGAGAAACAGGTGAATATAGCATGTAGTATCATTTAATGCGAGGAGGATTACGTATTTATGATTTAGGATGATTAAACGATTGAATGTTGCATACAAGTAAAGGTTCAATTTAATCGTAGAGATCTTGAAAGAAAAAATTGTGACTGCTGAGATTGAAATTGAAGGTCTGTTGAGAAGAATGGACTTCTTACGAACTCCGTCAGACTTTGTCCAGGCTGGAGAGAGTGAGTGTATGTGTGTGTGTATAGCAGTTTGGAAATAATAGTGAGATATATTTTATATATTAGAGTGTAAGCTTTGTGTGTTTTTAACGAGTTGGGTTCTGTTGGGTAAAGGAGTCTTTCTGTGCTACCCAATATATCCAAGGAGTCTTTTAGGGAGAAGGAGTTTCTATAAAACCGAGTTTTTTGCTGAAACAAATCATATAACTTGGCTTGGGTTTCTAGGGTTGCTTGTATTATGTACTTACAGAAAAGAAGTATTTTTAAGGCTTGGCTTGACTCATTCAGCATAACGATGAATGTGCAAGCATGTTGGGGAAAAAGTGGTCAGAGCTGAAAGTACAGTAAGCAATGGAATAGCGAGATGGCTTGGTGAGTTGCTTAGGTAGAAAGAGAAATGATCATTATTTCGATCATGTAGAGTTAAGCCAGAAGTTATGAGTAATTGTAAAGGAGGCAGAATGAGAATAATATATTTTGTCAGACTACTTCTTGTGAGATTTTTTACTGTTTGCGGTCTGTTTCTTTTCTTCTTTGACTTGTAGAGAAAATACCCTTTGTACCTTGAGCCAGGTGTATAGTATATTTTTAAGAATTGCTTGGTATTTTAGACTTACACGCAACACACCACATACTGAATACACTATAATATATACATGCTAACTTAAGATGTGGGAAATATCTAAAGACTTTAAACACAATCAGTTCTTTGCAAGATATATTTTGCAGTAAGAAAGGATACCAATGTGAGGATTGGCTAGACTTGGCTACCGACAAAACGTTCGTTTAAATGGCTTGTATGAATTCAATTCATTAGTGATTAAATTGAGATTGAATAATAACTTCTTGTTAAGTGGTTTGCTAAGCACAAACATTGCAAGGTAACGAATTATGTAATTTTAATTTAAGACAGCGCGGTGTTTTGCATAAAACGGGATGTTTCGAGAAAGAAAGTTAATTCATCTTGAAAGTTTTACTGCTTGGAGTGTTCCAGTACAATTTGAAGGAAAGGGAGTTGATGACGAAAGATTTAAAAAAAGATGGGACGGATGAAGCCGAACTTTAGTTATAATGTTGAGAAAAGGTCCAACTGTCCAACTTAACTTTTCTTAGAAGGCAAACTTATCTTAAGTGACTAACAGCTAAACTTTGGCCCAACTGAGAGTTTTTTGGATCTCAGGGTGTTGTAAGGGTTAAACTTGAATCAAGTTGATGTCTCTTCTTTTCTCTTCTTCCGTTGGTGGGTTGGTGGAAATGTGACGTGAGTACGAGTAGTAAGTAAACTTTATATGCTTTATTGCTGTACCAAACTACCTAAATCCTAAATTCATCTCCTTTCAAGTTTCTCCACTTTCTAACTAAACTTAACTCATCAAAGGAATTAATTAGATACTGAGCTGCAAGTCTGCGACAACAAGGAATTCCAAGCTAATGGGCAATTTCGTTGATCTCCTAATTACAAAGAGTCATTTTGGATGAAGTTGACACTTAGGCGTGTATGTCACTACAGTCGCTACACAGTCCTCCTATTTACACCGGCAGCACGCGTAGACTTGTCTTGTTTTTCACGTTGTTAAGTCTGGGACTCCCACGTCCAACAAAATCTGACAGATAATAAAATAAAACAACGGTGAAAACTAGCCGACCAAAACATTGTCAAACATCCCTTACATTTAATTGAATGACAGTATGACACTGTACACAACACACTGGCATTTTAATTCATTACTAATACGAGGAGGTGTAACATAATGCCCAGTGGACACTCTCTGAAGGAAATTAATGTGTCATATATGTAATACTTATAGCATAGCAGTAATTAATACCAAAAACCTAGTACGAAGTTATTTCAATTAGAAGTCATTAAAATAGATACGACTCTTCATATTGCAAAGCTGCTGTCTGCAGTCTGCAGAGTGTACATGAAACCTCAGTGGAAAATTTTGTACGAAGCAGGTTTCCTTTGTAGTGTGCTGCAGAGATGGGCATTTCTAGAGATTTACTCCCCCACCCCGGGCGGGCGGGGGCCAAAATTAAAATACCACCCGCCCGG